>BKCP01012292.1:1100854-1151156 GCA_008636005.1 Striga asiatica
TGGGTGTGGGCTTGTCAGTTGACCCACGTGGGTATGGTTGGTTGGCATATTTGTTAATGTGTATTGGGGTCCACTTTGTTGATGTGGCGTGAAAAATTACCACATTACCCTTAATGAGTGTAATTTTGACTTTTTTGTAGCCATGAGATCATCCGATCTAATGGCTACGATTCATTCTCATTTCTTTCACTAAGCACCATTCTCATGTGAGCGCGACCCTATATATATATATACCCATTTAAACAATATGTATGACGTCGTGAACCGTCCAATAATTATGCCACTTTAACACAAAAGATTATATTATTTTATATTGAAAAAGAATAATCATGTCAAGAAATAAATAAAAGTATAATGCTTTTGTAAATAATTTATTTATTTGTGTATATTATTTAAACATAAGCATGATATGTATGATATGAAGCTCATTAGGTCATTATCCACGTACATTATATTTTCATATATAGGAATCAAGTGAATGAATAAAGAAACGAAATTGCGGTTTTCTCTCACTCTTGTCTCATTTTATTGCACATATTTGTGTTATCTTGTATTTTCATATCATCTATATTCTCTATATATAACATTTTATCAACACGAGCATTCTACCATTATTATATTAATTGGCGTTTTTATTTATTTTTTGGACATATGTTCAAGATAAAATAAGTTATTTAATTAATAACATGAATATTTCTTGTCCACCAAGTCAAATTTTAGAAGATAAGAAAATGATCACTCTCTTTGTTCACCTTTATACCATACCAACGCTTCCCGGGTTCTAGGCTTTACAACCTTCACCTTCTCCGACCTGCTAAATCGAACACGAGTCCTTTTAGTAAGATACAGGGACGACGCAGGCCTAGGATTACCCAAGAGAGTTGGGAGAACCAGGATATGTGATATAGGGAAGCGTATGAGTGGGAAGGATAAACGAGATACTCTCTCGATAAAACTCACAATCAATTCATATTCTTATTCAATAATCAACCAACTAAAATATACTAGAGGGAGTTCTTTATATAAGGCCCCTAATCCTAAAACCTAACTTGATCACCAAGAAAGCTACTAAATATTTAATTGCTAAAACAATAATAATAGTAATAATAATAACTATCCTGCATCATTCTCCTCCGGTTCCGAAGGCTTCGCCTTCGAAGCCGCACCAAACGTGCTGACACCGGAGTCGTACCCATGGCAATCATCATCCGACGTTTCCCCCTATCGAACACGAAGGTTGAAGGTCGCCCAACAACCCCGAAAGTAAACATAATCTCGGGCAAAGATTGAACTGCTGCAAAGGCACATGTACACGCCTTCATACGCATAACCCACAAAGCTGAATTAACACAAAACATACCACATCGTTCGCCGCGCTCAAATCCATAACTACGGCCAAGCATCCCGTTGTTGTGAGACTTCGGGATAGGAAATCAGAAAATGGCCCACCAGTTATTGAGCCTCGGCTTCGACTCCCAAAAACCATCAATTGCCAAGATACTCCAAACATCGGGTTTCAATGATGGCATCTTCGTCAAAGGCTCAACTTCTGCGACGTCCCACACGGGACCCATATTGTCGCAAAAACATGTCTCCATCATCGGAGGCTCCTCATCGAAAATAGGCGGACCATCGTACAATAGCCCGCCATCTTCCTCAAAAATCGCACTCTGTTGCCGCACATCTTTGGTCGTCGTGCGCATCGACGAGCTTAGTCTCGACGGGCAGAGGCGGCCACTGTCCGAAGAGATCCACCTCCGAGATGGTCTCCTCGCCGACGGGGCGCCCTGCCTGGAACACGACCTTCACTTCCTCCGTGAACTCCCCCGCGCACACCCCGGTCGCCGACGGCACGGTTCATCTGCAAATCTCAGACCACGTTGTTAAGCGTCAAACGCAAATCCTCGATCCCCGTCGAAAGATCTGCAAACCAATCCGTGAAATGCACGTCCAACTGTTCAAATTGGTAGTCGATCTATTGAAGCCGATCGTTGAAGGTTGCATCACGTTGTTTGTTTGCGGCATCTTGTCGTCCCAGCGACATCGCGAATCGTACTGACTGCTGATACCAACTGATGTAGGGAATCGTATGAGTGAGAAGGATAAACGAGATACACTCTCGATAAAACTCACAATCAATTCATATTCTTATTCAATAATCAACCAACTAAAATAAACTAGAGGGAGTCCTTTAATCCTAAAACCTAACCTGATCACCAATAAAACTACTAAATATTTAAAAACAATAATAATAGTAATAATAATAACTATCCTGCATCAATATGTCAATTTAGAATAAGCCGATGCATATGGGAACAAAAGGTAAATTCCAGGGTGCCTCCTCAAGTTACTGCAGGTACACCACTTTTTTGCCTAGGAGTGATTCCTTCTCGGGAGAACCTTCTTTCTAAGTCGAGTGACTCAATTATCTTAAAGGACCAATCAAATTAATCACTTCTTTTCCAAGACTCTATCTCAAACACATATAAATAAGGGATATTCTCAAATCCAAAAATCACACTTCACAATTCAAGTCTCAAGTTCAAGAGTTCAAAAAAAACTCTGTTGAAGATTCAAAGGCATTCAAATTGAAGATCGACATTCAACCTGAAATCAAGCCTCCAAGCCTCTAAAGTACGTTCAATAGAGAAAAAGGTCAAGAAGAAGAAAATAGGGACCCCACTCCTCTCAAATTAAAGCCAAGAAGATCAACGACATTCAAGATAACATTCAACCTGCTCTCTTCGTGCAACTCAACCAAATACATTTGATTTGGAAAAACAATTTTAAGCCCCCGAGTCAATGTTATTCAAGTCCTAATTATTTTTCAAGGAAAATCAAAGAAGAAAGTCGGTCAAGAAACTTCCACATCAAATCAAATCCTAACGTTCAATTCGAAAACAAGTCATTTCGCCCCTAAACTAACGTTAATCAAGTTCAAGAAAAAAAGAATCAAATGAAATTAATAGATATTAGACCTTTATCTTATAAAAGGGAAACTAAAGATGTTGGCATGTTAAGCCAT
This sequence comes from Striga asiatica, assembly GCA_008636005.1. Taxonomy (NCBI): domain Eukaryota; kingdom Viridiplantae; phylum Streptophyta; class Magnoliopsida; order Lamiales; family Orobanchaceae; genus Striga; species Striga asiatica. Next base: position 1,103,880 of record BKCP01012292.1, read on the forward strand.
GAAGTAGAAGAAATCGTCGACCTTCATCAAATTCATCCAAATGGAGCAAAATAAAACTAGTCTTCTATGTCCTTCTCAAATTCCATGAGGAAAATTTATATGAAGTGCTTCCATCAAATTGAGTCATATAATACTCTTTAATACGACCCTAAACTATCCACAAATTCAAATGCTCATTGATAAAAGCCAAAAACTATCTACAATGTTCCTTGATATAGTCTTCTATATCGAAGGCTCTTTAATCCTGAGTTCGCAACGTTCGACCACTACAAGTCCTGCTGTGGTTCCGCTCGACTGGACGGCTCGCTCAACCTAGTCGAACGATTTAGTCCCATAAACCCAGCCCTGCATTAAAAAAAAGGTCGCTGGATCTCCAACGATCAAATTCAATGGAAGTCCCAAATCAAATCTGGGCCAACGGTCGGGTGGCGGGTTTTGAGCCGGACTCGACCCGACTCGACCTAGCCTGTTGAAAAAAAAGAAAAAGAAAAATTCACACGGGCCCATCCCAATGAGTTTGAACCTGCCCGACCAAGCCCGCCGAGTAAAATAAATAAATACAAACGACCCGAAACCGACTCTGTCAAACAACGGTCTCGAGTCCGAGCCTGTTGACTGCGGGCCTAGTCCGTGCCAATTCGGGTCGCACCGGCTGGTCAGGCTAACCCTTGATCATGTCTACTGACAAGTTTTATTTTTTTTTTTTTTGGTACAAGGAGGCGAGGCCACGGCCACACCAAAATTAGAACTCTCCGAGGATGTGATACTCCTCTCTGATCATGGCTTAACCATAAACCCGCCCCCGGAGAAGAGCTCGCCAGTCTCTGCAAACCACCCGAACTCTTCGCCGCCAAGCTATGTATGAAATTTTATTATTTATTAATATTGAATTCATTAATAATAGAAAAGATGGAATCATATCACTATGTGAAAAACGTTGAGCAAATATAACGATATTAGATTTCACTTACACATTGAATATATATTAAATTCAAAATTACAAAAAAAAGTATTAGTTTGTAAAAAACAAAAAAAAAAAAAGAAAAAAAAAAAAGGGAAACAAAACACTCCGTATTGACATTATTTTTGTTTATCTAAATTCAATCAACGTACACATCTATCGGTTCCTCCAGTTTGAGTGAGCAGCTGCTGACATACTCAGCATGAATATCATTATATTTGCTTGCGAACTTGAATATATGAGCTAGTCAAATTCAGCATCTTTTGGGCTGCAAACATTTCCATGAGGTTGAACTGGAGATAAAGTTGAAGGCTGAAGATGGAAGAATTAAAAAGGCTTATATCCCAGACTTATTCGATAACATTAGTAGCTATGATGTGTAAATAAATTTCTAAACAAAATTTTACTCGTAAGTCAAGTGAGAACATATTCAACCAGTTTAGAAATTAATGTCCATTCAATGTTAAAACTGATTGAATATGTCCTTACTTGAGTTCTCCAATGGCCTAGAGTATGCCTCAGAATGACACCAGAAATAAAATAAAACATGAAATTTGGAAAAAGTTCTAGACCATAATTTTTCAGCGGAAAAAAGGGGTTGATTTGATATATCAAGATAATATCTATTAACACGACAGTTTACAGCAGGTATCTACAAAATATTTATTGGATGAAAGGACTCTGAATTCATTATACAAAATATGTATTCAATGAAAGTAGGTATCTACAATGAACAATCCCGATAAATGAATACTTATTGCATTATATTATAAAAGTTAAGACACAATTTTAATTATTTGTGTCCTATATCTTCATCCTTATTTTTTGTGTAGGATGAATTAATTGATTCCAGAATAACATATAATATTTTTTGGGTTTCATCTCTAGCCTACCACAACTTGCTTGGGACTAAAAGGCTATGTTGTTGTTGTTGTTGTTGTTGTTGTTTTCAAGAACTGTAGAACTCTTTTGGTGATAAATACATGTTAATGTTAATTGTGTTGAGAATTAAATATTTTAGGTAAATAAACTTTGCGTTTTTTAAAGTTGATTTTTATGTGGTTTGAATTACTTCAAATTGATAATCCCATATGTTCTTAACAGTATGATATAGTATCAATGGTAAAATATGTTAATATAAGGTAACATCTAATTTATAAAAATAATTTTAACATTGCAGTGTATCGCACAAGATATGTACTAGTTCATTACTATGAGTCTCAAACAATTATATAGTTTCTTTTAACTTGAAAACAGGTACAAAGATAATTTTTGAAATAGACCTAGACTCACAACCCTGTCAAAAAAAGTCTAATATAGGACACACCAAAAAGAAAATTAATTCTTTTCAACTATTATCAAACACTCACTTATTCAGTAAAATATAAAAGTTAATGAACTTACATGAAAATTGGTTTTATAATCCTCCTTCTTTGTTCCTTACCGATAACCTTTCGATTTTCTAACTCTAAAATAGGACAGAACAAAAATGCAGAGATCCATTTCCCTCTAAATAACCATTTTAGAACAGAACACCTTATAACACATCAATTTTCATCACATAAAGATGGTATATAAATATTTAGATAGGGAAAATGTAGAAAATCCATTTCCCTCTAAATTTCACTTTCAAAACAAAGTACCCCAAAACATATCAATTTTCAATTGCAGGAGCATGATATTTAGATCACACTGATCCAAAGGTTCCCAAATTAATTACTAACCGGCAGATACTCATTATCATAATGAAACCAATCATAAACATCTGCTTCATGTTTGAAGAAAATCATAAAATAAATACACACATCTTGATAGTCCCAACATAAACATAAAGTAAGAAAGAAGATAAATAAGGAAAAGGCATGGAAAATAACTGGTAAATCCAATATTGTTCTTTTTGTTTATTGAAGTACAAAAATCCAACTAAGAGTCTCTAATGTAATAATCAAATTATAAATGTGATACATACTATTAAGTCATTTTTTTAATTAATATTTTTACAGATAATATTTGTTTATTTTTGATAACCTATACATGTGCACAAGATTAATACTTGTTGGAATAAAAGGTTCCAAGCTTCTTTATTTCAATATCGCACGGGCAATAATTATATATTTCAGGTTAAAGTAATGAAGCAATATTGATTAGTATAAAAATATTTTTGAATATTGATATTCTTTTCTTTCATTTTATGATATATAATAATTTAATATATGAGTTATATGTTTACTTACCTCGTTATAAGACAGCTGTCATTTAGAGTTCTTGTTAATAATTAAAGATACGGAAAAGTTAACATATTATAATATTATCGATAAATAATACGAGCAATACATTTCTCTCTCTATCTTCCTTTACTCATACATTATTATAATATATTATTTTGATTTCTAAATAAGTTATGCTAAAGTTGAAAATTATTGCAAATATTATAACCACTTGATTGAAAATACATCATTCTGTAGTTAAAAAAAATTTATTAATTTTCAATTATGCCACTATTATTTTATTTTTCTTATAATTTATAATCATGTATATTATAAATATTTTAATTTTTTCTTCTAATCAATTAATTAATATGAAAAATTTCATGATATTGTGAATTAAAATTTGAATTATTTTAAAAACTGGTTCGGTGCAGTTATTGATAAAATCAAAGGTATTTTTAAACTCCTTGAATAGATGATTTTTGGTATATGACTTCTTACCAATTGAAAATTGGAGGGATTTGTTGTTAATGTTGAGATAACAATTTTATTGTAGTATTGTGGTAGTCATATCAACAACTACAAGACTTTTGCAATTGATTTCTAAATTTATTTAGTATTGATATTTTGCAATGTTCTCTCGCATATTTCGGTTTACATATGGCTAGATGTCCAACATAGCAAGAGAACGCATGATTTGTTATGAAGAATAAAGACTTGTTTATTATTAAAGATAAATATAGTTAAATTTCTTTTGATATTCTGGAAAATTACTTTTACAATTTTTCAAAAACTAAATCGGTTGAGTTATTGATAAATCAAAGGATTCTAAATTAATCCTCTTGATTAAATAATTTTTGAATATACGATAAAAAGTAGTTTGGCATACGGTTTGGGTACCAAATGAATAAGAAATCACCGTGATTTGTTATGAATGTTGAGAAGTAAGATTTTATTGTAACCTTGTGATAAATATCATAATAAAACTTCCATAATTGATTTTTAATTTTTATTTCGTAACTATATTTGTGATTTATCGTGCATATTCAAATAATATTTTTTAATATATAACTTACTTAACAAATATTTTTTTAAGACATATTGTATGGTTGGTTACCAGAAGAACTAGTATTCAATATTATAAGTAATTTATATGCATATAATATTAAAATTATAGTTTAGATAATGGTATGAAAATTTTAAATATAGAGTATTATTAATTATATTTATGCATATTAACATTAAAGTTTTAAGTATATTACAAGACCATTTTGCAATAGCAATGAAGAGTTTTATTTCATGGGATTTGATTTTTCAAAATATTTAATGTACCTTTATAATATCCAAAAAAATATATTTTTATTATTGTATTACTGCAATAGAAAATAGAAATATTTGTAGTCATTCTTAATTAGTTGTGAAATATGTATTTATATAGTACCAAAATATATATAGTATCAAAATAAAAACAAAAATTTTGTATTTTAGGATATAAAAACGCGTTACAAAAATGGGCACCATCAATGTCAAAATAAATCGTGGAACTGAAAGTTAAATATTTTTATTAAATGGTGACCCTAGTTTTAATAAATGAACACCTATTTTTACTAAATGAACTACTACTATTATTAATTGCGGGCTGAATAAAATTTATTTTGAAGCTTGCCAATGCATCCAAAATGGACATGTCAAAAATAAATAGTGTAACTGAAAGTACATATTCTTATTAAATGGTGACCATATTTTCAATAAATGAATACCTGTTTATATATATATAGGAAATTGCATTGATTCGTAATTAATATGAAGAATCGAATTTTTATTGCGATCACAAAATAATTTTCAAAATTGGTAAAACTTTATTCATATAGAAACTCGTGCTATCAACAGAATTGCACAATTTACAACAGCTTGGTATAATTTGATTTTTATTTTTTTTATAAATATTAATTAATTTTTGTCATATTTCCTTTAATAGCAAGTCAACCTATTTAATTATAAAGTCAAAGTTACTATTTTAGATTATTCCATCAACCTCTTTCAATATATATAGATATAGATATGGATACAGATGAGTTCAGAAATTCCAACCCATACCCTCAGGTTTACATTTAAATCAGTTTCTTTATCAAGTCTTGAAACGTTATGGACCAAGGTCCATGTAATTAATTAGACGGTTACCATTAAGATGTAAAAATTACAATCTAGCGATTCTTATCTGCAAGGCATTGAATCTAGTTTTGCTTATGTGGCATTTGAATAAATTCAAATCTTGGATGACATGGATAAAATTATGTAAAATTAATAAATTTCACTCCAATGCAAGGAGACTATGTCTCTACTTGGGTCTAAAATAGACTTAAAGGTAGACCAGGTCTCTTTTTTTTTTGCTGCCACAGCAACAAAAATATATTTTTCTAGATTGGGTCTATTTCTTATATGGCATATAAATTTTTTTAATTGAAACCAAAGCATTGTGGATGCTCTTATTGTTTGAGTTATGCGGATATTTTTTAGGGTTAATTGCAAATAAAATCTTAACCTTTTGTCTAATTGCAAATAAAACTCAACTTTTTTAATTTGACAAAAAAATACAAAACCTTTAATAAGTGTTGCAATTGTGTCTCAATCACCTTCAGCCGCTGTCGGACCGCCGCTACCCGCCACCGGCGCCTTGAAAATTTTTACATGATCTTGTAGCTCTCCTCCGTGCCGACAATATATCCGAGTTTCACGAAAAAATTCCGACGATAAGGAGATAACCGGAAAAGTCGTCACCGGAAAAAGTCACCGGTTCCAGCGAAGGTGGACGTCACTAGATGCGGCTTTGCGAGAGGAGTTCAACGGTACCTTCGGATTCATGTGGGTCAAAGCGAGTCACCGGGAATTTGCGAAAGAACGCCGGAGAAAATTTGTAGATCTACATGCTTTGACCGAAAAATTGGAAGCCTTATTGTCGGAATTTTTTCGTGAAACTCGGATATGTTATCGGCACGGAGGAGAGCTACAAGATCATATAAAAATTTTCAACATTCGGCCGCCGGTGGCGGGTGGCGGTTGGCGGCGGTCCGGCGGCGGTGGAAGGTGATTGAGACACAATTGCAACACTTATTAAAGGGTTGGTATTTTTTTGCCAAATTGAAAAGGTTGAGTTTTATTTGCAATTGAACAAAATGTTAAGATTTTATTTGCAATTAACCCTATTTTTTATATTAAATTTTTTTTACAAAGACATTCATCTTTTTTAGATATTAGTAGAAAAAGAAAACAACCAAAGCTCCAAACTTTTTTTCAACTTAACTATAAAACTTGAATCAATTGAAGTTCACATTATTCTATTCCAACATGCATTTAGTTTAGTAGAGTTGAATAACAACGATAAATTAGAACTCATCTTAGAAAGAGTAAACTTCATTTGACTACGTTATCGGCTATCATTAACATGATTGAATTGTGAGCACATACAATAATATTTTTTGTATTCAATCAAGAAAAATAGAGAAAATAAAGTGATGGAGAGAAAAGAATAAGAGAAAATATTTAAAAAATAATTTATTTTAATAATAATGAGGATTGATTAGATTCATCATGAGAATTCATATAGATAAAATGTATTAAAATCTTGGTTTTAAAAAATAAAAAAGAAAATGCAACATAGATAATTCTTTTTTTTACATAAATATTTCTTTTACGTATTCATTAATAATGGGCCTGGGCCTGGGCCTGGGGATAGTACGAGCATGAGTGGTCGCCCAGCTGGCCCTACACCAAGCCTGGGTTTGCTCCACTGGACAAGGGGTTGGTTAATTCCATGAAATGGAAAAGCATGATTGAAGGTTTTAAACGACCTGAATTAATAACCTCTCTGAAGTAATAACAAATTAAGTGGACCATAGATGAATTATGGCCCGACCTGTACTAAATTCAGCATATTAAGAAGTCATACCTCACATTATCATTACCATATTGATCAACCGAATTTTGAGAGACGGTCTGAATAAATAATCATTCAATTGACTCTGCTGCCCATTTCTGCCTACCCAAAGGGGCTGAATTGTCTAGTGCATCATGCCAAACCAGCTCCATCTAAAAACAAACCAAAATGCGCATGAGTAAGAGCTCAAATATCTCATATAAAACAGAGGTCTATGCCAAAAAAGCGTGAAAAAAGATCTAAAACATCTTCATCGGATCCCTATGATATCATGATAGAAGAAGGTCGTCATGGATATGCATTGAATGTAAAAGTTCAAAACACAATGTTTTTGAGTAAGAGAAGCCATTGAAAGAATTTATCAACTATATAAAAGAAATGATGAGTAATTGAAATAAATCATATATGGACATCACAGTTTATTATAAAAGAATGTGACGAGAGTTCAATAATAAGGTGCAGAAAGTGTGAGCATACCCCTCCAACAATGACAGTGTCGCCTTCCTTTACGCCTAGCTTCATGAGTGATTTATTGATGCCACATGCCTCCAGAACATGTTGAAACCTTTGCTCAGAATCTTTGTACCTTGTTCCAAACAAAAAAAGATAAATAAGCAAAAATTGAGAATGAAATATAAAATGCTCAAGCAGATAAGAGGTAAAATACATGATAACGCAGTTATAATTGTCATGAACGAAATGCAGACGTCTCTTTAAACATGATATTTCCACATAAAATTTAGAGATAATTACAAAAACCAGCCCAGTGTGTTGGCTTCGTTACAATATGAAAAAGGAACAACTTCTAAATATTACAAGCTTGTGAAAAATACAAAGATGATCTTGACAAAGCAAAAGTTCCACCAGACAAATTCGTGACTTTAGAAAAAATTAGTTAGGTTCTTTTCAACTAACACCAAACCTAGGGATAGTGGACGGTAAAAGGATGGAATAAACTAAAGATATAAAAGAGTAAAATTTTATACCTCCAATTGGTCATCTGGACAAAACGCTGCAAACCTGATCCCACCACATGCCATGTTTTGGTGCTGCTATCGTGTGATATATCAAATTCGCTTATAGGAGCTGACCTTTGCTTTCGCATCATATCAGCCACATAGTTCAAATCTTCTGGATCCATCGTACCTGGAGCAAGATGAAACACAAAGTTGAAAAAAAATATTTTCTGAAAATAGGTACTTAGTAGTTTCAAACAAAGCTAAAGGAAAAAGAACAGCATAACATAACCCCATTTTCAGAAGTAACGAAACTATATATCCGTCATAGCTATCCAGCATATAATTAAACACATTAATTTCAGACAACTTCCTTCATAAAAAGGCAAACGGGGAAATATCCGAACATCATGAACAGATTTATGTTAATCAGTGTTGAAAATGATATTCTCAACATTAACAGACGATTATATCGACCAGAAAAACAAAGTCATGTGATGCAATGATTCAGAGTGTGCTTGGTAGTTGGTACAAAGTATTTTTTACCTTATGGCTTAAAAAAGCTCTTATTTTACTTGTATTTAGCATGGTGCAACAGCTTACAGCTTAATAAAGGCTTTTACATTGAAAAGATTTCTCACATAGCATCTCATTTCATGAGCTTTCACCTTTCAGCTAGCTTTCAGATACATTACCAAACAAAACTCTTAAAAGGAACAGACATGAGTACTGCAAAAATATTTTACCAAGAGAACTGTACACCAATCACTGACCTTGATCTTTATTCGCTGCGTTTTTAAGGACAAGCTCATAAGCCGAATTTATAACGTCCTGTGTGCCATTTTTGGTAACTGCACTCATACAGAAAGGCTCAATACCACGTGCTTTCAGCATTTCCTTGAATGATGGCCAGTTTTCTGATGCCTCAGGTAGATCCATTTTGTTATACACTACTATATAAGGCTTTTCAGCAAGTTCGGGGCTAAACATCTCCAGCTCAAGGCGAATAGCATCAAACTCATACTCAGGTTGTGGTGACGAACCATCAACTATATGTACCTAATTTCCAGGTTGAGAGTTTCAGTATTATTTCTAAAGAATACATTTCTTTTAATACACTATTGGTTGCTAAAGTAATCCGTACCAAAAACTAAAGCACATTGCCCTGGCAGCCAGGAACAACAGAAGAAGATGTTATATTTGATGTGATAAACACAACGACCAAATAAATAGTAAAACTCTATTATCTCTCGAAGTAGAAACACTCCTTTAGGTATTACAAACACCCCTTGGCATATTATCAAAAAGTATCTCAAAAATTCCAATGCAATTCATAAAGTTGAAAAAATGTCAAACGACTCTTCGTAATCCAAAAGATAGCTGGGATTAGGGTGAAGATAGTGTACAACTCTAGGGTACTTTTTGTAATTAACCATCGGCATTTGCAGCTAGATTAACCACATGTGGCTACTAAACAACATAACATAAAAAAGGTCATGAAACCCATTAAGCCCATTTAAACACCACTAAAAGTACCAACTGTCATATACCCGCCAACCTGACTAAAGTTGCAACTAAATGATTCAGAATCATATGATTGCATGCACCGAAAAAAGGCACAACTACATAATAATGTAACCAAATCATAAAACGACATCATGAACTGGAAAAAAATGAAAAACAAAATATTAGATCATCAAAGAAGTAGCAAAAATCAACAATTGTACCAGAACAGAACACCTCTCACTGTGTCGAAGGAACTTATGGCCTAACCCAAAACCCCGATGAGCGCCTTCAAGAAGCCCGGGCAGATCTGCAACTACAATTGTCGCATCATAATCAAACGAGACAACACCAAGATTCGGAAGCAACGTCGTAAAGGGGTAATTTGCAATGGCTGGCTCAGCAGCACTTATGACACTCAGAAATGTGCTTTTCCCGGCATTCGGAGCCCCAACAATCCCCACATCAGCCACCAACTTCAGCTCCAACTCCAGCCATCTGATCAAGACATGATATGTTGTGATGAGTAACATTGCTACTCAAAGAGATCCTAAACCTAAACTAAACTCAGATGTGGTGGGTAACATTGCTAAGGTGCTGGAAAGCAAGCAACGAGCAACAAACACAACATAAATCTAAAACCAAGAACTAACTTCAGAAATCAAGAGACCATTTATTTCAAAAAAACATGCTGCACGTGTAGAGAAAGCATATTTGCTAGTAATATATTGCTCTGAAAACAACAACGAAACAAAATTCGTAAACCAGATCCAGCTTGAGGAAAAACAAAAGCGTAAAGACATAATTAGCTCAATGCACGAACCTACTATAAAACCAGAAGGAAAAAAAAAAAGCTCAATTCCATTCATTTTTTAAAACTAGTGACCTTTCAAGATACAAACACAAACAAGTCGAAAGCATTATTCACCACAAACTGCACCTATCCATAGCACAACAAAGCAAAACAACACAAAAAAGGCCACCCTAACAACTTAAAAGGACAAAACTTACATCTCGGGTCCTTCCTCTCCATTCTCGGCAATCTTGGGCACCTTGTTCGTCCCAGTCTTAAAAGACGCGTTGCCCCTTCCCCCTTTCCCTCCCGGCAGCAGAAGCGCCCTATGGCCACTGCTCAGCAGCTCGAAGAGCACGTTCTCTTCACCAGCCTCCTTCACGACAGTTCCAGGCGGGACCCGCACAATCACATCCTCACCTTTGGATCCATTTTTCTGCTGACCCTGCCCGTGTGACCCCCTGCCTGCCCGGAAATGAATTCTCTTCCTGAAAGGCAGCAGCGAGTTCATGGATCTGTCCACCTCCACGTACACATTCCCTCCCCTGCCACCGTCCCCTCCAGATGGGCCCCCAAGTGGCACGTATTTCTCCCTCCTGAAGGCCACGACTCCATTCCCGCCGTCCCCAGCTTTCACGTATATTTTTGCCCTGTCGAAACATCTCATGACTGCCGGCAGTCCTTTCTCTTTCTCTTTGATTTCGTCCTCTTGGGTTCCTGATGCGGTTAAACCCTGTTCTTCTTCTTCTTCTTTGTCAAATTCGTCGTCGACACCATCTTCTTCTTCTTCGTCGGATCCAATTTCGTACAGTTCGAATTTTCCATAATCAAACTGCGATTTCTCATCGTTTTCCTCAACCAAATCGTTAAACCCATCATGAACAGAGCGCCTGACGCGCTCTTTGTCGAGATTGTTAGGTTTAACGGCTGCTGGTTTAGATTGAGAGAGTTTGATTACCTCAACGAGTGACTGTGAAGCTGGACTATCAGGGATGAAATCATCTTTCGGGGGAAGACGAGTGAAGGTGGTGGCGTCTCCGCCGGCATCGGTGGAGGAGAGGAGCGGCGGCGGCGGAGGAGGATATTTTCGGGATTTTAGCGTCCGGGTTTTCGTGCTCTTAGTGGAGTAACGTTGCTGGTTTGGATTTGTGTTGGGGCGGGCCGAGGAGAGTGGTTTGAAGTTGACAATGGTGGTGGAAAATACGGAGGCAAACGCCATAAAATACAGATTGTTGAGTTTTGTTGAGCAATGAACTAAAATGGAGCAAGAAAGAACAGCTGAGCAGCTGTGTTTTAGGAGGGAGAGGATAACTAGTATACTGTATAGTGTTTACATATTATCCATTATAATTTTCTAAACTTAAAATTTAATTCAAATTTAACATTCAATATCCCCTTATTTATAATTACAAAAGGCGTTGAGCCTAATAACACCCACAATAATTTGGGTCCAATAGTACACTTTGTAATATGCCTTTTATAAAAATTATTAATTTTTTTATACCAAATTGTTTAGGTTTGGATTGTCATAAATACACATTTAAATTAGGACGAATCTCTTTTACACCCCCCACTTTCTTTTACTCAATATCCCATCAAAAAGTTTCTTTTTCACCTCCAATACTCAAGAAACTATATGCGATATAAATCGCTTCTAAAAATGAACCGCATAATTGACAATTATGCAAGTTGTAAAAATACTAACACATATACAAATCATATGCATAATTAACAATTATACGAACTACATTCGCATATTTGTTTATCACGTGCCCAATTCCACCGCATAATTCTTTTTATGCAAATTTGATGGGTCTATTTCCAGATCTGGAGTAAACCGTTTGTTGTGAACTCCGATCTGTTTGAACCGCTTTCAAATCATTGCTAGACCACCGCAAACACCTGCAAGAACCCAACGCCGGGAGAGGTCCCGGCGTCGGGCCTCCGACGCTCAAGTCAGTAAACATAAGAGAGGAAGATGAAGCTGTTGACGGGCGTTTCCGGTCAACGGTTAAAAAGGTAAACAATGGAAAAGAAATAAGGAAAAGACGAGGAAATACGGTTTAATTGCGGTTTTATTAAATGATCACGAGGTCGGCCTCTCGTACGAGGTCGGCACTTGCGATATACTTATATTTCTTACACGAATTTCTTACAAGTTCTGTAGAGAGAGAAAATATGAGCTCGAGTAGTTGGGATTTCAACAACCCAAAAATAAATGAAGGGGTTGCTATTTATAGGAGACTTTAATACGGCACTGTTTGGGTACTGTTCAGCGGTCTTATCACACAGTAGCTCAACGGGACAAACCGGCGCTTTTCTGACTGATTGAGAGTGATTTCCGGATTTTCCAATCATTACCTGCCATACATTTAATGCTAACGTGGGCTGCATTAAATGCGGACACGTTCTGGCTGGGTTGGACGTCCCATCGGCAATCATTCGTAGACAAGTGGCATTATTTTATTGTGTCCGACGCCGTACTTCTGTCAGGAGCCGCCCTTGCGAGACTGGGAACAAGGTGCCGATCTCGCAGCCGCAAGGATGCGGTGCCGATCTGGGAACTGGTTCCCCCCACCGTTCTAGACGGCTTTGACTCTCATTCAGCTCGGCACCCATGTGCGGTTTTGGTGACCGGCTCCCTCGGCTCGGACCGGTACCTACGCTGGGTCCGGACTCGGATATCAACATACAGGCCCCCGAGCTCTGGTGAGGTATTTCGGACCTCTCCGGAGGTCGTCTTCAATCGGTAGGATCCGAGCAGGGCCCCTCGAGTTCGTGTCCGTCTCCTGTTGAGGTCGGCATCTCCAACACACTTCAGTCGTGGGGGCGCGATGTTTGGCAACAGAAAACGTGGAGTATAACGGTTGATAAACGTGGGCGCGAGCGTTAACCGCATCCACACTGTGGGGGGACACGTGGCGGATTAAGGGCCAAGCTTTTCGAACGGTCGTAACGGTTGACATAAAGGGGGATGACGGTTGTCTTGCTCAACACTCCAGTTACTTAAGGAACCGTTTCGAATTTCGAATTTCAAAAGGCCCGTCCACGTGTCCACTTCCGGTTGGTTCGGGAATCTTATATATATATCTTTTTCAGAATTTCTCCTCACTTTTCCCAAGAACTTTCTGAAACTTCTCTCTTTTCGGATCTGTCGAGCTTCGCGATTTCCGAGCATATCCCAAGAACTTTCCGGCAACGATCTCCGGCGATTCCTTCGGTAATTCTTGTTTTACCCTTTCTTTCTCCTTCTTCCTTTTTTGCTATGTCTTCTTCCCCAAAATCTGCGGGCGATGGCGGCGAATTCGCCGGTGAGGGCGCCGAGACTTTCCGGCCGGCGGACGTCATCCTTACCGCTGTCCCTATCTCAATTGTCCGGCCGGACCCCTCGGCGGTGGAAGTCGCCTCCGACGGCGGAGGTGTCGAACCTGACCTTCCCTCGTCGCCACCACGCGAGGGCGGTGGTGCCGACCAGGACCCTTTTGCTGCAGCTGACGACGACGACGTCGATCTTGATTTTCTGGACACCGACTCCGATGTCGATCCAGATCTGGTTGATGAGACCCTTCAAGGGGAGACCGGTGGTCGGGAGCGTGTCCCCATGGGGGACGCGTCGTTCGACGCCGCTCTCGAGGAGGTGACCGCTGTTCCTCCGGGGTTCTGGCGCCGACCTGAACGGATCCGGGCATCACCGAGTCAGGCGACGGCCTGGAGCACGGCGTCGATCCTGGATGATGCCGACCTGGCTCAGCTGAGGGGAAAGTTCAACTTCGGCCCCGGCGTTCGGCTGTTCGCACCCTACCCCGGAGAGAGGATTCATTGCCCGCCGCCGGGCTGTATTGGGGTCTACCGTCACAGCATCCACTTAGGCCTTCGATTTCCCCTGCCCAGCGCTCTCAACGATATTTTGAGCGGACTTGAGGTCGGCATCAGTCAATATGTGCCGACAGTGTTTGCTCGCCTGATGAGTCTGATTGTCATGTACCGTCGTGAGGGTTGGGCCGACCCCACCGACGACGAAGTGAGATCCTTGTTTACCTTTTTAACCGTTGACCGGAAACGCCCGTCAACAGAAGCTTTGTAATGTAGAGCTATAATGTATGTAGAAGTGTGTAGAATATGGGGGAGAGTTGCTCTCAGAGAGCAGCAGCAGCAGAGAGATGGAAAGTGTGTAGAATGAGTAGAGGTTAGGGTTTAGGGTTACCTCGGCCCATTATTATAGAGGGAAATACCTGCTTGAAGTACCCAACATTCCCCAGTGGGTTTACCTGAAGTGTCCAAAATGCCCTGGTCCGTTCGCATTCCATCTACCTCCTAGTCAGCTCAAGATTCCTTCTTATACAATTACTGCCTCTAGATCATGCTCTTGTAGTCACAGATACCTGTAGTCATAGAGACGTTTAGTAGCGGAGACCTCTAGTCACAGAGACCTCTAGTAGCGAAGACTTCTAGTAGCAAAGACGTCTAGTAGCGGAGACCTCTAGTCCAGAGACATCTAGTCACGAGACGTCTAGTAGCGGAGGCTTCTAGTCACAGAGACATCTAGTCACGGAGATGTCTAGTAGCGGAGACCTCTAGTCACAAAGACATCTAGTCAGGAGACGTCTAGTAGCGGAGACGTCTAGTAGCGGAGACCTCTAATCACAGAGATATCTAGTAGCAAAGATGAGCTCTAGCTCCTCTTGTCCAGTCGAGACGAGATGACCTCTAGCAAGTCAAGATGACCTCTGGCAAGTCTAGCAGGACAAGATGACCTCCGACAAGTCTAGTAGGTCGAGATGACCTCCAGATGACCTCTGGCAAGTCTGGCAGGTCTAGCAGGACGAGATGACCTCTACCAGGTCGAGATGACCTCTACTTCCCCATACTTATGTTGGGTTCGCTTGTACCGTACGGGTCATTTGCAGCGAAAAAATATTTTAAAAACAAATATGTATCATATAAATACTTAACCCGTAAATACATAAAGCGAATAAACAGATCGTCATCATTTTAAAACATGTATAAATACAAATTTTGATTTGAAGATAGTTTCGAAATTACCTCAACTTGAACTCCTTCAAATTGACGATGATAGAGGAAATCAATTCCCGGTTTAGTAACGATCTTCTTGTTACTCACTTTAGGAATCCAATCGTCTTCCCTCTAATAGTATCCACCTTTTGAAATCTGACTCCGAAAGATAATTTCTTCGCTAGTAGAAATTACTCGGTTTTTTAATAAGTATAGGAATATATTTTATGAGGAGTTTTACAAGAACTATTCTTGTTTTAGAGAGATTATAATTTTCTTAACTTTCTTAAATTTTTCAAGACTTAAATTTTTCTCACAAACTTAGCAATTATGAACATCAAGTATGTCCATATTTATACTAAAAATTTAGGTATAAATTAATGATGTCTTGAATAACTTTCACAAGAAATGTAAAGATATTCAACTTAAAATATTTATATCTTAAATAATTTTCACAAGAAATGTCAAAAAGTCTTGTATCACTTTTACAAGTTATCTTAAAAAGTCTTGTATTACTTTTACAAGTTAATACAAGAATATAATATAATATGATGTAGGATCCCATCCCATCCATTATATTTATTATTATTATTATTTAATCTTTAATCTCAATTAAAAATTAATAATAATAATAAACAAATAATTTTAAACTCTTTCAAAATTATTTGTATATATATTTTCTCCCATATAAAATCTCCTCATTTAATAATCATATTATTATTTGAAATTGTATTTTAAAATCCAATTTTAAAATCCAACTATTAATTTAGTAATTACTTTAATTACTTAATTAATATCCAAAATAAAATTAATCAATCTAATTGATTAATTTAGTATATTCCTTTAATTGACATCTAATCAAAATTAGATTTGTCAATTAATTCTAACTCTTTATAAATACTAATTTCATTTTGCCTTCATTCAAAAATTGGTGTGACCTTTTAGGTTCACTTTTAATACTAGTAGTGGGTTTACAACTCTTTGTAATTTGAATTAATCTAATTAATTCTTATTCATGAAATTAACTCCTTAATTTCAAAAACCCACATATCATGGGAACATCTAGCAAGTAGCATGAATCTAGTATTAAGTGAATAGCGAGTAAACCTTTTCGATTACAAGTCCATACATGTAAAATCCTTTCGACAACTAATTTCCCGATTAAATCTTGGGTATGGTTTTTAGTCGAAACCCATTTGATTTAATAACTATGATTCCATTTCAAGTTTAGTAATTCGTGTATGAATCTCTATTCATCCTGCCTTGGCCAAGGTCTTTGAATCACAAACTATGAAAAACATAGGAAATTCACTTATCCTTATAAGTGTCGAATTCTTTGTTGGCCACAGATAAACCTCTATACATATTAATACAGTACCCAAAATATCCCTTTTGTGATTGTCTAGCAATCAAAGGATAAATCAAAGTAAAGCAAAATATGCATAAGATTACTATCGTGCCTCAAGTCAGAGGATCAATCATGTACTATTGTAACATGAAAATTCTTATTCGACAGTAAAAAGTTCCATTTAAGAATTTTCATACGGTCATGCTCAGTGAACTTGTTCCCTAACAAGCACCCACATATATGTATTTGCGTCCAACGCTAATGTTGATGGAATGCAACATTCTTGTCCAACAAGTATACATCATATGTGCAAATCTTACCGGATTATTCGATATCCCATCTCGAAATATCCATCGACTTGGAACTTTATTTTAAGATCAAAATTTTCAAAGCATCTTCCATGATTACCATCCAATGCGTAACCATACCTTATAGTTTTTAATGATCTAGGGACTTTATCATATGTTCAAATATACATAAGATAAAGTAATGCCTTTTATTTAATATAAATTCCAATAAATTGTATTTACAAGTAGAATGTATCCAATCTGATTGGAACGTTGGGTATTCTACTCTAACAATCTCCCACTTGCCCTAGTTCCAATCAACCATGTATTTCAAACCCATCTTCTCAAGATGTCTTTCAAATACTTTCTGTGATAAAGGCTTAGTTAAGGGATCTGCTATATTTTCTGCTGAGTCGACTCTTTCCATTATGACGTCGCCTCTACCAATGATTTCTCTAATCAAATGGTATCGTCTCAAGATGTGTTTGGATCTTTGATGAGATCTTGGCTCTTTCGCTTGCGCAATAGCACCATTGTTATCACAATAAATCATTATTGGATCAACAACAGACGGTACTACACCCAACCCTTGAATGAAGTTCCGTATCCAAACAGCTTCTTTTGCAGCATCTGATGCAGCAATGTATTCAGCCTCAGTTGTAGAATCAGCAGTTGTTTCTTGTTTGGAACTTTTCCAACTAACTGCTGCTCCATTTAAGGTAAATATGTATCCTGACATGGATTTAGAGTCGTCTTTATCGGACTGAAAACTAGAATCAGTGAATCCTTCTAGTTTTAATTCTCCATTGCCATATATCATAAAGATATCCTTAGTCCTTCTCAAGTACTTAAGAATCATCTTAACGGCTTTCCAGTGTTCTTCACCTGGATTAGACTGATATCTACTCGTTACACTAAGTGCATGAGCCACATCAGGTCTTGTACATAACATGGCATACATAATGCTACCAATAGCTGATGCATAAGGTATATGACTCATCCGTTCTCTTTCTTCAGGTGTCTTTGGAGACATCGTCTTAGAAAGTGAAACCCCATGACTCATTGGAATATATCCTCGTTTGGATTCTTCCATGCTAAATCGTTTTAGCACCTTATTTATGTACATAGACTGAGATAGTCCAATCATCCTTTTAAATCTATCTCTATAGATTTTTATCCCTAGGATAAAAGATGCTTCTCCCAAGTCTTTCATGGAAAATTATTTTGACAACCATGTCCGAGTTGACTGCAACATTCCTACATCATTCCCAATGAGTAGAATGTCATCAACATAGAGTACAACAAATGCAACTGCATTCCCACTAACCTTTCTATAAACACATGGTTCATCCGGATTCTTATGAAAATCAAACGTTTTGATCGTTTCATCAAACCGGATGTTCCAACTCCTCGAAGCTTGTTTAAGTCCATAAATGGACCTTTGAAGTTTACAAACCATTTGCTCACTCCCACTGGATATGGAACCCTGTGGTTGTTTCATATAAATGTCTTCCTTAATGTTTCCATTAAGAAAAGCAGTTTTCACATCCATTTGCCATATCTCGTAGTCATAATACGCAGCTATGGCTAATAATATCCGAATGGATTTAAGCATTGCTACTGGTGAAAAAGTTTCCTCATAATCAACACCTTGTTTTTGAGTATAACCTTTGCAACCAAACGTGCTTTAAAAGTATTCACTTCTCCATCTACACCACGTTTCCGTTTGTAAACCCATTTACAACCTATAGGTACAATACCCTGTGGTGGATCAACCAAGGTCCATACCTTGTTTGAGTACATGGAGTCCATTTCGGTTTGCATAGCTTCTTCCCATTTATTTGAGTCAATGTCTGACATTGCCTCTTCATAGTTTATTGGATCATTATCCAAAAGGAATCCCTCTTCGTTGTTCTTTAACAATAGGTACAGCCTTTCGAGCGCCCTAGAAACCCTTTCAGATCTCCGAAGAGGTTGTTTTTAGATGGCCCAGTCTCTACTGGTATGTTATCTGTGACAACTTGTGGAATAATTTGTGGTTCTTCATTAAGTTCTATAATCTCACCATTCTTATTAGAAAGAAATTCTTCTTCTAAGAAAACAGCATTCCTCAAAACAAACACCTTTTGTTCAGAAGGATCATAGAAATAGTATCCTATAGAC
The DNA here is from genome assembly GCA_008636005.1 of Striga asiatica. Taxonomy (NCBI): domain Eukaryota; kingdom Viridiplantae; phylum Streptophyta; class Magnoliopsida; order Lamiales; family Orobanchaceae; genus Striga; species Striga asiatica. The sequence continues at coordinate 1,123,045 of BKCP01012292.1, forward strand.
TCTCTTGGATACCCCACAAATTTACATAAGATTGATCCCATATCCAACTTATCTCCCACTTGCTGCTTCACGTAAGCAGCACAACCCCATACTTTCATATATTTGTATGAAGGTGTTTTTCCACACCACATCTCATAAGGTGTGTTAGGCACAGCTTTATTTGGCACTCTATTCAAAATATGTGCTGCTGTTTCTAAGGCATAGCCCCAGAATGAAAGAGGTAGATTAGTGGAACTCATCATTGATCGAACCATGTCCAACAATGTTCGATTTCTCCTTTCTGAAACTCCATTAAGTTGTGGAGTACCAGGAGGTGTCCACTGAGAAAGAATCCCATTCTCCTTTAGATAATCAAGAAACTCATTAGTCAAATATTCACCTCCTCGATCTGATCGAAGAGTTTTAATATAATGACCAGTTTGTTTCTCCACTTCACATCTAAATTCTTTGAACTTTTCAAAAACTTCATATTTATACCTCAATAGGTATACATAACCATACCTAGAATAATCATCAGTAAAAGTTATGAAATAGTGATAGTTCCCTATGGCACTAACATTTAGTGGTCCACAAACATCTGTATGAATCAAATCCAACAGACCTTTAGCTCGCTCCACTTGTCCAACAAATGGTGATTTTGTCATTTTTCCTTTAATACATGACTCACATGTAGGCAACTTATCCTCTCCCCTAAGGTCGAGTTTTTCTCCCATTTGTGAATCCTCTTTTCAGAAATATGACCCAATCTAGCATGCCAAAGTGCAAATGAACTATGATTATCTAATTTTCTTTTATTTTGTTGAATTGTTAGGATGGGACTTTGTGGTGTAACAGTATATAACCATTTGTCAAATATCCGGAATATATAAAAGTTGTATCTTTGAAAATAGAACAGCTTCCATTTTCAATCACAAACTTAAAACCTTCTCTATCTAATACTGGAATAGAGATAATGTTTCTTATAATATCCGGAACATAAAGACAATTGTTTAAACAAATATTTACACCATTATTTAAAGCTAGATAAACAGTCCCTTTAGCTATGGCAGCAACTCTTGCTCCATTACCCATCCTTAGAACTGTTTCTTTATTGTCCAACTTTTCACTTCTTGCCATTATCTGCAAATCATTGCAAATATGTGAGCCACAACCGGTATCTAATACCCAAGAAGAATCGTTAACTGATAAGTTAACTTCAACAAAATAAATACCTGAACTTTTCAGGCTTGCAAGATACTCCTTGCAATTCCTCTTCCAACGCCCAGTTTTGCCACAATGATAACATTCATGATTAGCCTGAGAATTTACCTTTTCTTTGTTGTTCTTTGCCTTTTTGTTAGACTTATAGGAAACCTTTCCCTTCCCCTTCCTTTTCTTAGACTTTAATGTCTTTGATCCAGAAGTGGATCCAACAAGAAGCATTGTCCTTTTTAATCGTGGATTCAGCTGTCTTTAACATGTTCACCAATTCAGGAAGAGAAGTTTCCATATTGTGCATGTGAAAGTTAACAACAAAAGTATCAAATGATGGAGGCAGAGATTGCAGCAAAAGATCCACATAGAGTTCGTTATCCATAACAACTCCAAGGGATGTTAGCCTTTCAATAAGAGCTATCATCTTCAGCCCATGGTCTTGGACTGAAGAGCCCTCAGTCATACGACTCCTGAAAAGCTCTTTAGATATCTGATATCTTATTTGCCTTGTCCTTTCGCCATACAACTCTTGTAGGTGATTTAGGATATCAATTGCATTATCAAATAATTCATTTTGTCTCTGTAGCTCATTTGACATAGATGCTAACATGTAGCAACGAGCCTGGAGATTGTCATCAGTATGACGTAAATATTCTCCATGCTCATCAGAAGTCTTATCCTCGGGTGGAGGAAGAGGGGCTTTGTCAAGCACATAGTCCCTTTTTTCAGACTGTAGAACAATTCTTAGGTTTCTCAGCCAATCAACGAAATTTGGTCCAGTTAATTTATTTTGCTCAAGAATACTTGCGATTGGATTTTTAGCCATTTTAGTAGACTGATCTACAAAAATAAATGAAGCAGAAAATAAGTAGACTATGGAATATATATTCATTTAATATTAGGTCCTTAATATTAAATGTCTCCCACTATTTTAATTAAACCCCATATTAATTATGATAATCTCATTTTCGTAGTGGGCTTGAAGTCCAATAAAATATTACATATCCCAATTTTATGAGTACTCAAGAAATATTTATATTGGTAGTCAACATTTTTGACAATTGTATCACTATACAACCTTCAAGTTTATTTTGCCTCACTTTTCTTATATACCCCAATTTTATGACCGTATATAGTACTAAGTGTCAAATTAAACCCATCAAACATTCATGATAATGGCCCATCATAAGTGTTCCACGACTCGTGGCCAACACAAAGACGAATCCATCTCACGAGCATCTCAATGCTTAGTAGAGATCACAGCTTTCAGTATCAAAGCCACCCCACGACTCATGGTCAGCGACTAAGCACCGTAGCATCGTCATGTTATCTACTTTTGATGGAAGGCATGGATTAATTGGTCCAACCTATTTTATCCATTTTCAATTTGATATAGAATTAATCAAATTAATTCCTTTAGGGTTCTTTTTAGATCTCATCTTTTACCATCTTTTACTTGTGTTTATTTAGTGCATTAATCATCTCATGAAACGTAAGCATAAATAAACCTAACATACATCTAATGCATGCATTCAATGGGATGATCACGACCTTGTCTATGCAACCCATTCGAGCCAAAATGGGTTTATGCCTATACGTGATAAAATAAATGAATAGAACTACTTCTTTACATTTCATTTTATCTACCCGTACAAGCACAGGCCTTCAAAATTTACAACTTGTAAAATTACCCACACAAGCGTGGGCCTTTCACATCGAACGGTCTTCAACCTGATCTAATCTTTTAACGATGCAATAATTTAAAATTTTACAAATCATAACATAAGAGACTCGCAGGTCTCGATAAATTACAATCATTCAATCATATTGAATAAAAAGGCTCATGATCATCCCTAAATAAACCATTCATCACATGAATTCAACCATATAAATTCACCAATTTAATATGTTGATATAGTAATAAATCATATAAATTTACCAACTTTTGTGTGTTGATTTAATTTTGGGATTATATTAAACTTAACTATTCATAATAGTTAATAAAAAAATATATATTAATCAACAATTGATTATAATTAATTAATTATGAAATTAATTTCAATATATACACAACAACTTGTATATATATTAATCAACAATTGATTATAATTAATTAATCCCAAATTTAAAATCAAATACAACTTTTGTATCACACACAAAATTATATAATTTAACAATAAATATGTTTATCTTATAAGCATTTAATCATTTTGCTTATCTCATAAACAAACACAAATCAAAATCTATTTTTAAAGATGATAACCGTGGCTCTGATACCACTGTTGGGTTCGCTTGTACTGTACGGGTCATTTGCAGCGAAAAAATATTTTAAAAACAAATATGTATCATATAAATACTTAACCCGTAAATACATAAAGCGAATAAACAGATCGTCATCATTTTAAAACATGTATAAATACAAATTTTGATTTGAAGATAGTTTCGAAATTACCTCAACTTGAACTCCTTCAAATTGACGATGATAGAGGAAATCAATTCCCGGTTTAGTAACGATCTTCTTGTTACTCACTTTAGGAATCCAATCGTCTTCCCTCTAATAGTATCCACCTTTTGAAATCCGACTCCGAAAGATAATTTCTTCGCTAGTAGAAATTACTCGATTTTTTAATAAGTATAGAAATATATTTTATGAGGAGTTTTACAAGAACTATTCTTGTTTTAGAGAGATTATAATTTTCTTAACTTTCTTAAATTTTTCAAGACTTAAATTTTTCTCACAAACTTAGCAATTATGAACATCAAGTATGTCCATATTTATACTAAAAATTTAGGTATAAATTAATGATGTCTTGAATAACTTTCACAAGAAATGTAAAGATATTCAACTTAAAATATTTATATCTTAAATAATTTTCACAAGAAATGTCAAAAAATCTTGTATCACTTTTACAAGTTATCTTAAAAAGTCTTGTATTACTTTTACAAGTTAATACAAGAATATAATATAATATGATGTAGGGTCCCATCCCATCCATTATATTATTATTATTATTATTTAATCTTTAATCTCAATTAAAAATTAATAATAATAATAAACAAATAATTTTAAACTCTTTCAAAATTATTTGTATATATATTTTCTCCCATATAAAATCTCCTCATTTAATAATCATATTATTATTTGAAATTGAATTTTAAAATCCAATTTTAAAATCCAACTATTAATTTAGTAATTACTTTAATTACTTAATTAATATCCAAAATAAAATTAATCAATCTAATTGATTAATTTAGTATATTCCTTTAATTGACATCTAATCAAAATTAGATTTGTCAATTAATTCTAACTCTTTATAAATACTATTTTCATTTTGCCTTCATTCAAAAATTGGTGTGACCTTTTAGGTTCACTTTTAATACTAGTAGTGGTTTACAACTCTTTGTAATTTGAATTAATCTAATTAATTCTTATTCATGAAATTAACTCCTTAATTTCAAAAACCCACATATCATGGGAACATCTAGCAAGTAGCATGAATCTAGTATTAAGTGAATAGCGAGTAAACCTTTTCGATTACAAGTCCATACATGTAAAATCCTTTCGACAACTAATTTCCCGATTAAATCTTGGGTATGGTTTTTAGTCGAAACCCATTTGATTTAATAACTATGATTCCATTTCAAGTTTAGTAATTCGTGTATGAATCTCTATTCATCCTGCCTTGGCCAAGGTCTTTGAATCACAAACTATGAAAAACATAGGAAATTCACTTATCCTTATAAGTGTCGAATTCTTTGTTGGCCACAGATAAACCTCCATACATATTAATACAGTACCCAAAATATCCCTTTTGTGATTGTCTAGCAATCAAAGGACAAATCAAAGTAAAGCACAATATGCATAAGATTACTATCGTGCCTTAAGTCAGAGGATCAATCATGTACTATTGTAACATGAAAATTCTTATTCGACAGTAAAAAGTTCCATTTAAGAATTTTCATACGGTCATGCTCAGTGAACTTGTTCCCTAACAAGCACCCACATATATGTATTTGCGTCCAATGCTAATGTTGATGGAATGCAACATTCTTGTCCAACAAGTATACATCATATGTGCAAATCTTACCGGGTTATTCGATATCCCATCTCGAAATATCCATCGACTTGGAACTTTATTTTAAGATCAAAACTTTCAAAGCATCTTCCATGATTACCATCCAATGCGTAACCATACCTTATAGTTTTTAATGATCTAGGGACTTTATCATATGTTCAAATATACATAAGATAAAGTAATGCCTTTTATTTAATATAAATTCCAATAAATTGTATTTACAAGTAGAATGTATCCAATCCGATTGGAACGTTGGGTATTCTACTCTAACAACTTAGTCGTGGGGAGCTTCTCATACTCAGTCACCGAGAGCATGTCTACTTCCCATACTTAGTCGTGTGGAGCTTCTCATACTCAGTCAAAGAGAGCATGTCTACTTCCCATACTTAATCGTGTGGAGCTTCTCATACTCAGTCACAGAGAGCATGTCTACTTCCCATACTTAGTCGTGTGGAGCTTCTCATACTCAGTCACAAAGAGCATGTCTACTTCCCATACTTAGTCGTGTGGAGCTTCTCATGCTCAGTCTAAGACAGCATGTCTACTTTTCATACTTAGTCGTGTGGAGCTTCTCATACTCAGTCACAGAGAGCATGTCTACTTCCCATACTTAGTTGTGTGGAGCTTCTCATACTCAGTCACAGAGAGCATGTCTACTTCCCATACTTAGTCGTGTGGAGCTTCTCATACTCAGTCACCGAGAGTATGTAGAGTAAGGCCAAGAGTCTGGGAATTCTGGCATTTATCAGAGTTTGCAGTATTTTGAACGGACGTTTTTGTCGCTTGTGTTGGTGGCTTAGCCCGATAACCATACAAATGACCCGGTTTAGAGGATAGAACCAACTCGGCTATGCAGGCGCATTAGCTCGGCTTAATAGGTATGCTGGTAGATGTTTAGCCAAATAATCACGTCAGTAGCTCGGTCAAACGGAAGCTCGGCTAAGGAGGGCTTGTTATAGGCTCGGCCTTATAGTTACATTAGAAGCTCGGGCTTATATGAGCTCGGACCAAGTAGCAGCATCAGCTCGCCCAAGTAGCAGAATTGATTGGAAGCCGAACAGATGTGACGGTTACAAAAATAGGTTCACACGGGGCACGTGTAGGATCAGGATAAAAAAGGAATAATAGATCCAACGGAGGAGAAGAAAAAGCGTAGGGAACAAGCTAGTAACTTTCATATAAATAGGTAAACCATGGGAGGAGATAAGGTTACACATTCTACAAACCCTAAATTCTATACACAACTTTCTTTCATCTTCTTTGATTTTCTACTGACTTGAGCTTCGGAGGTTTAGCGCCGGGAACACCTCCCGGCGTCTTTGCAGGTCTTGGAGCGGTCGAGGATTGGAGGGAAGCCGGTTCAAGTGCAGAAGCACATCAATTGGCACCGTGTAGTGGTGTAACTCAGTTCTCTACAGATTGACAGTAAGGTTAAGATGGAAACGACGATCGGAGAGGAGCAACCGTTGAGGAGGAATTTGGACGATAGCTTGAAGGAGGCTTAGATCACACAAACTCCCTACGGAGGAGGACCACCGGTGGGGTGGACTGGAGGTGATGGTCCAACGGCTACCCCTCAGGTGAATCTGCAAGTGGTGAACCAGATCCCGGTGGCGGAGCAGAGAAGGAGCCAGTAGGTGATTGTGCAGACACCGGGGCCAGGCGTCGTGCAGGGAAGAGGTGAGCCTGAGATGAGGGTAACCAAGATAGAGTTGGACTGCCTTATAGCGGAGGCGGTTAGTAGAGCTCTGGTTGCGCGAGCACAGGCGGAGGTGGTGAGGCCAGCTGTAGTGGTGGCGCAGCCGGAGCAGGGCGGAGGTCGTTTAGAGGAAAGTGGGTCGATAATTAACCCGGTGGTGCCTGGGGCGATGGGTGGCGGTAGCCAGCGGAGGGAAGAGCAAGCGGAGAGGTCAGTGATGTCTCCGATGGTTAATGGGCCACCTATAGACGCGATGCTGGAGCATATGGCGAACCAGATTAAGGAGATGCAAGCTAGGTTGGACAGGAGGCGGCTGCCCAGGTTGCATGGTAATCCATTTACTGAGGAGGTTTTGGGTGCGGAGTTGCCTCAGAATTTCAGGGAGCCTAACCTATACTACGATGGCTCATCAGACCCGGCTAGACATTTGAGGAGCTTTGAGAATGTGGCGGTGTTGCATCGTTACAGTGACGGAGTGTGTTGCAGGGCTTTTCTGACGACTTTGAAGGGCTCTGCTCAGGATTGGTTTCACTAGCTCCCACCGGGATCTGTCTATAGCTTTGGGGCGTTTAGCTCGCTGTTTATCAATCAGTTCTCTAGTGCAAGGAAGCAGGAGAAGACCTACCTCTCACTGATCAATATGCAGCAACGTGAGAATGAATCACTGAGGGATTATGTTGCTGGGTACATGCGAGCTTGTGTGGAGGTTCCTACTGCAACGGAGGAGATCAAAGCGGGGGGGCTCACACGAGGTTTGAAGGCGGGGCACTGCAGGAACTCTTTAGCTAAGAAGCTTGCAAGGTCATATGATGAGCTCTTAGAGAGATGTGCTAAGTATATGAACATGGCGGATTTTTTGGCACATGATCGCGCGAGGGGGAAGAAACAGGAGGAGAAGCATAGACCAAATGAGAGAATGTCGGGAGGTAGGGAGAGCAGGAATGAGGAGAAGGGGCGTATGGGTTTCAAATATGAGTGTTATACCCCACTGACATCACCAAGGGGGATGGTGTATGAGATGCTGGAAAAGAGGGGGGAGACGAAGATGTTTGGGAAACCCCAGCCACTACCTAAGAAGCCAGGAAAGGTGTCGGTGCGAGGAGATCCTTATTGCAGGTACCATCGTGACTGTGGGCATTGTACGAACAATTACAAGGAGCTCAAGGATGAGATAGAGAGGCTTATCAGAGCTGGGCACTTGAAGGAGTTTGTGGCTCATGATAGGGAGAAGAAGGATGATGCAGAAAGGGGAGAGAAGAAGAGAAGACAAGAGGAGCAGGGTGAGAGGGCTCCTAAAAGAGGGGTGATCCACATTATAGCTGGGGGGCCGACGGATGGTGATTCTAATGGTGCTAGGCGAGCTAAGCTGAGGGCGGATTGGGAGAATGTAGTAGAGGTTCAGATGGCTCATGCTATGCCGGAGTTGAAGTTTGGTGTAGGATATTCCCAGGGAGTGTTGGTGCCTCACAACGATGCTTTGGTGGTGACGGCGAAGATTGCGGGGTATGATGTGCAGAGAATACTTGTTGACACTGGGAGCTCTGCAGATATTATGTTTTATGAGTGTTTCAGGCAAATGGATCTTGATGTTGAGATAAACTCGATTAGAACGTCGTTGTTTGGTTTTAGTGGGGTAGAGGTGGTACCGATGGGGAAGATACAGTTGCCCATGGCGTTGGGAGTTCCTCCATTGAGGAAGGTGAAGATGGTTCGATTTGTTGTGGTAAGGGCGGAGTCGGCTTACAATGTCATACTGGGACGGCCCAGCTTGAATTCTTTTCAGGCGGCGGTCTCTACATATTGTATGAAGATGAAATTTCCTGTGGGAGAGCAAGTAGGTGAGGTGACGAGGGACCAGCGGTTGGCCAGGACTTGTTACAAGACGGTGTTGAAGGCGGGTAATAAGAGGAAGTGTATGGAGGCAAGCTCGAACAAAGTAAAGGAGGAGGGCTCGAGCAAAGGGAATGAGGCTAGGACAGAGATGGTTCTGCAGGATGAGCTTATGGAGATTGCTCTGGTGGAAGGAGAGCCGCAGAAGGGGACCAAGGTAGGGAAGGAGTAGGAAGAACATATTAAGGGGCAGCTGGTGGCGTTGTTGAGAGAATATGTGGATATCTTTGCATTCACGCCGGAGGAGTTGGTGGGCATCGATCCTAGGGTGGCCGAACACAAGGTGAACATTGATACTAGGATGAGACCTGTCAAGTAGAAGAGGAGGCATTCGGGGTGGAGTTGGATGATGTTATTGAGAAGGAGGTGGAGAAGCTGCTTCAAGCTGGTCACTTCCCGGAGTGGCTCTCAAATCAAGTCATGGTGAAGAAGGCGGAGAACAAGTGGCGTATGTGCACAGATTTTTGGGATCTCAACAAAGCATGCCCAAAAGATCACTACCCGCTGCCGCGTATTGATCAATTGGTAGATTCAACGGCGGGTTGTGAGTTGCTGAGCATGATGGACGCCTCTCAAGGTTACCACCAGATACCATTGGCAGTGGAGGACCAGAAGAGGGTGAGCTTCATTACATCTAAGGGAACTTATTGTTATGTTGTTATGCCTTTTGGCTTGTGAAATGCAGGGGCAACTTATCAAAGGTTGGTGGATAAGATGTTTGAGGGGCAGTTGAGGAGGAACATGGAGGTTTATATGGACGATATGTTAGTGAAAAGTCAGAGAGCAGGAGATCATGTGGTGGATTTGAAGGAAACCTTTGAGATACCGAGGAGGTATAGGATGAAGCTCAACCCGACGAAGTGCAAGTTTGGGGTGAAATCGGGGAAGTTTTTGGGATATATGGTTACGGAGCGGGGCATAGAGGTCAATTCGGAGAAGGTGCGGGTGGTGCTGAATATGCAGCCTCCTAGGAGCTTGAAAGAGGTGCAGATCCTCACTGGTCGCTTGGCGGGGCTCAGTCGATTCATAGCTCATGCAGCAGAGCGGAATTTCCCTTTTTTTCAAGCTCTACGCAGATGAGCTAGGTTTCAGTGGTCTATACAGGCGCAAGAGGCTTTTCTAAAATTGAAGGAGTTTTTGGCTGAGCTACCCTTGCTCACCAAGCCAGACCCCGCGGATGTGTTGATCTTATATCTCTCTGTTGGTAAGGTGGCCATTAGCTCGGTTTTGTTGAAAGAAGAAGGAGGGGTGCAGCAGCCTATCTATTATGTGAGCAGGTTGTTGCAGAGAGCAGAAATGAAGTATGCGGAGGTGGAGAAAGCGGTCTTAGCTCTTATTGTTATAGCACGGAAGTTAAGACCTTATTTCTTATCGCATGTGGTTATGGTGAGGACCAACTTTCCTCTGAAAGAGACTATGGGTAGGCCGTCTGCTTCTGGACGGATGGTGAAGTGGGCAGTTGAGTTGGGGGAATACAACGTTAGCTTTGAACCAAGGAGAGCTATTAAGGCACAGACATTGGCAGACTTTATTTAGGAGGGTACCATGGGTGATGAGCCAGGTGTTTGGGAAGTTTATGTGGATGGATCTTCAACTAAGGTGGGAGCAGGAGTGGGGATTCTAATTCTACCGCCAGGGGGTGAGCCGATTGAGTTTGCGGTGAAGCTTATTTTCTGGGCCTCAAATAATGAAGCAGAGTATGAGGTGTTGTTGAAGGCAATGCAATTGATGGCAGGTGCAGGAGCTAGGAAGATTGTTATTTGATCAGATTCTCAATTGGTAGTTGAGCAGATGAAGGGGGAATATGAGGCTAAAGAGGAGAGGATGTTGAAGTATGCGGAGGAGGCGCGAGCGGTAGCTAAAAGTTTTGAGTCGTTGGAGCTCGTGCAGATCCCGAGGGCGGAGAATGGGAGAGCTGATTTATTGTCTAAGGTGGCAGCCTCGTTGGTGGATTGCAGATCTCATTCAGTAACTCTAATGCAAATGGGGTCTAGTATTTTGGAGGGTGTTATGGAGTTAGAAGAGAAGGAAGATTGGAGGAGTCCCATTTTAGGTTGGTTAGCACAAGCAGACTTGGGACAGAAAGATGTACGGGGTGATGAGCTAGGTCGGAGGGCTCTGAGGTTCTTTGTTCAGGAGGGTGTGCTCTTCAGCAAGTCTTACTTTGGACCTCATCTAAGGTGTGTTTCTGAGGAGGAGGGTGAATAAGTGCTAAGGGAGGTGCACAAGGGTTGTTGCGGAGATCGCATTAAGGTGCGGGCTTTAATGGGCAAAGTGCTAAGGGCCGGTTATTTTTTACCAACAATGAGAGCAATGGCGAAGGAATTGGTCCAGAAGTGTCTTAATTGCCAACAACATGGGCAGCTCATACATGTACCTGCGGAGGAGTTGATGCCAATGAGTTCACCCTTGCCATTTGCCCAGTGGGGGATGGACATAGTAGGGCCTTTTCCACAAGGCTCTGGACAAAGGAAGTTCTTGCTGGTTGTGGTGGATTACTTCAGCAAGTGGGTGGAAGCTAAAGCCATGGCAAAGATAACTGAAGAGAAAGTGATCAAATTTTTATTCACTAACATTTGTTGTAGGTATGGCATCCCGCGAGTTATAGTCTCTGATAATGGCCCACAATTCCGGGGAAAGAAGATAATGGCTTGGTGCGAGGAAATGGGCATCAAACAGCACTTTGCATCAGTAGCTCATCCACAAGCAAATGGGCAAGCAGAAGTGGCCAACAGAACTATCCTGAGGGGGTTGCAGACTCGTTTAGGCAAAGCTTCAGGTGCATGGGTGGATGAGCTCGATACTATGCTTTGGTCATATCGGACCACGCCAAGGGCAACAACCGGAGAAACACCATTTAGCTTGGTATATGGGATGGAAGCTGTGATCCCAGTGGAGATTGGCCTTAGCTCTCAGAGGACAACTGCTTTCGAGGCAGGGCAGAATGAGAAGCTGGTCAAAGAAGCCCTTGAATTGGTGGATGAGACATGAGATCAAGCTTGGTTGAAGACATTGCAGTACAAGCAGAAGATGTGTGCAGCTCATTCCAAGAAGGTGAAGAAGAGGCAATTCCAGGTGGGTGATCTTGTTTGGAAGAAAGCTAATGTGGTGAAGCATGTGGGCAAATTAGAACCCAACTGGGAAGGACCATACATTATTCAAAGGGTGTTTGCTGGAGAAGCTTATGAGCTGAAGGATCCAGATGGTAAGGTCTTCCCTAGACCTTGGAATATTGCAAATCTCAAGAAGTATTACTGTTAGTTTGATAGTAATCTTGAGTGGCTTTTTGAAAAACTTATGATTTGGCTATTGAATCAATAAAAACATTAAAGTTGTTTATTAAATATTGGAGTTTTAGTTGTTGATTTTATGCAATAGAAATGTTGAAGTTGTTTATGCAATAGAAATTTTGAAGTTGTTTATGCAAAATTTTTGTTCTGGGTTGCTGAATGAGCTAAGTGTGGATTGGCGTGTTTTTGCTTTGAGAAAGATTCTAGAGCAAATTTTTCTTTTTGCTAAGTAGAAACAGCTCATAATGCGATGATGTGGTGTAACGGCTTAAGGCCGAGCTCATGGAGCTCGGGTGCTGTTTGAAGTCATGTAACAGCTTAAGGCTGAGCTCATGGAGCTCGGGTGCTGTTTGAAGTCATGTAACAGCTTAAGGCCGAGCTCATGGAGCTCGAGTGCTGTTCAAAGTGGTGTAACGGCTTAAGGCCGAGCTCTTGATGAGCTCGAGTGCTGGTCAAAAGGTTTAACGGCTTAAGGCTGAGCTCATGGAGCTTGGGTACTGTTTGAAATGGTGTAACGGCTTAAGGCCGAGCTCATGGAGCTCGGGTGCTGTTCAAAGTGGAGTAACGGCTTAAGGCCGAGCTCTTGATGAGCTCTGGTGCCATTCGAAAGGTTTGACGGCTTAAGGCCGAGCTCTTGATGAGCTCGGGTGCTGCTCAAAAGATATGACCAAGCAGATTAAGGTGGATGACCGAGCTTGTTTCGTGTCACTCGGCTACTCTGCACAGTGTGCTAAGTAGTTGAGCTATGGAAACCGAGCATATCAAGGTTTATGACCAAGCAGATTGCGTTGAGTAGTGAAGTTATGGAAATCGGGCAGATATAACCGAGCTCGTTTCGTGTAGCCCGGCTACGCTTGCACATGTGCTAAGTAGTCGAGCTAGGTAAACTGAGTAGATGAATGTCTATGACCGAGCTCATTACTTGTAATTTACCTAGCAGGAGATTGTAGTGTACTGGTGTTGAGATATATTGAACAAATGAGCTATTTAGCCGGAATTCGAAATTCAATAAAAAGAGTTCATAACATGTCATACCGAAGATGAATATCCCAAAAGCAAAGTCATCATCAAATACAACATCAAAAGGAAGTGAATAACCGTTACAACATCATGAATACAACAAGCTAAGTAGGGGGATTCTTGTCGGCTGTGGTAGTCTGCTCGGTCTCGTGTGCTTCGTCGCTCTCCCCGTCTTGCTCGGCCTGCTCCTGTTCTTCGGTAGCAGCCTCTTTCTGGTCCATTCAGGCGCTCAATTTCTGCAAAGTCTTCTCTAATGCAGGTTCCCACCATGGATGATCAAGTGGTTCTTCGGGATCCCCAGCCCAGCCGGTATGATCGGGAAGATTAACCAGTAGGGCAGCCTCATCATAGTTTTCCAGATCGCCACTTATGCGAGCTTGTTTCAGAGCCTGCTTAGCACCTATACTCAAGTACTGTTGTGAAGCCGGGTCGAGCTTATTAAGGAAGGCCATGGAGTCGTGATAAAGATCAAGCAATTCCTTGCGGAAGGTGCTCAGAAATCGAGCTCCATCAGGGGAGTTCAGAAAGCCCTCCCACATTTCATACCGTGCAGCCGCCTCTTTGGTGGCAACTTCTTGGGCAAGGACATCGAGATCAGCTCGGAGGCCCTCAATCTCCTTTGTATGAGCAGCAACCAATGAAACTTTAGCATCCTTTAGGGATTTGTTGGAGGCAGTCAACTTAGCAACTTTAGCCTTGCTTGCTTGAAGCTCGGTATCAAGCATCTTAGCCTTTGAAACTTTGGCATCATAGGCTTTTTTGAGCTTGTGATATTCGGCGGTAGAAGGAGCCTCCCCTTCAATAGCTTCGTGGAGGAGACCGGCAAAACCGAAACTAAACTGCAATGACAAGCAATGGAGGTGCGACTAAGCAAGGAGTATATAAATATATAGAAAAAATTATCATAGAAGCTCGGGCTTATATGAGCTCGACCCAAGTAGCAGCATCAGCTCGCCCAAGTAGCCGAATTGATTGGAAGCCGAAAAGATGTGACGGTTACAAAAATAGGTTCATGGAACACGTGTAGGATCAGGATCAAAAAGGAATAATAGATCCAACGGAGGAGAAGCAAAGCGTAGGGAACAAGCTAGTAACTTTCATATAAATAGGTAAACCATGGGAGGACATAAGGTTACACATTCTACAAACCCTAAATTCTATACACAACTTTCCTTCATCTTCTTTGATCTTCTACTGACTTGAGCGTCGGAGGTTTACCGCCGGGAACACCTCCCGGCGTCTTTGCAGGTCTTGGAGCGGTCGAGGATTGGAGGGAAGCCGGTTCAAGTGCAGAAGCACATCAGACGGGTTAGTCGCTATTTTCATGGATTTTCCTTCGCGAGCCAACCGATGTTTTTCTCGACTTGCGGCGTGCTAGTCGTGATTTCTTTTCCCTATCGCTGATGTGTTATCCGTGATATTCTAATCGCTCTCTATTTTGCGAGGTAACAAGATTTTTCTTCTGCGAGTTGGCAAATCGAGGCTGGTAACAAGTCGAGGTTCTTCTTTTTCTCTCAGCGACGTGTCGTGAATCGTGATTTTTGTTTTTTGTTTTTTGTTTTTTTTGTTTTTGTTTTTTGTTGCGATCTCGAGTGGTCGCAAGTCGCGGTATTCCTCCATGAGTTGCTTTCACAACTGTTGTAGTTATTTTTACCGGAGTTAAACTAAAAGATTCAATCCCCGGGTCGTATCTCAAGGAAGGTTAGCCGGATTATCTTGTACGTATATTCAATCACAAAAAGAGAAATTAATTTTCTAAACACTCTAATCCAAAAGATATGGTTTCAATTAGCAACTACGAATTCTTAAAATAAGCAAAACACACTTCAAATTCACGAAATTCAGACAATGGTTGGAGAGTTAGGGAATCGGAGATATTCGTTTATGGTTCTCACGCACTCAATAAGCGCACAGTCGCTCGGTTAAGGTATCAAATAACCTACTTGCTTAGAGGTTCCTTCTCAATAACATCTCGTAACAAGAGAGCAAACATTAATAAATCGATAGTTAACACAATTAACACATAGGCAATACATTAACGAACATGCCTATTCCAAACAAGCCAAGATCAATCAATTTCTCCCCTTCCGGTTCTACAAATCGATTAATTAGATTAAGATGTTGATCAAGCATCTAACCCTAGATTAAGCACAACTCGAATAGATTGAACGACAGACAAGCTCATTAATCTCAATCGAACCAAAACAAATATCTCTTATCCCTAACGGAATGATTTAGCCACAAATATTCAAATCAATCTCAACAATAGATTCAAAACGATAATTCACATCCATAATCAAATGAAAGGAAATCACAAATAATCTAAGTCAAGAACGAAATCAAAATACAGGCCAAACCGTGTTTGTTTTGGAGTGCCACAATCTCCAAAACTCAAATTCAAGCAAAAATCCAATGAATCCTAAGTGAAAAATTGAAGAGAACCAGTTTCTCCCGTGAAAAAGTACCAAAAACCAGACTGGGAATGATCCCCTAAACCCTTTTATTCGAAATTCCATAAAAAATGCATCTGCTGAAAACAGACCTTAGCGGCGCTAACCCCTTAGCGCCGCTAACCCCATTTTTTTTCTAAAATCAAGCCTCTGACATCGCTACCTCCTCGCTAAGGCCACACCGCCGCTAGCTTTCACACCCTTAGCGCCGCTAACCCCTTAGCGGCGCTAGGGTCTGGGCAGCTTTCGATTTTTAATTTTCCGAGCTCGTGGACTCTCGGCTAACATCTCTCGGGTCTTTCCAGAGCTAGAAAGTCAATCCTTTGTTGTTTGGTGGCACGAACTGGGACGAAACACTTGAGAATCGGAACGACCTGAAACACCAGAACCGGAAGACAACACGAAAAGCAAGGAAAATAGAGATAAAAGCAAAGAAAATACTAAACACATCAAAATAAAGGTAAAACACGAGAAACGAATCGACGGACCGGTAACACCTATGAAACGACCTAAAACGGGGGAAAATGCATGCAAAACATAAACAAAAATAGCAACAAAAATGGGACAAACAACAACCTCGATCTAATCGACCTATCTGTGATTAGATCGACTAATGTTGCTCGCATACATCTATTTGCCGTGGTGTCGACCAGGTCTTCTGATTTATTTTTGAACTGCTCCTATCTAATATTTCTTATGAATCTGCTTGCGACATTAGTCGCGGTTTTCTTTCGGTGTGGTCTGTTTCGTAAGTCGAAGTTTGGTTGGTCTGATTGGCGTACGTGGCGGTTTGGTCTTTAATATTTTTCAAGTTAGCTGTTGTTTTTATTTTTCCTTTTATGCTGCTGTTTTAGGCTTGTGTTCTCTCTGCTCGCGATATATTATTTTGCTCGCATATATCTACTTGCAGTAAGCTGATCTGCTCCCTTCGATTATGTGTTAAGTCTCAATTGTCTGTCATTGATTCATGTTCTTGAATTGTTGTATCTAATC
This sequence comes from Striga asiatica, assembly GCA_008636005.1. NCBI lineage: Eukaryota > Viridiplantae > Streptophyta > Magnoliopsida > Lamiales > Orobanchaceae > Striga > Striga asiatica. Next base: position 1,139,657 of record BKCP01012292.1, read on the forward strand.
TTGTTTGGTTTATGCATCTGCTCGCAGCTCTAATAGTGATGGCTCGCAATTCATTTTGCCATAGCCTGCTCAAGGATTTATTATCAGCTTGTAGCTCACGCCGTCTTGCAATTCGCAACTCGCCGTCGTAGCTCGTTCCTACCTTCCCCCGTTGTCCCGTTGCTCACCGAGGCTTATTTTTGGGAGTGAATTCAGTAGTTTGATTATATTGAAGTCATGTAAGGTCTAAATGACCATATAAACAATTCATGTATGATTGAGGCTGCGATGACGCATATGTATTTGCACTTGTTTTTGCTCTACGCGTGTTTGTGATGTGTTTGTAGCTTAATTCTGCTAGACATCTTCAACCGTTAGTTATTAGGTCGCGAAGACCATCTGTGTTTCGATCATGAGGTCGCAGTGAGCGTTTTATCTTGTTTGTCACGAGGTCTAGATACCTTTAACTCCCTTCTTTCAACAGGTCAGAGTGACCTTTAACTCTAGCTAGGTCATTATGACCTCTAACTCTTTTCATCAGGTCTCGATGACCTCTAACTCTTTTATTAGGTCGCAATGATCTCCAGCTCTTGTTTTGTGAGGTCGAGACGACCTCTAGCTCATTGTTAGGTCTCGATGACCTTTAGCTCAAGTTTTATGAGGTCGAGATGACCTCTAGTTCCTCCGTTGTTAGGTTGAGATAAGATGACCTCTAGCAGGTCGAGACGACTTCTAGCACGAGTTTTGTGAGGTCGAGATGACCTCTGGTCCCTCCACTGTCAAGTCGAGATGAGCTCTTGCTCCTCTTCTGTGAAGTCTAGAGGAGCTCTAGCTCCTCTCCTGTTAAGTCAAGACGACCTCTAGCAGGTCGAGATGAGCTCTAGCTCGTATCTTGTTAGGTCGAGATGACATCTAGCACCTCCACTGTTAAGTCGAGATGAGCTCTTGCTCCTCTTATGTCAAGTCTAAAGGAGCTCTTGCTCCTCTCTTATTAAGTCGAGACGGCCTCTAGCAAGCCTAGCAGGTCGAGATGAGCTTCTAGCTCCTCCTATGTCAAGTCTAGATGAGCTCTTGCTCCTCTCTTGTTAAGTCGAGACGACCTCTAGCATGTCGAGATGAGCTTCTAGCTCTTCCTCTGTGAAGTCTAGATGAGCTCTTTCTCCTCTCTTGTTAAGTCGAGACGACCTTTAGCAAGTCTAGCAGGTCGAGATGAGCTTCTAGCTCCTTCTCTGTCAAGTCTAGATGAGCTCTAGCTCATGTTTGTTAGGCCGAGATGACTTTAGCTCATGTTAGGTCCATTTTGCAATCAACTCTTTTATTCTGCTTCATATCCTCAATACTATCCTCGCCCAACCCAGCTTGCGAGTTGTTCAAAGTTGGAATCAGCGAGCAACTCTAGACAACGTAGAGCAGTTTAACTTAGAAAAATTTTCAATTCATGGCCTCGCCCAACCCAGCTTGCGAGCTGTTCAAAGTTGGAATCAAAAAGCAACTCTAGGCAGCATACAATAGTTTCACTTAGAAAAATTTTCAATTCACGACCTCGCCCAACCCAGCTTGCAAGTTGTTTCAAAGTTGGAGACCACCCAGTTTTTCAAAAGCCTTAATCATGGTGGGTTTTGATTTCAAACACTTGCCCAACCCAAGTCTAGGATTGTTCAACACAAGTGACCACCCAGGTCTTCAAAAGCCTTAATCATGGTGGATTTTGATTTCAAACACTTGCCCAACCCAAGTCTAGGATTGTTCAAAACAAGTGACCACCCAACTCTTCAAAAGCCTTAGTCATGGTGGAGTTTGATTTCAAACACTTGTTCAACCCCAGTCTAGGATTGTTCAAAATAAGTGACCACCCAGCTTTTCAAAAGCCTTAATCATGGTGGGTTTTGATTTCAAACACTTGCTCAACCCAAGTCTAGGATTGTTCAAAACAAGTGACCACCCAGCTTTTCAAAAGCCTTAATCATGGTGGGTTTTGATTTCAAACACTTGCCCAACCCAAGTCTAGGATGGTTCAAAACAAGTGACCACCCAACTCTTCAAAAGCCTTAATCATGGTGGATTTTGATTTCAAACACTTGCTCAACCCAAGTCTAGGATTGTTCAAAACAAGTGACCACCCAGCTCTTCAAAATCCTTAGTCATGGTGGAGTTTGATTTCAAATACTAGCTCAACCCCATTCTAGAATTGTTCAAAACAAGTGACCACCCAGCTTTTCAAAAGCCTTAATCATAGTGGGTTTTGATTTCAAACACTTGCCCAACCCACGTCTAGGATTGTTCAAAACAAGTGACCACCTAGCTTTTCAAAAGCCTTAATCATGGTGGGTTTTGATTTCAAACACTTGCCCAACCCAAGTCTTGGATTGTTCAAAACAAGTGACCACCCAGCTCTTCAAAAGCGTTAATCATGGTGGATTTTGATTTCAAACACTTGCTCAACCCCAATCTAGGATTGTTCAAAGCAAGTGACCAGCCAGCTTCTCAAAAGTCTTAGTCATGGTGGATTTTGAGATAATCGACTTCGTAGTCGTTTTCAGCTTCGTAGCTGTTTTAGGAAGTTCAGCTTCATAGCTGTTCGAGAAACTTAAGTCATTCTCTCTCCTAGACTTAGACTTCTTTAGATTTAGAGTTAGGCTTCTCTAGCCATGATGTAATATCCCAGTGCTCTAGGTAGCGGTCTAGTCAAAGTAACTTGGTAGTCTCCTCTTCTTCAAGTCGTCTCCACTCCAAGCCTTGACCTAGTCTCACTTAGTTGTATATAAGTCACGAGAGTTGCTCTTCCACCTAACTGAAGGTCTCTAAGTCGTCCAGAGTGATCTCAACTCGTCATGAGTGCGTCTAGATCATCCAGAGTGATCCCAACTCGTCATGATGTCTCTAGGTAGTCCAGAATGACCCCAACTCGTCATAAGTGTCTCTAGGTAGTCTAGAATGACCCCAACTCGCCATGAGTGTCTCTAGGTTGTCTAGAATGACCCCAACTCGTCATGAGTGTCCCTAGGTAGTCCAGAATGTCCCCAACTCGTCATGACTGTCTCTAGGTAGTCTAGAATGACCCCAGCTCGTCATTAGTGTCTCTAGGTAGTCCAGAATGACCCCAACTCGTCATGAATGTCTCTAGGTAGTGATTTCTCCTTATTTCTTTGCCCTTCACCAACTGTCATTGGTGAGTGTCTATTGCTCGGCGTCTCATCAAATAATGGGCTCTTCCTCTCCAAGGGTGAAGGTAGCTCCTCTTCCATACGCCCGTGAGAATTAAACGGTGGCAGCCCCTTTACAGAGATAAAACACTCAAGGCTGAGAACCACCAAAGGTTTTCTTCCTCTTCATATCCCCCACAACTCCTTACTCAAATTCCTCTACACACTTCCCTTCTCAATCATCTCAAACAGATCATAACTGGGTGCAAAGCTCTTGTTTCCCTTAAGAACTCCCCACAGACGGCGCCAAATGATGGGTCTACTTCCAGAACTGGAGTAAACCAGTTGTTGTGAGCTCCAATCTGTTTGAACCGCCTTCAATTCATTGCTAGACCGCCACAAACACCTGCAAGAACCCAACGCCGAGAGAGGTCCCGGCGTCGGGCCTCCGACGCTCAAGTCAGTAAACAGAAGAGAGGAAGATGAAGCTCTGTAATGGAGAGTTATAATGTATGAAGAAGTGTGTAGAATGTGGGGGAGAGCTACTCTCAGAGAGCAGCAGCAGCGGAGAGATGAAAAGTGTATAGAATGAGTCGAGGTTAGGGTTTAGGGTTACCTCAGCCCCTTTATATAGAGGGAAATACCTGCTTGAAGTACCCAAAATGCCCCGGTGGGTTTACCTGAAGTGTCCAAAATGCCCTGGTCGGTTCGCATTCCATCTACCTTCTAGTTAGCTCAAGATTCCTTCTTATACAATTACTGCCTCTAGATCATGCTCTTGTAGTCACAGATACCTCTAGTCACAGAGACGTCTAGTAGCGGAGACCTCTAGTCACAGAGACCTCTAGTAGCGAAGACGTCTAGTAGCAAAGACGTCTAGTAGCGGAGACCTCTAGTCACAGAGATATCTAGTCACGGAGACGTCTAGTAGCGGAGACCTCTAGTCACAGAGACATCTAGTCATGGAGATGTCTAGTAGTGGAGACCTCTAATCACAGAGACATCTAGTCACAGAGACGTCTAGTAGTGGAGATGTTTAGTAGCGAAGACCTTTAGTAGTGGAGACCTCTAGTCACGGAGACGTCTAGTAGCAGAGATGAGCTCTAGCTCCTCTTGTCCAGTCGAAACGAGATGACCTCTAGCAAGTCGAGATGACCTCTGGCAAGTCTAGCAGGTCTAGTAGGACGAGATGACCTCCGGCAAGCCTAGTAGGTCGAGATAAGTCTAGCAGATCGAGATGACCTCTGGCAAGTCTAGCAGGGCTAGCAGGACGAGATGACCTCTACTTCCCAATACTTAGTCGTGGGGAGCTTCTCATACTCAGTCACCGAGAGCATGTCTACTTCCCATACTTAGTCGTGTGGAGCTTCTCATACTCAGTCATAGAGATCATGTCTACTTTTCATACTTAGTCGTCTGGAGCTTCTCATACTCAGTCACAAAGAGCATGTCTACTTCCATACTTAGTCGTGTGGAGCTTCTCATACTTAGTCACAGAGAGCATGTCTACTTCCCATACTTAGTCGTGTGGAGCTTCTCATACTCAGTCACAGAGAGCATGTCTACTTCCCATACTTAGTCGTGTGGAGCTTCTCATATTCAGTCACCAAGACCTTCTAGTCTCATCTAGACCTCCTCAGGTTGCTCTTCCTCGGTTTCACGTGGACCTCTTCATACTTGACTCCGGTTCACAAGTATGGCTATATCAAAATTTATTTCGCATATATAATTATCGCATATCTGAATTGATAGCCGCATATTCGACAATTATGCGATAAGTTTTCGCACATTTTACGTCTCGCATGTCCAAATCGGACGCAGAGTTAACAAGTATCTGAAATATTTATGCATATTATGTAACTGCGTATTCGAATCGAATGTTGCATATTTTATGATTATGTGACATATTTTCGCATAGTTTATGACTCGCATAGCCAAATTCACCGCATAATTACCATATACGAGAACTTTTCGCGTATTCTTTTATCGTATATCCAAATCAAACGTCGCATATTTTAAAATTATGCAACATATTTTGGCATAGTTTACGACTCGCATATGTAAATCCACCTCATAATTTACCATATGTGAGAAGTTTTCATATATCCAAATCCAACGTTGGATATTTTATGTTATGCGACATATTTTTGCATAATAGGGCCATGACGGGCAAGGCCTTGAACTTCATCCCTTTTTTACTCTATCCAGAATACCGATTTAGATTAGTTTACGACTTGCATATCCAAATCCACTGAATAATTTACCATATGCGATAGCATTTCGCATATTCATAGATCGCATATCCAAATCGAATATCGCATATTTTATGTTATGCGACATGTTTCACATAATTTACATTTCGCATATCCAAAGCCACTGCTTAACTTACCATATGCGTTAACGTTTCGCATATTCAATAATCGCATATCCAAATCGAACGTCGAATATTTTATGTTGTACGATATTTCTTCGCATAGTTTACAACTCGCATATCCAAATCCACCGCATAATTTACCATATGAGATAACGTACTTCACATTCAGGAATCGCATATGTAAATCAAACGTCGCATATTTAATGATCGTGTGACAATGTTCGCATAGTTTACTACTCGTATATCCATATCTATAATGCCGTATAATTTACGATTATGCGTAATATATTTGCGTATTTAAGAATTACACATAAGTAGCATGATTTAGTACTCTCCGCCATTTTTTCGTTGATCCATATCATGAATTTCATATCTGAAGAAAACATTTCGTATATTATTCGTATAGTTTATGCACCGCACTGATTGTCTGATTTTTCACGTACAAAACTTAGACAAATAGCATTAGACAGATGACATGTAACTACATTAGTTGTCGATGTATATATTCCATGATTATTACTACTCATGAATTGTAAGATTTAATTGCTAACATCTCACTTCTTGAAAGCAAAAACAAATAAAAAAACACTAGCAAGAGTAAAATCCTTATATTCTAATTGCAACCAGAAAAAGAATTAAAAAAAAAAAACTAGGCATATTGCAGAAAAATAAATGGATAGGATTTCACGCAATAGCAAATCGTGATCCGCTTCATGGCGCAGAGTGCACCGAGAGTCAAGAGGATGCTTGCTACCGAGTATTTTTAAATAAGTGACGTGAGATGACAGACATACACCGAGGCCATGCGTTCAATTCCTTGTGGCCATAAATTGCACGTTTTCTGAGCCGCACATTAAGTAATGCCTTGAAGAAAGAGTATTCTATTGCCCAAGTCCGGGGAAAGATTCAACGACTCAGAAATTATTTCGATACTTTTTCAAGTTTCATGTTGATTTCAGAAGTCTGAGTGTGTGGTATTGTTGGTCGTGTTAGTATTAACCACATGTATTGATTGTACGTAGGCGAGGTAAAATGATTTTTTATTTTAGTTTGTTCGTGCATTTTGCAACACGGTCATAACCCTAAAAAGTTTGAAATTTAATACTCAGGAAGAGATAGACGCTCAAGCATTTTCAGTTGGTGCGGATTCTCTTAGTATCATGAGTGTTACAAGGTTTTTACCGAGCGCAACGCTGTGGTGATCGACTTAGAAGGCGGGCCTGGTGCTTCAGTTGACGACCCAATCTAGGGGAAAGACATAGATGATAATAGTACTGACGATGACGGTGACGATTAGATCCATCCGCCCCCACCGCAGGTGGAAGTCATCGATCTCGACCCTGAGAATCTACCGGAATAAATTGGAAAACTAAGTTGTCTATTTCATCACACAGAGTTAACGGGAGTTTAGTACTCTGCATTTGGAACATAGATGATGATAGCACTGACGATGACGGTGGTGATCAGATCCATACACCTCCACCGCAGGTGGAAGTTATCGATCTCGACCCTGAGAATCTACCGGAATAAATTGGAAAGCCACATGTATATCAACTTACGTTGGTTATCTTATTTTGTTGGACACTGGGGGATTGCAACAATAACGATTTTTTTTTCTTGTGTCAAGTATTTTTTTAATCTAGATTAATGTCTTAAAAAAATATTTTGCATGGATAATGAATCATTAATGTCCGGCTATATAGATTTCCAGCAAAATTAGCGACAATGTTTGAAGGGAAACTTTAGTTGAATGGAATTTCGAAGAACTACGTAACAAGTGTGATATATCGTATAGTGTATAATGAGAAAAAAAAATAAGTAAACGATATCATAGAACTGCGAACAATATGCAGGTTATAACAGAATGACAAAAAAAATCAATATAAATAAACTAGAAAGGGTGAAACTTACTCCAATCAGTATGGTAATTGTAATCACATATCCAGATCAACCGCATAGTTTTCGACTCGCATATCAAAATCATAATATCGAATATTCCCTAATCGCATATCCAAATTGACGCCGAATAATTTACGACTATCAACCATCTTTTTTGCATTTCTCTATCAACCTTGAATAATTTATCAATATGCGAACATGTTCCGAATATTGTTCGCATAATACAAACCTCATTTACTGATTTTTTTTCACGTAGGTTTAGACATGCAAGATGTGGAACTTTTTGTCCGAAATCTTATTGGTCGTCACTCCAAGCAAGATGTTGAATTTCTTCTTCATGCCTAAATTTACTACCATTAATATTTTTTTTTATTCAAACTTTTGAAATTTACTGCATGTATTTTTTTTTTTTTTTNTTTTTTTTTTTTTTTGTCGTTTCAACTCTTTTTGGGTCGAGTTGAAGCAATGACTAAAAATAGGTCGGTAATGACATACCATGTTGCATTTTCGAGTTGTTTAGATGTTGGTAGTTCTTAGTAATCGCATACAGTACGTACTTCTGAGTTGATTGGTAAAAACAGGTCTCCAAATTACTACAATATCAATAGTTCTTAAGAAAGATAAAATCGCATACAGTACACATTTCTGACTTAATTGGTAAAAACAGATCTCCAAATTACTATAATATCGACAATTCTTAAGAAAGATAATGTATTATAATAATTCATTTAAAAAATCTCTACACACATGGTAATTTAAAAAGCACACTTTTTCGAACTTGAAATAATTTCTAATTATTTAGTTTCCAAATGATAAAGAATGTTTCTTATTTTGTACTCTTTTATATTTTACACATAAATCATATTTCAAACTATTTTGTTTCACATTTCAGATTTTTCGTTCAAAATCCGAGAGTATGACTTTGAAAATTTTCAGATTCTTTCTTTCTTTCTTTCCTTTTTTTTNTTCTTCACTCAAACAATGAATTAGCCATTTGGATTGCCTTATGGTCATCCATTACCAGATATCCTCGTGATGAATGGAATGATTGGCTATGAAATATATCAGAGCTGTTACAATTCCATAAAGTATTCTTATGGAGGTTCAACCCACTTGATCAAGGAGCTGCCAAGGAACTCCATCTCAAATTAAAGCGTAAGTACCTCAAGAAAGGCATGTCACTTTGCTTAGACTCATAAAGAATGTAAAAAGATGTTGAAAGGTCCAAGAGACCTATGCTTAAGGTCCGCATAATGAGAATGTTTTTACGAGACTGGGGCAGCACATTCAATAAGTGTCTCGAGATTGTTTGCACGATAAAAATGTAAGCCGAATTGTTTTGAAATATTTTTTCTATGAAACATATATTTATATATTCATGTTTTGATGTTGCTTAATACACATATTTTTCATTTTACTTTTTTTTTTTTATTGTTTAGGGCGATCGCATTACGACTTGGGTGCGGGCAGTCACCATGCCAAAGTTTAAGAGAGGAATTTTGAGTAGGGTATGGTTATTGGTATTCAAAATCATCAAGTGGAAAACAACATTGGTAAGTATTGTTCTACGGCCGATCAGTTTAAAATCATATTGCATGGCAGCACTCCAATTTAGGAAGTCCAAGGAAAATTTTCCTATGTTTCGATTTGATTTTAAAGACTTTGCAACTACAAGATGTCAACAAAATCGATATATCGATGTTATTCGGTAAGATGTTTTGGTGTTGTTTCGAAACTTATTTATTTATTTTTAAACAATAAAAAATAAATAAGTTATTTACAAATTGAATTGTTTGTAGATGTTATTGGATTGGTTATTGATTAATGTTCAAAGTGTATAAGATAAACAAGTGAAAACCGGTGATACACAAATGATTGCATTATATTGTGATTCAGCAGAGTTATAACGTTTACTAAAATGTAACATGTCTGAACAAAAAGGGCTTAAGTACATATATACGAGATTAAGTTTTGTGTTTTCCATGTAGACGAGCCAAAAAAGTTCGAATACATATATATGAACCATTTGAACTTACTTTTTATCCTTACGAGCTATTAAACTTAGTTCCAAATATTGATATTGAAATCTAATTAAATACACTTGTGTGAGATATGGAAAGAAGATCAAATCAAATGACACCTCTTTTTCTAGGAAAGAAGATCAAATCAAATGACACCTCTTTTTCTATCTCATAAATTGCAGCAGTTACTTATATGATTAAGATATTTTAATTTTTTTTTAAAAACTAAAACATGTTGTTTAGATTAAAAAAAAACATTTATCTTCTCAACTTTTACATAAATGAACAAATACATCACTTTCTCGAAAAAGCTACTAACTAACCACAACTAAACTAGAAAATGTCAATCTTAGGATCAGTAATGACCTTGACATATAAAAGTAATCTAAAAATAAATTATGCATAAAAAATCAAAGGCACAGAAAAAAAAGTTGAATATAAACTAAAAATAAGAAATAAAAAATCAATAACATTGTTTTTCAGTTTATTTTATGTTTATTTCAAGTTTATTACATTATGTCTAAAATAACATTGTTTTAGTTTATTTTAAGTTTATATTCAGTTTATTCATTATCTCTAAAATTTATTTAAAATTAATTTAAAACTTTTGATTTCTCTTAAGTTTATTATCTATTTTTTATTAAATTACGAAAAATAAATAAACAAAATATTAAATGCAAAAAAAAATGAATATATATTAAAAAAAACAATCAATAATCGTAATTAAATCATCCATAAACATCAAATTAACACTCAAAATCGTTCAAAAACACAATTATATCCGCATTGAACTCATCCGGATTCAAGATCCGATCAAAATTCTATGTCATAGGCAATAATTTCACAATCTCTTTCAAACCACAACTTGATCTCAAGGCGGCAGGCGGCGCCGACGGCAGGAGGAAGGAGCCGGACATGGAGTAAATCTTGTGACGTCTGATCCGTTGACCACCTTCACTGTGTCGGACCGTACGGCGTGCGCTGTTGCCTGTGACAAGGATGGGCGTTTGACTCCGCCAGAGACAAATGATGGGTGGGGGAATTAATTGAAGTAATTTTAATATTTAAACAAACAAAGGTGGAATTAGGTGGAATTGAGATACGTATTATCTTGGTATCAAAAATATATATTCTCGTTCATTTGGGAAAAGAAACTTATGGGATCGTCCCCTGGGTAAGTATCTCAACAAAAAGTTGTCTCACATTTATCTCATCACAATCCTTGCCAATGCTACAAGTAAAATCATAGAAGGCAAGACCATGGTAATGGTTCTATTTAACCCTTGTAGTCATGCTAATCTCGTCATAGAATATCAACAACAGTTCCCATGCAAAGTCTGACAGTAGTCTGAACTGTGATCTGAAGTTAATTTCAACTAGTCCACAACACCTAAACTGTCATAGTTTGTGGCCGCTTGCAAATGTACAATGTTTACCCGGTACATATACATAGATACATGCTAAAACGTGGTAAATCAAATCGATTTTATATACCTAAACGTGGAAAGGTTTCCTTGGTGTTGGCGCTCGAGTCTCTAAGGACTGCAATCTCTGTTTCAGATGGAAAACTTCGACCTGCAAATTGGATTAACATGCAGAAAATCAAAAGATGGCAAACTTCAAAAGAATTGGCTCCACGAGAATAAACAAATAATATTTCGAGAATGGTGGTTAAGTTGAACAACGAGAGAGCTACCGAGCAAAGTGAAATTAGCAATATAACAGATTGCAGCGCAGGCAAAAAACTATCATTTTTATTGTTTCTGGAGACAATAAATATATCAACAAAACTAACATATATTGGAAAACTTGTTATACATATTTACACATTGGTAAAACTGCCCCTGCATTTCACCTAATTACAAAAGATTTAATTATCATGTAAAATAACAAGTACTCCCCCCTCGAGATTTGTGTTTCTCTACAAACACCCTAACAATCAAGGATATTTCATATTTTTCAATACAAACAAGTCACAAGAGAGGGTATTGCAACTTCAGAACATAACCACATTGGTTCGAAAACTATTCCTAACCTCAACTGTGGCAGTTTTTTTGCAGCTATCCATATTTATGAGCCATTAA
>BKCP01012292.1:1155435-1171330 GCA_008636005.1 Striga asiatica
AAAAGAGTGAACGTAAGGTGAAAGAGAATGTATGTCGAATGAGGGAGATGAGAGGTGATCATATCCTGATACCTGAACATCTTCCAGCAAACCATTTCCAGATTCACCACCAACAATCACCATCTTGTTCCCAATGACAGTCGCTCCATGCTATTCACAGTACATTCAAATTTCTCAAATGTTGCATAAAAAAATAGGTATCTCTCACAGCTTGCCCAGATTGAAAGCTACATTTGTGGGCTATGATTAAGACATTTTACATTGAAACGAGGAGTAGGCTTTTCCCCACTGATTGAAAGCACCATCCAATTTTCAGAACTGCCGGAAGTGCAACTATTAAGCTCTGGTGCGGTGGATGAAGAATGGCAATTGAGTTCATCACTTTCAGCACTTGCTGCAGCACCTTCTGCCTGATAAGATTGAAGACCTTAATGAGAATGATTCTAATTGTGACATTAGATGGAACTAAGTTCAATTCTTACATTGGAACTGCCAAATCGTTTTGTGGGCCTTATAGGACTTCTAGTTCCTTGAGCAGAGTCAGAAAGTTGAACCTTTAGTCTGACCAAATCAAAATATATTATGGAAAAAGCTACATAGAACATGTCATTATGAACTATATAAAAAATTGTGAAAAGGAATGTTAAAAGTAATTTTTATTCCAACAACAAATATGTCGGGAAACTGGCAAATAAAAGTGATATATGTATACTGCCACTTGAAAACACTAAGATCTCCTCAAGGTAAACCTACTAAAGCAACATCAGGTTATAACATCTTTCTACTCTTGATATAACAATGGTATGATTACTTATCCAACATTTCTTCAATTTTAAGTGAGCACAATCACAAATGAAGCCTTAATGTGCAGCTTTTACATTTTGCCCCTATATTAGCATATTTCATTTGATAAGAGTACTATTGATGAAGAAGGCATGCTAAGCTAGCCTGAAATAGGTGCTGTTGGACTACAGACTAGACATCTAAAAATAATGCAGCAGCTGTACTTCCTTCTCATTCAATTACATACCTTTGTCACGAAGATGTTATCAAATGTAAATTCACATAACACTTGAATATGGAAAGTAAATACTTTTCATTGAATTTGCGGTAGACAGGGCTCATTCCACCCCCTCTCAAAACTTCATTAACACATACTCAACCTTCCCTCAAACGTCTTAAACTGTCCAATTTTGCAGATAGCATAAACATATAACAGTTGAAATTCTCTTAACGGCAAAAATTAAGGAAGAACACACAAATAGAACAGGAATAACAGTAAAAATATGAATTATTTTAAGAACCTATGGATTTTCGAGACAAGAATTACAAAGATGGCCATTCAAATAAATAAAATACACAAGGATACCAGAAATTGGAGCAGATAATAACTCTAAAGGGGATCCACAGAACACTAATCCAAAACTAAACACATACATACATACACACAAACACGCACACATTGGAAAGATATTCAGATAAAATTACCTGCCAAGCTTCATTCTTCTCCTCGAAAACCCAAACATTTCTAATAATTCTCAAAACTTGACAAGCTTGAAGTCGGATATAAAGAGGTAAACCTTGACAAGAAACCCAAGGAGACAATGTTATTGCGGTACTACAAAGCGCATTTTTTACGGATGAGCTCACTCACATAAACCTCACAGAAATATATATGTGGGCAAAGGATAGGGCTTGAAAAATAATACTGATAAATAAATAATGTAGAAGGAAACTTTGCGCTGCTGCTCTTGTGTGTTATCGCGTGAACGTAAGTACACATTTACGGCGTCGGAGAGTCTATGTATCGGCGGCAATGGTGGCTAAGATTTGCAGTAAAAGGACTTGTGAATGACAGAGCCGCGTAAGTTAGCATGCTTGTTTCACATGCAGTGCCATCAGTGTGGTGTCGGGGCTAAATGATAACATGCGCCGAGGCTTGATCACGTGTGGTTGCATTTAGTTTAATACAGTTGGTTGTCATTTATTTTTTCTCTTCTTCTATTATTACTGCATGTAAATTAGATTGTTATGTTACTGTTATGCGTGCTATCTAAATATAGTGTTACATATGTATTTATTTATTTGGGAAAAAGTAAAATTAAGTTTATTTTTCGCAATCGCATTAAATTGGTAATTTTTTTTTTTTTTCTCTACAAATTTGGTAAAACAAAACATGAATGATGATGTGGGTAAATGTTATTCCACTACCTCTACACATGTGAAAAAAAAAATGAAGTAGGTTTGTTTTTAAATGTAACTTGAGAGAAGTGTAGGAATGATTAATGGAGAGGAGGATTTTGACCGTTGGCTACTTCTATTGAAAGTGAAGGTACTGAGGAGCATTTAATGAGGGGGAAAAGATGGACCCATTTAACGCATTGGAAATTGGGATTGGCAATCTTTTCTATTTTGTATCTTGGCTCTATGCGTCCTTGTCAACGTCAAACCACAGCGCTAATAATAATTACAAATCTCTAACTGGGCTGGGCCTTCCATTACACTGCCGTATCTTATAAATCACAATGGGCCTAGTAAGGTCTACTTTGCATCGGCTGCAATTTCATAACCGTCCGTTCATGAAAGATGGATCACAATAGATAGACCAAGGATAAGTCAATTCTTTTTTTTCCCCAAATGGATAGAGATCTCATAACAATCAGAAAAACAAGAGAAAGTTCAATACAACCAAACAGCCGGAATCATGGTAGTACCACACAAGTGTGGACTAAACACACAACCCAAAACAACAACTTTATTTGAAAATTATCCTACATACCATCAAGATCAATTTTATTTACACAGATACTAACTTTATTTTTAATTTACAATTACATTAACACCCTATTTTTTTTATTCGGAATTATACCACATCCTTTATCTAACACCCTTTTCATCCAGTGGTTGGCAGACGCGCTTCGACGGGGAAGCATCAATCTCTTGAACTGAACATCCAGTGGTTGCACGGTGACCGGCAGGTGATCGGCGACCGTCTGGTACAACGATTCGAAAGGCGGAGGGTCGACTGGATGGTGACCACCTAGTTAGAGCACCGGCAGTGGCATGGCGCGGTCAGTGAAGGTTCGGCCATAGGGATTTTGATCGAGGACGGTAGTTAGGCTGAGTAGCGATGTGTACTACAGCTCGTGGTCCAGCGATGACAAGCACGGTGATTCTCAACGCCTTGATTCTTTGAACCCGTTCCCAATGCCTTGATTCTCTGCGACATATGCTTTGTATGGTGCGCAATAGGCCTTCCTTCTAGGCGATAGTTGTGTAGCTGATGCGCAATAGGCCTTCTTATATATAAGTTGTTTGATAAAACTCTAACGTATTCTAACACACGAGACTGGTGACCAATGGTCAATCTTTTATTAACCTGAATGATTAAAATACTTGAACAAAGTAATGGGATATTTAAAGGTTAGAAATCTCAATCATATATCTAATCCTATAATGACTTGATATGGGATACTATACCTCAAGGAGTAAACCGGTCCAGTGAGTTAGTCGAATAAACCGAATCATTCGCCCTAGTCGAACAAAATCTGAGTAGGGTGGTCGTGGTCGAAGATCACAGGAACGAGAGCATCTAGAGAGTAAATATAGCTTAAAGGGGTTTCAGTACTTGGAGAGCAGGTCAATTCCAGACCCATGGAGGGTCTAATCAAAGATCGACCTGTGACACAAGTGGTCGTCCAATCGACCGAAACCCAGACTTGGAGCAGTCAGCACTCTACATCAGATCGACTCAGACTTGGTCGAGCATTCGAGCCTTCGAGGAGATTTCAGAGGAATCAAACCCCCACGTGTGGAGGACACGTGGCACGACCTGATTGGTCCATATCGCATAACCGTCTCTGGCACACCTTTAGTGTGTGTTGTACAATTGGGCAGCCTGGGCTGCGTTAGGCAGCCACCTCAACTTATCTGGGCAGCAGGTATCTCATCCCTATATATAGTGTGAGCTTTACAATTTCAGCACGAATTACCTATTATACTCTTGAGAATTGAGTTTGGAGTGATATTGACTTAAGCATTGGAGGCTCTTCACCGGAAAACCCCTCCGGTGTGAGAGTTTGCTGATACTCGGCGTTCTACCGGTGAGGAGAAGTTCGAGCAAGTTGATTCTAGCCGGTTAGGAGGTTTTGACGTACAATTTTGGCGCCGTCTGTGGGGACTTTGTTCGAAAAGGCGTGTGTAAAGCTTGAGAGCTATTTCAGCTATGGAGGATGAGGTTCTTCGAAAGAATTTGCAGTCGTCGTTCGATGAGGCGTGGACGAAGACGCGACTGTTCGGAGATGGCCCTCCTCTGGGCTTTTCTAGACCTTCTCAAACTCTGGTGACCCTGACGTCTGCTCCTTAGGGTTTTGAGAGTCCATGGTGGCTTTATGCTAGTCTTATAAAAGATGAAGGTAGTGTGGCTATCAAGACCTTTGTTAGTAGCCACAGCTACCATACGGACTTGAACAATAAACAAGCAACTGCTTCATGGGTTGCTGGGGAGTATCTACCTATGATTAGGAAGAAGCCTAAGATGAAAATTACTGACTTGGAGGATTCTATCAGTGAAAAATATGGTGTGCAAACCCTCTAGGTGGAAACTGTACAAAGCAAAAACTAAGACTCTTCAACTGCTTAGAGGTACAGAGGATGAGCACTATGGAAATCTTAGGAGGTACATTGCAGAGCTTCAAAGGGTTGATAGAAATGGCACATTTCAGCTTGTCTTGGAGAGTGGCAGTGTATTCAAAGGTTTTTATGTTGGTTTAGTGCACTCAGACAAGGTTTCTTGTAAGGCTGTAGGCCAATTATTAGTTTTGATGGGTGTTTCTTGAAGAATTTTTAGGAAGGTGTTTTATTGTGTGTTGTTGGCAAGGATGGGAACAACCAGATATTTCCCTTGGCATGGGCAATTGTGGATTGTGAGAATGAGAGCAATTGGAAATGGTTTTTAGATATTCTTTTTCAAGATTTGGGGATAACAGATGGACTTGGATGGACATTTATTAGTGATCAGCAAAAGGTTAGTTTTTGAATATGATTACATGCACTTTTTTTTATATATATTTCTTTGTTTGGCTTGTCTCTAATATGTGTTCTTCTTTAACTCATTATGTAGGGACTCATTGCTGCTATAAGGGATCTCTCACCACATGTAATACATAGAAACTGTGCACGACATGTGTACATGAATTGGAAGAAATCTCACAAAGGCAGTGCACTGAAAAGCTATTTCTAGAGGGTAGTGCACAACACATACAAGGCATCTTATAAGGAGGCACTTGAAGGGATGAAGGTAGTGGATAAGGAGGCTTATGAGGATTTCATGAAGATGGAAAATTTCAGGTTCTGTAAAGCTTTTATCCTTGAGAATCCAAAATGTGATATGATACTTAATAATGTATGTGAAACTTTCAACAGTACCATAGTGAAGGCAAGGAAAACATCTATTGTTGACATGCTTGAGAGTATTAGAACTTATGTAATGGAAAGGCAGCATCACAAACAATTGTTGACCAATGAAGTAAAAGACACAATATGTCCTAGGATAAGGAAAGAAATTGAGGAAAATAAGTTGAGTAGTAGGTTGTGTGTGACCAAACCTGCAGTGGGTGAAAAATTTCAAGTTGCCATATCAAATGATCAATTTGTAGTTGATTTGAAGTGCATGACATGTAGTTGTAGAAGTTGGGACATATCTGGTATACCATGTATCCATGCTTGTTCTGCAATTTATTACATTAAGAGGGATGTAGTGGAATTTCTTAGCCCATACTTCAGGCTAGAAAGAAATTTGAGAGCATACTCCTTTCCTCTTGAACCATTAAATGGACCTAAAATATGGTCTGAAGCATCTAGGTCTACTGTCAAGCCACCTCCATTTAAAAAGATGTTTGGTAGACCTAAAATAAGGAGAAGATCACCTAAAGAAGAGGCCAAGAGTGAAACTAAGCTGAGGAGATTTGAATTACAAATGACTTGCAAAAAATGCAAGAAAATTGGGCATAACATCAGGATTTGCCCCAATGAAGCTGCTCCTACACAGACAAGAGTGAGTTTTATTGTTTGTGCAAAAAAAGATATGGTGTGATTGTCTCTAAGCAGGCAGGAGACATTTATATGAGGGTATGCTTCATTGTTTACCATATATTTTTCCTGTGCCAATTTATTATGCATTTTTCAGAAATTTACTTAATTTTTTTCCACAACTGCTTAATCAGATGCCAGACAAAGTAGAGTTAACTTTGTACCTAATAGAAGACCTAGATCATCACATGGACAAAAGAAACAAACATCCAAGAATTGCCCAAGAGATCAGGGGACCCAAGAGAGTGTTTGCAATTTTTCCCCTTCGTTGTCATGGATATGTACTGTTGTTAGGGTTTGGGGATGTATGTTCTGAACTGCCTTATTGTTTTTTTTATGTTTTTAGTTGTGGGATTGGAGATGCAGTTGTAAACAATGTATTTTTTGAATTTGGATTGGATTTGATGTTTTTGGTCGTGGAATTTGGATTGGATTTGACTTTGAATTGTATAAGGATGGCAGCAAGACTTTTGTTATTAAACATGTCTTCATTTGGTATTTTTTGAGGTTGTTTGGTATTTAAGATGGTTGTACACATATTTCTGAGATGATGATTGATTTTGCCACATGTGCACAGATTTGTGCTTATAAGATGGTTGTCAAGTGAAATAAAGTTACAGAAACCTAACCAAAATAAGGCAAAATGATCATTGTCAATATACATCATTATATGACACCAACATACACCGAAATGAACTTACAGAAAAACATAAGCTGATTAAAAAAATAAATAAATTCCACAACAACTGCAAAGTTTCCAAAAGGCAGCATCAGAAATGGTTCATTGTCAATACATAACCGAAATGAAGTAAGAAAAACTGAAAGCTAATTCAACATCAATGAACCATTATCCCCTTTACCTAAGGAAAAAAGCAAAACAACAAATAGCACAACTGACACACACACACAATAGGGTATCTGAAGATGTTTCTCTTGGACAAGACTTGTAGTTGCTCCTCCAAGTCATTTACTTTGGACTTAAGATACAATAGTTCATCTTCCTTCATTTTCAGCCTCTCAGCCAATGCTATTGCAGTAACTTCTTTGCATTTTAATTGCTCCTCTAACAATGTCTTATCAGCCTTCAGTTCAGAAAACATGATTTCTGAAATGGTCCAAGCTCCGGATCAATCCAAGAAAAGTATCTACAGTCATTCTTATACAGAGAAGCAAGTATCAGAACAAATCACACAATCTGAAAAACCAACTAAGTTCATGTCAAAAAGCCAAAATTTTTCAGCTCATATCGTAAACTGAAATTTCAAATTCAACTCTTCTTTTCTGAGTTCATTTCATCAAATTCAACTCGTATTTCAAATTCAACAGGTCATTTCATCTCAGATCGGCCATGCATAAAATTACAAAAACTAAGCTAAATTGCAGTCATATTGGCACAATTGCACTCATATCGGCACAAAACATAATAAAAAAAACCATATTGCAACAGAAAATCGAACTCACCTCTATGTTGATGCAACGTCGAAATCGACGACAAGGATTGAGGTTGGTATTTGACGTGAATACACCTGCTTCGTCTTCATGTAAACATACTACTTTTGATCTCCTTGAATCTGAGCTGGAAGTTGCCGACATTTGAGCGCAAATTTGGGGCGAATTTGGGCGAATTCCGGTGAAATGAAGGTTAGGTTTTTGAAAATGAAGATTTAAGGTAAAATTTGGGGAAGATTCGGCTTTTATAGTCCACGAACTTGCCATCTGATCGCTGACTCGGATGACCGTTTGGTGTGTCTATCAATCGGAACGCCCCGTTTCTTTTTAATAAGCATAGCATCTCATTTCATTCCATTGCTCGACTTAATTTAAATCTCGATTCTTATTTCTTCTTTTGTGCCCTTGTTTTATTTAATTGTTCTAAATGCTATGTGTACTTTAGTGAATTATATGCTTTGTTGTATTTTGTGTGCTTATTTATTTGCTATTTGTTTTAACTGAATTTTTGCCTAAGTCCTTTTGTGGTACCTGTATTTGTACAAATTATATGCTTAAGTGAATTATGTGCCTAATTTGTATGTATATGCTAAGTGTGCTTAATTGGATTGTTTGCCTAAGTGTAATTATGTGCTTAATTGTGTACTTAAGTGATTATTTGATTTATGTGATTATTGATTTTGTGCTTAAGTGCTTATTTGATTTAAGTGCTTAAGTGAATTTATTTTTCTAAATGCTTTATATGAATTTATATTACATGCCTAAGTGTTTGTTTTAATTTCATATGTGTTCAAATTATATTCTAAGTGTGTTTGATTTAATGCTTAAAGTCTCATGTGCCCATATGCCTAACAACTAAGAGTAACTTGGTTTCGAGTCAATATTATTTTCGGCCCAATAGTAGCTATCATTTCAGCCCATTTTCACGAAACAAAACTCAGTCCAAGTAGTAGTTTTTCATAAGAGACCCATGCTTTCCCAGCCCAATTTTTCCAGTTATTTTGGTTGGGCCAAGAGGATGAGCAGCAGCCATTCTCTTCATGACTAAATATTTAAGCCCATTTCCTTCATTTCTTCGAGTAGCAGAACAACAAATCTCGCGAGAATCGGTCTGCGGCTCATCACCTCCATGATTTCCGGCCTTCCCCCAAAATCCGGCAGCGACATCTCCTCCAAGGCAAAACCCTATCTCTCTATTTAAGCCCTCGGTCCCCACTCGTTTTTGCCCGGAGGAACATTTTTCCAGATTTCTCAATTTTTATTTTTTCCAGCATTTCATCTCGACCGAACAGCCCCATTTTTTCCGGCGAGTCAGAATCGTGCTCCTCCGTGACTCAAGCAGGCCGAACAGCTCCTGGACGGAAGCAGCCTTGTCCAACGGCTGAGACACTTTTTCTGGTAGACCGGGAGCAGCCGAGTTCTAGCAAGGAGCAGTGAACGTCATTCGAGAGCCGGCGACCGTGATCGGGACGAACCACCGAGCGTCCCGCGAGTACCAAGCAGAACCAGCGACACCAGGCTGAGAGCAGGTGACGCGCGGTTGGGAGCGGCAGCAAGCCGAGCCGTTTCGGAGAGCCGAGAACCCCAGCCATTGACACTGAGCCTATCTTCCTTCACCTTTTCCCAAGAGAGGTATCTTAGCTGAGCCGAATTTATTCTTTTTTTTTTTTTGGCGAGTTCAATGTGTTTAGAGTTCCTTTTCTGTTAAGAAGAGACTAGCGGGAAAGTAGAAGAATAGGTGTGCTTGAGTTTTTAATTAAAATCCAAGAAGAGAAAAAAAAAGGGGAACTTTGACATGTTTTGGCTTTGTTTTCATTGAGTTACTGAAGCCTTTATAGTATGAATTTTATGCTGCAATTGTGTTTCAAGTTGCAGACATTAAAGTTAAGTGTTGTGGCCTTGAAGAATTTTATTAAGGAATCAAGAAAAGAAGAAGGCTTGTTGTATGGTAATTTTTGCCTTGCCTCGTTCAATATTGCTGAGCCTAATTTTTGTATGTTGTTCATACTGAAGTTGTGTGTAATCATGTTAAAGTTTCAGCCCTAAATGAATTAAATTGCGTGCTTTAATTTGGCTGAGAAAAGAGAGAGCTTGTATGCGTGAGAAGTTGCCTTGCTTGAAAATGGTTTAGTGGATGTTGTTATGAGTTATTTTTGTGCATGAAGGTGTTGAAATTATGATGAGTTTGATGCTTATACCCTCAGTATGGAAGTGGCTTAAAGAGCATGCTAAATTTTATTGAAGTTAACAGCCTAGTGAAGGGCATGAGTTTATGTGCTTTCTATGCGAGTATTAGAGTTGTTTATTTCCAGTTAAAGTGATTAAGTTCAAGAATATAAGAGAGAGTTAGAAGTTTAGTGTGTACCTTACTGTTCATTTATCTGCCTTATATGTTTATTTGCCCTTGCTTGCTTTTGTTTGTTTGCCCCTTAATAATAAGATAAATATCTAAATTGTAGATTAAGAGGAGTCGAGCCCTCAATTTAGACACACGTGCATTCTTTCATTTCAGCCGGTCAGTAAGTTGAACGGTGGGGGTTCTATACTTGGTTTATTCTGTATAAACATGTGGTAGTATAGTTTTTATATGCATGTGTTATGGGCCGGTGGGCCGAATGTGTGATGTGAACTTTTACTATGGCGGCTTGAAATAAGAGTCACTAGGCCGGGTAATTATCAGTTAAGTTTTCTACTAGCGGGACTGGGTAATGCCAATGGCACTAGTAGAGTTATTTATTAGCGGGATCGGTTGATGCCGAATGCACTAGTAAGTAACCATACCGACATTCATGAACTTAGGTTAACGGCGTATAATAGCTAATTAGCCGGGTAAATTATGGAGGCTTGAAATAAGAGTCACTAGTCCGAATTTACTTGGAGGCTTGAAGTCGGATGAAATCAGTCGACAATAAGCTTTGCATGTTCATCTGATTATTATCTTATCTGTGTTTATACTCAATCGATGCATAGTATGAATTTTATCACTGAGCCGAGAGACTATGCTCACCCCTTTGTTTTTCAAGTCGATCGAGCTGGCGGCGGACACGAGAGGACGGGCGTGGTCGTCTTTAATTATTACTTTCTGCAAACTCTATTGAAATTTAAATTCAATTTGGATGTATAAGCTACTGTTTGAATAATCGTAACATGTGATATTTTTGAAATGTTTATTTATGTCTTAACAGAAAGAATAGGTTTTGAGTAATGTCGGTTTAGTTTAAAATTGAAAAATGAATATTTCTTTTTTTTTTTTTAGTTGGAAAATTTTCTTAAAACCAGTATTTCTTATTTATAAATAATGGGGCGTTACATAGGATTACCGTTGACGGCAGTTAAAAGCATGTATCGGGTTTCCCAGAATGTAAAGGTCATGTATTTATTTGCCAAGGTGTAAAGGTGGTGATTAAATGGCCAAACACGTAAAGGTCGTGTATTTTCTCGCCATTAAGCCTTTTTAAAAAGTTTACTATATTACAATTTAGTACATGTGTTGAGTATGTAATTTTAAAAAATAGTAAATGCACATTAATGATATATAAATTGCACACTAATATGTGTATATGCACATGAAATATTAAAAAAAAGTATATACATATATATATAGGGATGGGTTCACATGAGAATGGTGCTTAGTGAAAGAAATGAGAATAAATCTTAACCATTAAATTAAACAATCCAATAGATACAAAAAAATTAAAATATTACACTCATTAAGGGTATTTTAGTTATTTTCCTATACATGTAAGTGGGACCCACATCAAATATTAAGTTAACTACACAAGCCTACCCGCCCAGTCACCACCATCACCACATAAACAAACGCACGAACACACACACACACACATACACACACAACTTTCAACCTCTGGCAGCCACTCCGCCCGTCGCCGGTCGTCTGTTTGCCGTTGCCAGCCGCCAGTTTCCCGCCATTCCACCTCAGCCACATTCATCCTCCGCAGCCAAGCTTAAAGCGTGCCTCCTCCGGTCATGAGAAAACCAACAGAATCGCCGGTCGCCCGCCGCCGCTGTCGTCCTCCTCACATCCGACCGCCACTTCTCTAGCACCTGCACATAATTCTGGATGTAGCGACGTTGCCAGAATTTCACCCCCGCTTCCCCGCGATTCTGGCCGTGAATCTCCAGTCGAGACATTGCTGTAGTTCATTAGACATATCTTGAAAGGGTGAGGAGGTCGAGAGCGTCGAAAATTAATGATCTACTATTCAGACTCGCTCGGCCGCAGGTGAGGATGTATAAGGAGATGTTGCTGCCGCGCCACCATGTTTGGGACTGAAACACGATTTGCCTGGCTGATTTGCGCCGGCGTGTGGATGGCCGTGAATATCGCGGGGAACGGCGGATGGTCGGAGGCGGAGCACCGACTGGGCGAAAAGAGGCCAGCGAGAACCGGTAATGGGCACGGGAATTTGGGGGATTTTGACCTAGGGATATGCTTTGGAGAATTTGACATTTTCTAGAGATTTAATTGAGATTTTATAAATTTTATTATATTACAATTCAGTCCATGGGTCAAAATTAGAATTTACCAAAACTTTGATAATTTCAAATTAAAGTTCTATGCAATGTCTGTCCGAATTGTTAGTGCACCTTATTGTCTATGGAAATGCAAATTGTTTATGGAAATGCAAATTGTTAATTTTGGTATTTCATATATTATGTATTTACAATAAAAACTAATGTGAAAATATTAAATAAAACTATTCAAATATTAATATTTTTTTGTAATATAAAACAATAAATTCTTTATAATAATTATGGTAATTTGGTTAATCGGCCGAATAAATCATGTATTTTAGTTCAATTTTAATTTAGTTGGGAAAAAGTTTGGTCGGTACAGACTCACAATAGCGACTGAAACACTGCACATTAGTGATAGACATATTGCATATTAATGTGTGGCATAACGCACATTAGCAATTTTTCTGTCCGAATTTATGTATTTCAATTACTTTTAAATTTAAGTTATTTTGACTTCGATAATTTTGATTGAAATAAACTTATTTTGATAATTTTAAAATTTATATATTCAATGATTTCCATCAAAATTTAAATAACCGATCTATATAAAAATATTATTGTTATGATTTATATATTTTTATTTATTGCGAGTGCACACTATGGTTATATGGGTTGCACATTAATGAGTATATGATTGCACAATATCAAAAATCTACCAAAACTAAAATTTTCGGTTCAAATTTTTATGTTTCGGTTCAATTATTATTTTCCTACTTTTAAAAGCTCGGTTATTTCGATTTTAACATCACTTTTATTATATTTTTTTAAATAACTAAAATAATCGAACTCTATGAAAAAATATTATTATTATTATTATTATTATTATTATTCTATATATTTTTATGTATTGTAAGTGCACTTTATTTGTTGTTATTGTGCATTTATTTGTTGTTATTGTGCAATTAGTATTCTTTATAAATTATGTATATAACACAATAAAGTCTATATATATAACTTTTTTATAATTGCATATAAGTCCTTGCACTTTATCTAATTCACAAAATTTAGCCCCATCCCCAATTCATTCCCAATCGCCACCTCTCTCGACACTTGTTTCAAATTTAGCTGTCAGTCAGCCTCGTTGGACCACCGTGCAGATGCTCGTCATTGCCTCGTCGACTAGAGTCCGACGCCATATCCGGCGGCGACCTCACAAACTCCCTCAATTAGAAGTTCTGGTCGGTTCGCCGAAACAATAAGCACCCGCTCGCCGGCTCCAGAACCGAAAAATTTACCCTAAAAAATCAGATTACCGTATTTGATGGTTGTGAGGTTCTTTAACCTTCAGATGTTGCTCGAGATCTCGCCGATGAACCACCCGCCAGATCCAATACCGGTGCTCGATTTCCTACGGGATACCGCCTTCGAGCGAGATGCTACAGTGACGGCGGCGGAGATATGGTGGAGAGACAGCAGAGGTCGGCAATGGCGAGTTTTGTGGTGCACCGTCGGCGGGTCTGTGGTGGCGGTGGTGGAGTTGGTTGAGGGATGGCAGTGGCGGCGAACTGTGGCGACGGTATTGACGTAATCGACGGGGCAGTTGGCGGTCGACAGCAGTAGGCGGAGGAGGACTGTTGGTGGAGGTGGCGGCTGCCGTCGGTCGCCGACGAGGGTCATGTTGGTCGGTTCATTTCTCGCGACTATGTGTTTGTGTGAATTGTGTGTGTGTGTGTGGAATGTGTGCATGAGTGACGATGTTTATGTGTGTGTGTGTTTTAGTGTGTGAGAGATATGGGGTGGTGTCCACAAGTTTGTGATGACTGTTATACCCTTAATTTATGGTCAATTGTATATATTTGATCTCGAAGTTTCTAAGTATTTAACATAATGCCATCATAAGTTTGACTGACATTATTAAAGTTTGACTTGATCATGTCCATTAAATTGATGGATTCAATGATCCAGATTCATTCTTATTTCTTTGACTATCTCTTATTCTCATTGGATCTTAACTCTCTCTCTCTCTCTCTCTCTCTATATATATATATATATATGTATGTATATATACACACTTCGTTAAAATGCCATGCCCAACTTACGATTGTTCATCGGTTGATCCGTTGAATCGGCAGACTGAAACATTAAAATAGAAATAATCGAGTCAAACTTTTGAAAAAAACTAAACTCATCGAATTTTTGTCTCTAAAAAACTACAAAGAACCGAAATGATCGATTTTTTCCATTGGATAATTTACAAAATATTAGAATTGTTCATTGGTAGTTTCAATCGGTGTAGAAATTTATCCAATTTTACCAAAGTGTCATCGCGCATCTTGTTGATGGTTATAAATTATTGATGGTTATAAATTTTCGTATCGAAATTTGTAGTTCAGTTGGTTTTGGTCGCTACAGTGCATTGTGAGAATCATTAAAGTGCAACCCGTCTAACACTGTCATTTGTTTATATCGCTTAAGTTTATTAATTTTGCGTCGCAGAAACAAAGTAAAGTGCAATCCGTCAGTCACTAATGTGCAATATGTCCAGCATTAATGTGCACTCGAACTGCATTTTTTTTCTTTTTTACTTGTTATCCCAAATTGAAATAAACCGGAAATACTTGGTGTATTCGATCGGTTAACCGAAATAATATCAATAATCTACATATTTTATAATTGTTAATATACAAATATATTTAGTATACCAATTTTTATTTGATATTTTATATTATTTTATTGTTGTGAATGCCTATTATAAATATATATATATATAACAAAATAATATTTTTAATATAGATTGTTTGGTTGGTTGTTCTAATTTTGAAAGAAGTCATCGATACGAGATACATAAAATTTTAAAAGTAAAAACTTATAATCGAGCCAAAATATAAAATTTGAACCCAAAACTTCGTCTGGTTGTTTCGATTGTTATAGTGCAATCAGATAGTCAATAATGTGCAATTTATATATCACTAATGTGCACTTGAAGTACAACTATTTTTTATAAAAATATATTTAATACTTATACTTGATTATTTTTATAAAAAAATATTCAAGATATTAAATAATATATTTCGTATTAACTAATAGTCATTGATGTGCATCATGTTTTATATTATTGTGAATTTAGCTGTGTGGGTTTTGTTTTTTATTTTTTTTACCAAACTAAAACCGAACCGAAACGGTTGGATTATTCGGTTGACTATCGCATTAGCCTAAATAAATGAAATAATTTATTATTTATATTATAAAAATATATTTAATAATTTTATTTATTTATTTTTTATTATTTTTGGTTGGATAGAATATAATATACATGTATAAAAATATGTTGTTATATATATAAAATAGTAGTATTTATATATTTTCTACAACTTACAAATTAAGCCCTTGGACTTAATTGAAATATAGTGAAAACTTTTTAATTTACAACTAGGTCCCTTGAAGTTATCTAATTCACAAAAAAAAAACTGTCCCTCTCAGCCTAATTTCTGTAACCGGCTTCTTCCCCTCTCGCAAATTGCTCCTCTCGTGTTGCCGGACATTGTCAAGCGGTGGAGGTTGCGGAGGTCGGGTCGATGAAGGAAGACGCGGCGGTGGTTGCGGTGGGCCTGGAGAGGCGGACGTCGACGCCGATATCTGAACGTAAAACAAATGGGAGGTCGCCGGAGACGAATCGTGACGGTCGATCGGCGTGGCGAGATGGTGTTCTTCTCCGGCGGCTGTACACTAACACGAAATTTAAGTGAATAGACGCGGCCGAGGAATCCGGCAGGGGATCATGACGAACGACGACACTATGGGGCGGAGCCGGTGTGTGCCCGATCGGGGGTGTGTGTGTGTTGTAGAGTTTCTTTTTCTTTCTTTTTTTTTTTGGACA
>BKCP01012292.1:1172423-1184854 GCA_008636005.1 Striga asiatica
AAAATTATAAATTATAAGAATAATCATATATTATAATAATAATAAGTTGAATAAATTGTAATTAATTATAAATTCTAAATAAAATAATAATAATAAGAATAATAATAATTACAAATTAGAAATAATTATAATAACAGTTATAAATTATAATAATAATTATATATTATAAATGCTTATAATAATAATATTATAAGAAATAATAATAATAATTTGTAATGATAATTATAATTAAATATAATAATAATTATAAATTTGTATTAATTATAATAATTTAACTAAAAAATTATAATAACTATTATAAATCTCAATAATTATAATTATAATAATAATTAATAAAATCTATATATGAAAATAAAAATGAATTATAATCTATTTCAATAGTTATTAGAATAGTCATTACATATGGAAAAATTTAATAATTATATTTCTGATTCAGAGTGTTAGCAGACATGGACAATCTAATGCCAGGGACGACGACGAGGCGTTCGATGACTATTATGATGGTTCTGGCACCCGACACACTAGAAGTCGGGGTGTCAATGTGTCCGTTCGTCGGGACAGACAGACGTTGATCGATGAGGCTTGGAGGGTACAGACTCTTCAGGCTAGGCAGAGTTCGAGACCCCCCGCACCAGCACGAGATGGTCCGCAGGGTCAGCCAGATAGTTCGCGACCCCACGTAGTCCTCCCGTACGGCGAGCATGGATTTTATTATCCTGGCCAGGCGGGCAGTTCGATGCCCCTGGCACCAGGACCGTACGATCAGCCGGGATATGCTTTTCCCCACTACGCAGGGAAGTCGATACCACCCCGCGCACGCGTACCATTACCTTATGGTCAGCAGGGGTATGCTGATGATGAGTCGTACGGCGAGAGGGAGCAGGGTCCAGAGGAGTATGACTCGGACGACTCCTCAGATGATCAGGACCACGCACAGCCTACGGGTCCTAGCCTCCCTCGTCCTCCTGTACAGCGTGTTCGTCCGGTACAGCCGGTTCTACAGCGTGCTATTCGTCCTACACAGGCTGCTCCTCAATGACAAGCTGGGGGGCGTTTTGGCCCATCTTCATCTTCATCAGGTAAATAATTTACGTATTTGTTGTTGTTTAACATAAATTATTTTCACTTAACCATAACAAATTATCGGTACTGTTAGAAAAGTATTATCGGCCTGCTTCTCAACTACGGTATAATTATTTTGTAATTTAGAGGAACCATACAATTAATTAGGTAGAAAATTATTATAATTATTTTTATTATTGTTATAATCAATTAATAGTAATGTTACATAATAAATTAGTTTAAAATTTTCATTATATTTTATTAATTTAAAATGTAACGTTTGTACATTAATTGAAAAACAAAAGAACGTGAAACTTATGAAATATGTTTTATTAAATATATTTTATTTAATGCATCTGCCAGCAAGTGTATATATACAGATATGTTGTATTTTAATGCAGGTACTAGCAAACGAGCTAGGACCGATGATGATGCACCCTGGATTGTTAAAGGCCCAGTGCCCGGTGGGCCCATTGATGGGAGTGTCATCCCTAGCTTTCTAGGGCACGTCGCCTCCTGCATGTGGAGTGGAGATTTGAGGGGGCCGCTGAAATGCCACAACAGGCTGAGAGCGGTCGAGAATCTGAAGGCTTGGCGTGAAGAGATGTCTTCCGATGCGAGAGCTCTTCTCGACCAGACCGGGCTGTCACATTTGGCCGACTCCATGCACACCCAGTTGGACACCCCACTCATTTCTGCATTTGTGGAGCGATGGCAGCCGGATACTAACTCGTTTCACCTGCCTTTTGGTGAAATGAGCATCATGCTGCACGACATCCGGGCCATTTTGGGCGTTCCAGTGGAGGGAGCCGTGGTCGTTGAGGACCCGGATTTGGACGCCTGCCATGGGCTCTGCATGTCGATACTTTCGGTCACCAAGGGCGAACTCATGAGTTCGTTCTGGCAGCGTGGTTCGGTGTCCGAAGCAGCCATTTCGGGGGCATTCAGGGGGAAACGTCGGCCGGCTAGGGATGAGGCGGGTGCCTGGATGTGGGTGATGCTGCTATCACATTGTTCGTCGACAAGAGAGGTAGTAGAGTGACCCCCAAGCTCCTGCACGAGGTGTTCGACGGCTTGGATTTGATTGGGGGTTACTCATGGGGATCGGCTACGCTGGCATACATGTACAGACAGCTAGGTATTGCCAGCCGAGGGGACTCTGCCCAGATGTCGGGCTGCTTGACTCTTCTGCAGTCTTGGATATATGAGTATTTCCCCGACTTCTGACCCCGGGGGCGTCTACCCATCGGTCCTGACTGTCTCGCACGATCACGCTTGTAGAGCGTAGGGAATGCGCCACGGTCAGACGATCGACTCACAGCCATCCGTCGGCGCCTCGACAGACTCACTGCCTCCGATGTACGTGAAATTATTTTATTTAAATGTAGTTATCCGTTATTTAAAATAATATAATTATTTTTATAAATGCTCTTATGCAATTGTGAACAGGTGCAATGGTTGCCATACGGAAGCTCCAGCCCAAATGCGATAGAGCCGATGACTCTTTATAGCGGATTGATTCGATACCGCGATGTCGTCGAGCCGTACTTGCCTGCGCGGTGTCTGCGTCAGTTGGGGTATGTCCAGACTGTGCCTCCCCCTACATACCCGCCGATCAGTGCAGTACGTGCTTGGGAGTCTAGGAACTACAGGGTTGAGCATTCTGAGGCTGCTGCAGTAGGTGCCTGGACCTAGTTCCCGATTTCTGGGACGGTCAACACTGCTATGTTGACCCCCACCACACAGGATCGCGGGGAGGCGACTGAAGATTACCTGCAGTGGTACAGTCGGGTTTCCCATCCGACTCTCATGGGCGAGGAACTGCCGGACGAGAACGAGGTCCCTACGCGTGTCAATACCGCCTATGTAAGTTGGTTACTAAATTTTAATTAATGTTATTTCATTACAATAATTTTATTTTAATAAATTTTAGTCATATTTTTTTTTTCTTTCAAGTTGAATGATTTTTTTTTATAGTATATAGTATTTTTAATACATAGTATATACATAACTTAAGTTCAATGAGAAGCGTCGTACCACAAGTGAATAATATCGTTCTTTTATTCAAGAAGGATTTTTTTAAACAGTAAACCACAATCGCAACCTAGCCTCGTACTGATCCTCCCAACCCACAACCGATTGATCTCGGTTATGGAACCACATGAAATGAATAGGCGGTAATGGACAATCAGGAGTCAAATCTAAATGAATGTAGTGTGCTACGGCACCAAGATGGCATATGGCCATCTCACGACATGGTCCTCTAGCCGATGATCGTGCACTGAGAGGCAACACTGTGGTGCTGAATAAGTCGTGCTGCCCACCTTGCGGACCAGAGCTCAAATGAACGACAACCGCATTAAATAGGGTCGCAACGGCGTAGAGGTCCTGCGGAACTTCGAACCAGTGAACCCGTCCACAAGGGCCGTCGGCCCACCTTATGCGACGATGTCCGGCGTCGACATCTCTAAAATAGATGTACTCGTACAATTCACGGTGGCTGTCGACCTCCTTCGCAATGCTTTCTCTTGCATCTGCCCAGTACTTCTGGTGACCATACACGTGACTCGCGATGACTCGAAATCCGCAGTTACCATCCGCATCCACATTCAGGTAACTCACTCTGTAGTCCAACATATGCCAGGGGATACTTTGCCACATTGAAAATCCAAATATATTTGTCGGTCTAAACTCTGCAATAAATATCATAATAATTTGACGTCACAATTTATATAATCATATAAATACTTTAATTATCGCTCAGCCATATTTAAAAAAAAAATGTATGACCTTCATCCCCTTGTGACTGTTGAGAAGACGAACTTGTCTGTCCACGCGAAGAAGTGGTCGTACAACTCGATTTCCGACTTCGTGATCTATCGTTGTACTCAAAAGCAGATGGTTTATGCTTAGTTGAATTAGTTTTCTTGGGACGACCTCGCGGGTCATCCTTAACCTCAGGTTCCGCATAATCCTGTTGGTCTTGGTAAAGATGACTGTACATGAACTGATTCACGTACCGCATCGTCGCGGGATCGCGGGTTTCAACCTCACTCACAAGCGTCTGAAAGAACTCTGCATCTGACCATGCAGCGTGGCTCGCCTGGCTTTGATGACCAGTCCCTACAAGTATACGATAAAAAAGTCAATGAATTAAACCAAATAATGTATTTTAATAGAAAATTATAAATAAAACATTAACCTTAATTTACCTGGCTCTAATATCTGGAGCGTTCTCTAGAACTGGTGGATCATTCCGAGATCAATCGGAATGTTGAAATCAACTGCGTTACGGAGCAGACAGGCACAAGGAAGTCCATGAGTGAGCTGCAATACACAGCCGCAGCTAGTGTAAACATCGGTGCCCAAGCCATGCATCCTCGTAAGCTCAGCGTCCAATAAACTCAGACAGTAATGCGAGACCCTCAGTATCACGCTCGTGAAAAGGATTCCCTTATACCGTGTATTCTTCTTAGATCTCGAGGCCTCAAGCGCCGTCCTGATAATACGTTACATAACGTTAGATTGTAATTAATTAATGCAGTAATATAATAACGCATTTAAAAATTGCAGTACGTACTTGATTTCAGTCACTTGATTATCGATGTGCTTATTAATCATTTGCCAAATTGTATCGAGCGCGCCGGTGGACGTCTGAAGCCACTCCTTCAACACAGAGTGGGCACTCTTCACCCTACTGGAAGTTGTGTTTCCAAAATGTGTCACTCGGTTGGTCCAAGCCTTCACAAACTTCTCGCGGTGCCCTAACCATGTGCCCTCCACATACCGTATCACCTCTGGGGACTTTGAATATTTTGCGTACAGCTCGGCAACGGCATCGATGTAGGCATCGAACGTACTGGCCTCTGCAATCGCCTTCCACGTATTGTGCGTGAAAATCTCCGAGAATTTCTTACTCTTCCCAAATAGTTTGTAGGTTCTGGCTTCCACATCCTTGTTGATGTGCCACGTGCAGAGTAAGTGGGCTAATTCAGGAAAATGTCTCTGAATAGGAGTGAGTAAACCCAACTCTCTGTCACTGACAACAACATAAGGATATACGTCTTGGCCTATCAGCAGTCTCAACTTCTCTAGAACCCAATCGTAACTGGCCTCTTTCTCGTCCCTGATGAGCGCATACGCAATTAGAAAGTTCTGGTTGCACGGTGTCATCCCAATCATCTCGACCAACGACATCTTGTACCTGTGCAAATGAGACCAAGAAGACAAAAAATATAATCAAATAAAAGTTTACTAAATCAAACACACTATTTAAGATTCATACTAATAAAGTATTTATAAAGTAACATACCTGTTGGTTTTATACGTGGAATCTATGCCGACATACCAGTGATATGTCCGGAATAGATTGATCAACGCAGGACGGGCCATGAATATATGCGTCAACGCTTTCGTGTTCGGATCGGATTCTGCATAAACTGTATACTCGCTGCTCACGGCCAAATGCATAAGCTGGGAAGGAACGTCTATACCGTCGAAACTCTCTTTCCGCAGCTTACCTCTAAAGTTATATACCTGTCACCAATTAACGTTAGTTATAATGATTATTATAATTTAAAACAAAAAAGAATATTATATTAATAAATAAAAAAGTATATTAATGCGATTAATTTGATAAAAAAATTATTAACTATCACAATAATAATACATTAGTAAATATAATAAATTTATTAATTATTACAATAACTTTTACATATAAACAATTAATAATTATAATAATGAACTTCAAAAAGGTAATTAAAACATATATTACAAGATATAAATATATATACCTGTCGAACATGAACGTTGTCTCCCGGATTCTTTTCCTTCAGCGCGGCCATATTTTTTGCCGGGGCCACGTGAGCGTCCGTCATATCACGAACAATTTTCTTAGATGAAGCGCTGAGGCCGCTCAACTGGCGATGACCCTCAGGATACACAACAAATGTATGGTTATGGTAGCCCTTCTCTTCATTGCTACATCTACAGATCCTCCAGTATGGAGCGCCGGACACCTTTTTTACTTTGGTCTCAAAATTGCAGCCGCACTTATTCTTTTTTGTCTTTCTAGAATTTCCGCCTGTGCCTCTGTACCGTTCGCCTCTATGGCACTTCAAAAGCCTGACCGTTTTCTTTTTGTGGCTCGAAATTATTAATAGGAAACCATTCAGCATTGCCTGGTGTTTTGAAGTTTCAATAACGTCCTGAGCACTATTATATAATGTACAGGTATCGAAACGCAGACTGTAATCAACACCATCTCCTCCAAAATCTTCCCATGACTCCTGCTATATAGTACAATATTTATATTTTTAGAACATGTTAAATTAAGATAATTAATTTTAGCATGTGACATAATAATTTCCAACTCATAACATGATATTATCTAACGTCCAATTTATAGCATAATGAAGTCTAACATGTAACACGATCACGATAATATCTAACGTCCAATTTATAATATAATCAACTATAACATGTAACATAATAATTTGTTACTCCTAACACGATACTATGTAACGTCCGTCAATTTATAACATAACCAAGACTAACATGTAATATAATAATTTCTAACTCGTAACACGATAATATCTAACGTCCAATTTATATTATAATCAACATGTAACATAATAATTTGTAACTCCTAACACGATAAACGTCCAATTTATAGCATAATCAAGTCTAAAATGTAACACAATAATTTATAACATAATAATATAGTCTAATTTATAACATAATTATTTCAAATATATAACATAATAATTTAAAAAAAAAAATCGTCCGGCCGGCGGAACTGGACGGACCAGTTCCGACCGGCCGTCGTTTTCGGACAGCTTTTAAGCCGTCCGTCCGGCCGGTTCGGACAGGGCCCGTCCGACCGGCCAGACTTTTCGGATGACTTTTAGCCCGTCCGGACCGGCCGGCCGGACGGCTTAAAAAACGTCCGGTTCCGGCGGCCGGACACATAATTTTTTGTACCTCCGAATTTGACGACATTTCACCGTGCACTTTTCTCTGAGATGTTTAGAAAAAAATGAAAAGGGCAAAATCGTCCAAGGGGGGCGGTGACGAGTAAAATGGGGGGCGGTGAATAGTACCACCCCTAAAATAATCTACCAGCCTGTCACACACTGCACACACTAATCTACTCATATCTCACACACTGCACACACACTTAATACACACACTCACACACTTACATATACACACCCAGCCCGCCGGAGACTGCCGCTGCCTCCACCGGTTTCCGCCGCACCTCAGTCGGCCTCCACCAGAGATTGCCGTGATTCAAGAGATTCATCGGTAGTGCCTCCGCCATGCCCCCGTCCGGCCTTCATCGTGGTTGCCGTCTCCGGCGTCGACATTCGACCGCCACTCCGAATCTGAATGGGTGGCGCTCTGTCGCGCCTGCAAAGCCGACGTCCACTGTTGCCGCTCCCATCTCCTTCTCCACATGAGACTCCAGCGAGGAGCCCTACTAGGTGGAAGCTCAGGCTGTCTCGTGGTTCACGTCGCTGGGAGGGGGATGGCGGCGGTCGGGGCAGGATGACGTCGACGCCGACGACTGAGTTTGGTAGCCGCAAAATTAAGGCTGAGATTGGGCGAAATTAGGGCTGAGATTGAGTAAAGGTGAAATTGGGGCTGAGATTGGGCGAAATTGTGGCTTATATTGGGCAAATCGAGGCTGAGACGGGCTGAGATTGGGGAAATCGGGGCTGAGACGGGCTGAGATTGACGGAATCGGGGCTGAGATTGAGCTAAGGGAACAAGTGTTTAATTGTTTTGGGGCTGACCTTATTTTTGGGAAATTAGATATAATTAGGGGACTAATTTGCAAATTTTGAACTTTTAATATGTGTATAGTTTACTTAACAGCAATTTATAATTTAGTAGAGATTAATTTATGCAAAATAATAACACATTATATGCAAAATATTTTGCCTAAATGTGCACTTTAAAAATTATTGTCATATGTATACGAAATTATTAAAAATTTGATAAAAACACCTTTTTTTCGATAAGTGATTTTCACAATATTTGTCTGTAGATATGTTCTCTAAAAGTAAAAACAAATAATCAAAACGAAAAATAAATTTTCGAACTAAAAATTTCGACATAATCGGTTTAATTTGTTGGTCAACAGAAATAAATAAATTATATTATTTATTCTAGAAACTTGTGTAGTCTTTGATATTCTTTATTTAATATTATATGTATGATTAAAAAAATAATATATATGTAAACAAAGTATAATGTGCGATCTATCAGTTATTAATGTGCAATTCGTTCAACACTACGGCGCATGGTGTCGGTATATATGCAGATTGAACTGAACGAACTTTTGTTCTAAATCAAATTGAAACTGAACATAAATAATTGTTTAATCGGTTCGGTTAACCGAATTATCCTAACAAATCAAAATAATTTGTTCTTTATACTAAAATTATATTTAATATGTTAATAATATTATTTATTTTGTTATATTATTTTTTGGTTGGAAAAATATAATATATAAATACCAAAATCAATAAAGTACAAGCACCCAAACACAAATGTGCATATAATAACCATTTGTGTGCATTCTATTGATCGAGTAATTTTTTTATGTGCATTTCAAATTTAGGCAAATTTAATAATGTGTATTTTAATTAACATTATTTTACACTTATATAACTCCTATAATTAAAATATATTTAGTAATTTTGATTTCTTATTAAATATTTTATAATATTATATGTTGAAAATAAATTATAACATTTTTTAAATAAATTAATTCCGAACAGATTAATGTGCATTTCGTCTAACGCTATAGTGCATTCTGATATTCACTAATGTGCAAAATGATTAATAATATTGTGCATTAAATTTTAGTTTTTTTTAATGTTCAAATTAAACTATACAATAGCTGAAATAATTTTTTTTATTCAGTTGATTAAATTAACCTAAATTGATGAAGTATTTTATTATTTATATTATAAAAATATATTTTAGTAATTTAATATTTTTATATATTTATTATTATTATTATATTTAAAAATGACATAATTTATGTATGTATAAAAAAATATATAAAGAATAATATTATTTTATATATGTTTCATAAATAGCAGATTTTGCCCATGGGTGAAATTGAAATATATTAAAAATTCTTAAATTTTCAATTAGATCCCTGTGAAATATCAAATTCTCAAAACATGGCCCTCAAACTCAAATCACGTTTCAGGTGTTCCCGGCCAATTCGGCCGTCGTCCTTGCCAGCTCTGTTCAGGCGGGGTTGTCGGCGACACTGAGGGAAGTGGACGGCGGCAGGCAGGTGCGGCTGTGCCGTGCTGCCGAAGGCGGAGGAAGCACTGTGGTAAGTGGACGGCTGCGGGGCAGAGGAGCGTGTGTGTCGGCGCGGCGGCGCTGCATCGTCGGCGGCGGAGGAATGGCTTGGAGAAGTGAAGATCGGCAAGTAGATGGGATTTTGTGGAGGCACGATGGCGCGGCGACTGCGGTCGGCCGATTGTTGGAAGTGGGACGACGGGACATACCGTTCTTCTTCTTGGTCACCAGCGACGCCGTATTGGAGCTGCGGCAGATGATAAGAATCGTCGGCGACAGCGTTCGTTTTCTCGGGCATCAGCGACCGGCGACGTACGACTCGGTGGCTGCGGCGCTGTGTGACGGCCGGTAGTGAGAATTGTCGATCTCTGTGTGTGTGTATATGTGTGCCGTGTGCATGTGTATGTATTTGTGCGTGTGTGTGTTAGTGAGAGAGAGAAAGCGTGGTAGGTGAGTTTGACCAGATTTTATGGTTGACTGTGGGTGGGTGAGAAGTGAGAGAGAGATGGAGAGAGAGAGAGGTGTGACAGCTGGTGCTTTAATTGGGGTGGGGTCCACTGGGTTGGTGTATAATTGATGTATTAAATCTCTAAAATACCCTTAATGAATGTATAAATGTTGTGTTTGTTTAATCCGTTAGATCACTCAATCCGACGGCTAAGATTTATTCTTATTTCTGTCACTGAGCACCATTATCACCGGAGTGCATCCCTATATGTAATAAATTCCCAGAGCTTAGTTTGGTTGTATGTAATTACTAGGAATTGAGCTACTATTTTTATCATTTACAATTCTTTTCGACTTATGTTGGTAGATGATGTACAAATGCAGTTTTAGTGATTTCCTAACGTCTCCTAATTCGAATAAAAATCTTAAACATACGTGAAAAGCCCACATCACCAAGATCACTCGACATTATATATATCCACCGCAAGAATTTCGTTGCTCAAGCTCTAATCTATTTCATTCAAGGTACACCGGAGGCTCATTGAGACCATTGTTGGCTTAGGCCCGCACTGGAAAAAAAGTAACTATATATATACAGAGATGCGCTCTGGTGAGAATGATGTTCAATGAAAGAAATCAGAATACATCGTATCCATCGGATCGAATAATCCAACGGATAAAAAAAACAACTCTTGTACATTCATTAAGGCTATTATTGACAATTTACTCAATACCACCATCCACCTGGACCCCACCTAGCCACCTACACATCCCACCACCTCCCACTTCTCTCTCTCTCTCTCTCACACACACACGCACACACACATACACACACACACACACACATACACACACACACACACACACACTCTCCCGACTGTGTGCTCCAGAAATACAGACCCCGATTTTCCGTCGCCAGCTTTCGGCTCCTCCAGCGGCTGCACGTCCGCCGCCGCTCCAACTCCAGAACCAGCCGTCGTCCGTCAATCTCCATCGCAGAGCCGACCGAGCCCTCCGTCTCCACTGTAATCCAATTGCTGCTGTGAGACGCCGGCCCGCACACCAGACCTCCTCTGCGCAGCTCATCGGCGCCTCCGTCGCCGCACGATTTCCAGTTTTGGCGGAGGTCCTTCCCGGCAAGCGACCTTGCGCGGATGACGGTGTCCCCCGAACCACTGTTGCACTTCCTGTTGTAAATAGTTTTCCGGAGTAGAATCAAAAGATTCGAACACCGGGTCGTGTCTCTCGAGGAAGGCGGTTCGGAATTTAGCTTTGGTAATGATAACACATAAAAAGAAAACAAAATCCTAAACACTCTAATCAGATAGCAGTATGGATGATTATAAACTAAGAAATAATAAAAGCAATAATCTACCAAGAATATAAGCTAACAAAGATAAAGAAGCTAGGGACTCGGGGATAATTAATTCAAGTTCTAGCAAAGCCGGGCAATCAATTGTTCGGTTCGAGATTGACACTCTTGCTTAAACATCTAGCGGTTCGCTCCCAATAACTTTTCGTAACAAGGGATTGAACATAGACGAACAAGCTCGAGCATACAACACAGGCCAATTGTCCCAATCCCAATAACTTTTCGTAACAAGGGACGGGTCATCGACAAGCACGTATTTCAATCTCAACCCATAGATTATTCAACTACGAAATCATCTACCTCATGCGAGCCTAGGTCTACGACTTCTCTCCTTTCGGTTCTGAAAGTCGCTAATTAACTAGAAGGTGATTAATCGACTAATCATATAGAACTGACAAACCCTAGCTCGATAAATTAACATTCAATTGTTTCCAATCGCAAGATCGAAGTGTCACTCTTCAATTATATCAATCAATCAAGCACAAATTCATCAATTCTGAATTAATTCAACTCACATAAGCATGAACAATCTTGAGCCCGACAATAACGAAATTAATCAAGAACAATCATCCCCTATCCCTAGCAGAAGGAATTAGCTACGTAAATCAAATTCAACAAATATAATCATTCTACTCAAGTCAACCATTATTCATGAATTAAACAAGAGAAAGAAATACTTACAATCAATCCAAGTTCAAATGTTGACTTTGAATTACAAGCTTAATCCCTAATTAAGAAAAAGAAGAAGAAAAATGGAAAATAATGATTAAGAGAAGAAAAGGAACGAGGAAGAAGAAGAAAGAAAGGGGGAGAAAGAGATTTTTGTGTTTTCTCGGGACTAGGGTTTTCACCCCGGTCGAGAGGTGGTCCCAAGGATTTTTCCCGATTAAATATATATAGTTGCACGTTAGCACGGCGTGGAAAGATGGCGCGGCGTGAGAGAAGTGCGCTTCGCGGCGTGGTGGGGTGTTGTGCCGCGGCGTGGCGCGCTGAAGGCTGGGAGCTGCAGTCGGGGTCGTGGCAGGGGCGCGGCGTGGTGGATGAGCGCTCCGCGGCGCGGCAGGGCTTCGCGGCGCGGTGAAAGGGCGCTCCGCGGCGCGGCAGTGCTTCGCGGCGCGGTGGATGGGCGCTCCGCGGCGCGGCGGGCGCGCGGGGCCTGGACAGCTCGCACTACTTCACATTTTGGAGTCGTTCGGGCTCGTCTGGTATCGGAATTGAGTTC
>BKCP01012292.1:1186334-1221652 GCA_008636005.1 Striga asiatica
GAAGAAGAAAAATGGAAAATAATGATTAAGAGAAGAAAAGGAACGAGGAAGAAGAAGAAAGAAAGGGGGAGAAAGAGATTTTTGTGTTTTCTCGGGACTAGGGTTTTCACCCCGGTCGAGAGGTGGTCCCAAAGATTTTTCCTGATTAAATATATATAGTCGCACGTTGGCACGGTGTGGAAAGATGGCGCGGCGTGAGAGAAGTGCGCTTCGCGGCGTGGTGGGGTGTTGTGCCGCGGCGTGGCGCGCTGAAGGCTGGGAGCTGCAGTCGGGGTCGTGGCAGGGGCGCGGCGTGGTGGATGAGCGCTCCGCGGCGCGGCAGGGCTTCGCGGCGCGGTGAAAGGGCGCTCCGCGGCGCGGCAGTGCTTCGCGGCGCGGTGGATGGGCGCGACAGCTCGCACTACTTCACATTTTGGAGTCGTTCGGGCTCGTGTGGTATCGGAATTGAGTTCCGTTTTTTTCTGTGTGTTCCCAACGAACTCCTCTATCTAATTACGCTTGCCCAACTGACTTTTGTCCAAAATTCGATCTTCCCAAAGCTTTCGACCTACACACCATAAACGAAGAAAAACCGAAAAAACATACGGAAAACACATAGAAAACCAAAATGGAGATAAACACACAATAAACTATAAGAACTAATAAAAACCAACGAAAAGACCTAAAATGGGGGAAAAAGAAAGATAAAATAAGTACGAAAAATGCAACAAAAATGGGACAAACACTTCCGCAGACAAGATCCGACAGTGGCAAGTGACTTTGCGTGGCTGACGGTGGCCCTCGAACCACCATGGCACTTACACTGACACAATCAGGCTGCGCCCATCGAGCGGCTCCGGCAATGGAACAGCCAGTTCGGTGGCCGGTGGTGGTGTAATGAGTGAAGGGGTTGCGGATGAGGTGCTGTTAGGTGATGAATCCCTAATTTGGGGGCTAGGGTATTTTAGTGAAAATTATGTACATTATAGGACCAATTTACAATTTTTAAGAAGATTAAATATATTGCACGCTAATTCATGGAGGTAAATATTTAATTTATAAAAAAAAAATCTAATCTATTAAGAATATTGATACATAATTGTACATAATTGCAAAGAAATATTAACATTAAACATAATCGGATTCGATAGACTGCATAATAACGTTATAGAAAATGCACATTATTGATTTTAATATCTTTTTAATATATATTTTCAACCTAAAATGGTATAAAATATTAAATAATAAATATATTTTTATAGTATAAATAATAAATTATTTTGAATGAATACTAATAAATATATTGCAGTCTAATTCATGGAGGTAAATATATAATTTATAAAAAAAAAATCTAATCTACTAAATGCATAATATTGATATATAATTGTACACAATTGTAAATAAATATGAACATTAAACATACGCGGGATCGATAGACTGCATAATAATGTTATACGAAATGTACATTATTGTTTACGGGGATGCACATTATTGATTTTAATATTTTATTAATATATATTTTCAACCTAAAAAATAATATAAAATAACAAATATTAAATATGTTTTTATAGTATAAATAATAATTTATTTTTTATAAATACTAAATAAATTATTGTTATAGTTTGGTTTGGTTTCAACTTTATTTTTAAAATAATGGAAATAACCAAAATTTTATATTTCAATTCGGTTATCTGTATTTTACTATTAAATCACGAATGTTTCAATTCGATGCCGTCTTATTTTTTTTTCTTTATTTTTTATAATAACCGAATAATATGAAAAATATTATTTATATTTGTTATTTTTTTTATGTATAAAGGTTACACAGTATGGTTGTGTGAATTGCATCTTAGTGACTATTAGATTGCACATTAATGCTTAGTAGAGTGCACACTATTGATCGAGAACGACCGAACTAAGATTTTTTCGGTTCGCTCGATTTAGTTATCTATTTTTTACTTTTAAAAGCTTGAATATTTCAATTATATGTCGACATTATTATTTAGACGGCCAAAACAACCAAACTGACCAAACGATAAACAGTGCAAAATATGTAGTTTAATAAAATTATGATGTATTTTTTTAATGTGCATCTTAACCCATAATATTGTGCATTAATTAGGTCATTAATGTGCAGTTGTTAAAGTTTTAATAAATTACAAGAATGCCACACATTAAAATACAAAAAATTAAAAATTTACATCCAAGTCCCTCTAACTTGTTCAATTCTCAATGATAAGTCCCCAAACAAAACAAATAAATTGCGTCAAAATAAATTCCCATCCCTCAGCAATCAACCCCAGACCAACGCCCTCCGACTGCCGCCATCTGCCCGCCGCTCGCGGCCGCCCGATCTCTGTCCGTATGCGCCGCCGATGTTCAGCGTCTGAGACGGAGAGCTTGAAGCCTCTCACTCCTTCCTTGACGCCAGGCGGCTGCCAACTCTCCGTCGACCACAGATCGTCGTTCATCTTCCTCCGCCTCTGCCGCCGGAAAATAATCCCACTGCGACCCGCAATCGGCACTGAGCCGTCAATTTCTTCTCTGCTGTGTTAGATGCCCTCTTCGCCGGAAGTCCAAGAGCCAGTTGCAGCTGGTGACGGGAGACGGTTGCGGCGGCAATTCTCTCAGTCGCCGGCGACAGGACCGGTGGATCTGACCGGCGTTAACTGTTGGTGGAGTGTGTGTACTGTGTGTGTGTGTGTATGTTTGTGTGTGAAAATGAGAGAGAGATATTTAGGCTGATTGTGGTGGGCCCATTATTGATTATAATTTGTTGTTCTTTTTAATTATAATTTATTATTAGTGACAAAAATACCCTTAATGAGTGTTAAATGACCAAATTATCCTTAATGAATTTGACTTTAATTACTAACTTTGACTTCATCATGACCACTAATTTGCTAGATCTAAAGGCCTACATTTATTCTTATTTCTTTCACTATGACTCATTCTCATTTGAGGGCACTTATATATATATATATATAGGATCACGCTCCGGTGAGAATGACTCTTAATGCGAGAAATAAGAATACATCCTAACCATTAGATCAGGCAATCTAATGGCTTAAAAAAATGCATAATTATACCGTCATTAAGGATAAGATGGTAATTGACCCCACCAAAAAAATAATGGGACCCACACACACCACACCAATTTGCCACGACACGTCACCCACTAACCCCTCGATCTCCCTCATTAACTCTCTCTCTCTCTCTCATCATTAAATTTCTCTTTAATTGAATCATTATTTATCTCTCACTCACACACACCC
The DNA here is from genome assembly GCA_008636005.1 of Striga asiatica. Taxonomy (NCBI): domain Eukaryota; kingdom Viridiplantae; phylum Streptophyta; class Magnoliopsida; order Lamiales; family Orobanchaceae; genus Striga; species Striga asiatica. The sequence goes on from BKCP01012292.1 coordinate 1,189,589, forward strand.
CGTCACACACACTCACCCTTCCGCCGACAGGACCGTCACCTTCAAACAGACGGACACCACGACGGCGCTGTCGCCTCGCCCAGAATGCCGCCGGCACCACCGCCGTGTTTTTCATCGATCTACCGCCTTCAGAGCCGATACATATCCGTCGCGCCTTCATCCCGCCGTCCATTGCTGTCATCAACTCCGACGACCACCTTATACGCCGCCGTCTGGTCCAGCGGCAGAGCTTTCGTCGTCGTCGTCCTCCCTCCGTCGGGAACTGACTGTAACGCCTCTATCACTTCCTCCCCGCAGATCTCAGCCGCCTGCAAGTGTGAAGGTGAAGGCGCCTCCGACCACCTTCACCATCGTGGTCTTCACTCCTTCCCGTTGCAGCCACCGTTCTTCTCCGTCGTCCACCATAGGAGAAGAGTTCGCCGGCGGCAATTGCAGGGGCTGATGTGATGGGAGACCATGGATTGAGATTGAAAATTTGGAATTGGGGTTTTTGTTTTTGATAATTTGATATCTTATAGGGGTTTTATTGCAATTTTTATAAATTTTAATATATTACAATTTAGTTTATGGGTTGAATTTGTAATTTATTAGGAATTTATTAAATGCACATTAATTTCAATTAAAATAATGTGTATATGCACATTACAAAATTTCTCACTACACTATACAATAATAATATACAAACTGAACCAAAAATCGAAATATCGGAATCGAACAACTAATAAAAAATATTGTTTTGTTTTTTCCTTATAAAATATAAAACATATATTTATTACTGTCCAGCAAAAATATACATATATATGATATTGAATAAAAATGTTAAACACGGACATGTTTTTATAATAATAATAATTTTTTTTATTTTTGGTTATTATGACTAATTCGGTTAACTGACTGAATAAACATAATAAATCCGTTGCACTATATACATCATCATGTTGCACTTTATAAAACAATGTGTTGCACTTTATCACCGGAATCCACAATTAACGTCTCCTGCCAAAATACCACACACCATAAATCTAAAAAATGGATATACGTAATATTTTAACATCAATTACATCAGTTGTCCATGTAAAACACAAGCATGGTAACGTACTAAAATTACAGTAGTTCACCTTATACATCAACACGTTGCACTTTATATATCAATACGTTGCACTTTATAACACAACATGCTGCACTTTATCACAAGTCACAACACTCCACCATTAAACTCTGGTCAAAACTCCGCACAACATAAAGTGCACTTTATACATCAACACATTGTACTTTATAAAACAATACATTGCACTTTACGACTATAAGTTCGCATGAATAGAGAATGTAACCAACCAAACTCATTCTTTTTAAACCTAAAATAATATAAAAATAATAAATAAAATTGTTAGTGTATTAAAAATAATTTTAATATAGTTAACGAACTATATAGATAATTTAGAATAATTCGGTTAACCAAACCGAATAAACCAATTAATTATGTTCATTTTTAATTTGATTGGGATAAAAGTTCGGTTGGTTCAATTTGCACAATACATACTGACATCGTGCACCAAATCGTTGGACGAATTGCACCTTAATAACTATTATATTGCACTGTATAATTCGTTTACATATATACTAATATTTTTAAAAAATAATATAAATTAATGATTATATTGAATACATATTATTTTTTTATAATAAATAATATATTTTATGTCGGTTATTTTAGTTATTTGGGTTAACCGACAAATTAAACCAATTATGTCAAAATTTTCAATTTGAAATTTTAAATTTAACCTTGAAGCGCATATTTATACAACATCGTGCAATTATGTTATCAAAAAAATATATTTTTTTTAATAATTTCGAAGACACATGACATTATTTTTTAAATTGCACACCTACACAAAATATTGTACATCTAAGGTGTCATTATTATGCATAAATTAATTTACATTAAATTATAAATTGCACTTCATAATAAAATATACATATATTAAAATTTCAGAAATTGCAAAATAGACCCTAAGGATTATCTAATTGTCATTAGAAAAGCCCCAAATCAATTAACACACACCACAATAGACTGTTCATCTTCTCCGATCAAAGGCCCCAAATCGATTAACACACACACACCACGCTAGACTGTTCATCTTCTCCGACCGGAGGCGTCTGAATCCTCGGAGTTCTCAGCTGCTATGTGGATATGGTGGAGAACGACGGCGGAATGTGACGGGCGAAGATGGTGACGATGGCAGAATGTGGCGGGCTGAGATGGTGGTGACGGCGGCGGGGCTTTGGAGCCGCCTCTGCCAGACTGAGGATGCGCGGAGACTGGGTTGAGAGGCGCAACGGTCGACTGGGGAGCCGCAGAGGCCGATCTAGATATGCGCGACGGTTGGTTGCGGAGTCGCCGCGGCCAAGCTGAGGATACGGGGCGGCAGGTGGCGGAGTCGCGCGGCCAGGTTGGTGATGCGCGGCGGTGGGACTATGCAGGTGGGCCGGCCGGCGGACGGGGGTCGGTCTGCCGGTTGGTGACGGTGGCGACGAGATCTGACGGCCGGTTGCCGGCGGCGGGCGGAAGACGGCAACTGCAGTGGTGGTGCCGATTTGGTGTGTGTTTTCTGTGATTATGTGTGTGCATTTTTTTGAGGAGAGAGAAAAATGTGTGTTGAATTGATTTAATGAGTGGGTCCCAGTTTATATGTTTACCACTTTACCCTTAATTATTGGTCAAATACAAATATTTGACCACATTATGGTCAATAATTACCAGATTGGCATTAATGATTGACCATAGTTTGACTTCATCATAACCATTTATATGCTTGATCCCATGATCCAAACTTATTCTCATTTCTCGCATTAAGAGTCATTCTCGATCCTCTCTCTATCTATCTCTCTCTCTCTCTCTATATATATATATATATATATATATATATATATATATATTTAGGAAGTGGTTCAAATGAGAACCAAGTCCTAGCGTAAGAACTGTGAGAACCGCTATTTTTAGTTGTATGAAGCGCTATGATTGATTATGCTTTAGTGTTATTTTTAACCAGGATATATTTTATTAAAAATAGCAACACAATTTATATTAGCATTTGTGAAAATGATAGCACCATGTGATAATAAAAATAGCATCATACACAAGTAAAAATAACATCAAATATGGTTCTCACATCAAGAATAGTTTTTATTTCAACGAATTCCTATATATATATATATATATGTATATATATATATAGGGTCACGCTCCGGTGAGAATGATGCTTAATGCGAGAAATAAGAATAGATCATAGTCATTAGATCGAATGTTCTATTGGCTAAAAAAAAGTCAAAATTACATCTTCATTAAGGGTGATTTGGACATTATCATTATACTCATTACCACATCACCATGCCACATCATCATCCCCACACACAAAACACACGCATACACACGCCACACACACACCCGACACATGCACACACACATTAAACACACGCACGCACACAGTACGCATATAATCTCTTACACACACACACACACACACTACTCACACACACACACAGACGCACACACACACACACACAACACACACAGACGCACACACTGACTGCACACACAAACACACAGTGAACCCGACCATCAGCAGATGCTCGACCACCCACCGGCGGCCGCCGCTCAAGGTTCGTCGGCCACATTCTTTTCCGGCGAACGTCGTTCCATCTCTACAACCATCGCTCCATCTCGGCCGCATCACTTTCTGGCGGAACACACAGTGAACCCAGCCACCACCAGATGCTCGACCACCCCCGGCGGCCATCGCTAAAGGTATGGCGGCCGCATCCTTTTTCCGGCGACTGACGTTCGATCTCTACAGCCGTCGATCCCTCTCGACCGCATCCCTTTCCGACAGCCGTCACCTCTGGCGACAACAACCGGAGAATTCCTAGACGCACGACAGCGGTCGAGAGAAGTGGCACCGTGGAGGTATGTTTCACGCATGATTCCAACGACTATCTACGCGGCAGAGATAAATTGGACGATGACAGTACTTGCTGAGATGGATTGACAGGGAAAAGCCGGATCCGGTTCGATGCCGGACGAATTGCGTCGGAGATGGCAGTGAGTGACGGGAGTTTGCAGATTAGGACTAGGGATTTTAGGGGTTTTTTGATTTTTTTTTTTTTGAAAATTGGATCATTTTGAGGGACCTATTTGTAATTTTAGTAATTTTGATTATTTTCAATTTAATTCATAGGCAAATCTGTAATTTATAAAAATATATTTAGAATGTTATCTCTTATATATATTTTTTATACACATTTCTATATTATATTTTAACCAAAAAATAATATAAAAATAATAAAATACTAAGTATACTTTTTATAAAAATAAAATATGAAATATTCCAATTATTTAGATTAATTTGATGTAAAATTATATATACTTAATCTAGTTTCAGAAAACACATAATTTATATTGAATCATATAAAATAGGGCAATTTATATATCAGCATGTTGCACTTTATAAAACTACACGTTGCACTTTTATAGAACAACACATTGCACTTTATGCAATCCAGAATTATTGCGATAGCTTCCTCGGATTGTATAAAGTAGGGCACTTTATATATCAACACGTTATACTTTACAAAACTACACGTTGTACTTTATAAAACAACACATTGCACTTTATGTAATTCAGAATTATCGCAATAGATTCCGCCAAAATACTACACATCATTAATCTAAAATTATATCTACGTACTAATTTAACATCCATCACATCATCCGTATACGGAAAACACAAGCATACTAACGTACAAAATTGCCGTAGTGCACTTTATATATCAACACGTTGTACTTTTTAAAACATAACGTTGCACTTTATAAATCAAGACATTGCACTTTATCACGACATTCCACAATTAATGTCGATAACTCCCACAAAATACCGCACAAATACATCTAAAAAAAATAGATCGACATAATATTTAATATATTTTGTTATATTTTGTTAGCACATATATTTTAGGTCTTTAAAAAAAAACAAAATAAAAATCTATATGTGTATATGTATATATATAAATATAATGCTAAAATGTTAAATATATTTTTATAATATAAATAAAAAATCATTGTGATTAATTGTGGTATTTTGATTAACTGATAGAATAAATTGATTATGTCGGTCCATCTTTAGTTTAGTTCAATGTGAATCATAAAAAATGAATACAATGTGAGTGCACAATATTATTAGACGAGATGCACATTTATGACTATGAATTACATAATAGCTACTGAAACCGAATAAATTAATTTTTTTTATTTAAAATTTTATATTTTAGTTTGATTAGTTATATTTATTTTTAAAATCGCAATTATTTAGTTCGATGTCGGCTTTATTTTTTTAAGATAACCAAAATAACTTAAATGGCCGTATTATATGAAATATATTATTATTATTTTATATATTTTCAAGTATTGCGAGTGCACATTAAGGTTATATGTATTGCACGTTACTGATAATTGGATTGCACAATATCAAAAATTTTCCACCAAACTAATAATTTTATTTCAATTTTTTTAAATCTCGTTTCAATTGCCATTTTTTTGTTTTTAAGAACTCGATTATGCTTGTTTGATATCGTTTATTTTTTATTTAGAAAACCGAACAACCGAACTATATAAAAAAATACTAATTTTATTATTATATTTTTAATGTAAAGAGTTATTATTTTCCAGCCACAAATCAAACAAGCAAACAAAAAATACGTCTACATAATAACTACAATATTATATATTTATTCATTTAATTATTATTATTATTGACAATTGGGTACAAATTATGCATATGGAATATAACGGCCACAAGGCCCACAACCTACCAAACAACATTTAATTTCATATTAAATTATTGCTTATGACTTTTCAAGAAATAATTTTCTAGTTTTTTTATTAAATGTGCCAGTATTATGCAGCATACAATGAATAGTGGATGGGCTACTTTGAATCGTGCGCCTGAACATTAAATGTAAATATTTAAATCTTAATAAAATTTGATTAATTACAAATTAGCACATATGCCCCTAAAACTTTTCAATTTACAAAAATAAGGCCCAATCATAAATCTGAAAATCAATCCACTGTTCTTGCCCAGGCCGTCGTCGAGGAACTTACCCTACTGCCACCGGAAGACCTCACACAGTCCGACGACCACCTTTCCGATGTCAGACGCCTCCATCATCGGATACTTTGATTTCACCAACCAAAAATAATTTCAGGACTTACTCTCCGCCGCCGACATGCTGGCACTCGCCGTGACGGCCAAAGTGAAACTAGACTGGCTAGTCATCGTGGAGCTCGACGGGACAGTTTCAGAGGCGGAGATGATAACAGCGGCGACGGGATGGGCCGGGAAGATGGCGGTAGCGGACTGAAACTTCGACGAGGTTGAGACCTGGTGTGTGCAGTGGTCAAGTTGGGGTCTAACTGAGGACGGAGGCTGCGTCGATTGGTCCGGCAGAGGTCGGGTATGCCGAGGAATCAGGCGGTGGCGACTTCGCCGGCGACTGCGGCGGCGCCCTAGATGTAGGGATGTGTGTGTGCGTTGTTTATGTGTGTGCAGTGTGTGATGTGTGTGTGTTTGTGTGACTGATGCAGAGCATATGTGCCTGATTGTGTGTGTGCTTTGATTGTGTGTGTGCGTGAGAGAGAAACGTGTGTGTGTGTGAGGGAGATAGGTGAGACGGTGACGGTGAGTGGGTTTTGGGTGGGTCCCACTGGCAAGTGAAATTGTGATAAATGACATATTTATCCTTATTAAGTGGTCAAATACATATATTTGACCATAATATGTCCATTTATTTAACGTAATGCCAGCCCATGTTTGACAGCTATTATTAATATTTGACTTGATCATAGCCATTGACTTGATGAATCCAATGGTCCATGATCATTCTTATTTCTTTCATTATTTACCATTCTCATATGATCCCTTCTCTCTCTCTCTCTCTCTCTCTCTCTCTCTATATATATATATATATATATATATATATATATATAGGGTCGCACTCCAGTGCGAATGGTGCTCATTGAAAAAAATAAGAATACATCATATCCGTCGGATCGAACGATCCGATGACTTAAAAAAGTCAAAATTATACCTTCATTAAGGGCATTGTAGTAATTTTTACACCAAACAAAAAGAGGTGGACCCACTCCAAAAACTAACACCTGCCAACCACCCATTGGTCAACCACAGCGGGCCCCACCACTCTCTCACCCACCCCCACGTTACCCTCATTCTCTCTCACACACAATGTTGCACACAGTCGCCGATTATTTTTCACCCGTTGCTGGTTGTGTGCCGCCTGTCATCCGTCGTGAGCCATCCAGACCAGCATCAGTCGCCGTCGTCCTCAGCCGCCACAAACATCCTCAGCCTCCGAGAAGCCCCGACCCTTGCCGGCGCACATTATTGCTGCCCGATTCTCGCCGGAGTCGTGTTTAGCAGACGGCCTAGGCGCCGCCGCACGTCACCAGGTGCAGCCGCCGCCGGACATGGCGGAGATCCGTATTCCCGACGTTAAACTCGACTTCACCAACATCATCCTCCACCGCCAAGCTCTTACAAACCGGCAATCGACCATCGTCGTCATCGTCACCCTTACTCCACCTCATCGATTCAGATTCAACAGTGCCAAAAAAATCGACCTTCAAGCTTGAAGGTCGAACTTCAATGGCGGAATTTCAAAAAAAAAATAAAAATGCAAAGTCGCCGGACGTCAGCCATCCTACTTACAGGGCGAACGGCTAACAACCTTTGACAAAATCAATGCATGAAGTCGCCGGACGGGTATGGATGACAGCACTGTGGTGGTGGATTGGAGGAGTAACAACCTGAAATTGAATTGTGTGGTTGTGCCTTTTGATGAGAATTTGATTAAATACAGGAACCTATTTGAAATTTTAATAATTTAACTATATTTCAATTTAACCCCATGGGTCAAATCTGTAAATATTGAAAGTTAATAAGAAATAATTGTTTTATATATTTTGTTGTGCATATGTATTAAATAACAAGTAAATTATTAAATAAGATTAATTTAAATTATTAAAATATTTTATAATAATAAATAAATTATATAATAAAAATAATAAATGAAAAGATATTTTAATTAGTTAGGTTAATTAGATGTAATATATCTATTAAAAATAGTTTTCAGATACACATGAGAAATTATAAATTGATGCACTTTATATATTGGAATATTGCACTTTATAAAACAACACGTCGAACTTTATAAAACAACACGTTGCACTTTATAACCAATGTCAACAACCCCCGCCAAACTATTATGCAATAAAAATATAAAAAACGGGGAGACATAATAATTTGCTATCAATCACATCATATATCCACGAAAAAAAAAAATCCTCTTAAAATACCAGAATTTCAGTATTGCACTTTATAGATCAATGAATTGTACTTTATACAGTAGTACGTTGCACTTTATAACACAACACGTTCCACATACTAAAAGTACAATAATTCTAATGATTGGTCGAATAATATTAGTTGGCGAATGTCGGATTTAGTTATTTTAAAATAAACAAAATAACCGAATTACCAATTTCTTTTTATTTATTTATATTTACTTATTATAAATGATACTATTTTGTTGTCTATATTTTTTACGTATTGAGATTGCACATTAGGATTATACGGATTGCACATAAATGTCTATCAGATTGCACAAAATCGAACGGTGTCTGACAAACAAAAATTCGGTACAAATTTTTGTAATTTGGTTCTAGTATTATTATTATTTTATATATCGGAAATTTCGGTACGATGATTTTTTTTTAAATAACTGGAATAAAAACCAAACTATATTAAGAAAAATATTATTTTGTAAATTTTTTATATAATAGCGACCACAATTGACAAGACTAAGTGTTCGATTCGAAATTTTATATTATTAACAATTATCTATTTTTACTTTTCATTTTAAAACAATTACTATGATATTATAAATATAGATAATAAGTTAATTCAGTTATTTCGCTTAAGTCAAATGACTTGCCTAATAAATTGATCATTTATGTTCGATTTTAATTTGGATTTTGATGAAAAATACCACCGGTGCGGTTAATGGCTCACAGTCGTGCACATTTATGATCAAAGCCAGTCACATTATTGTTATGCAAATAGCACATTAATGTCTCACGGGATGCACATTAGCAATCGAAACTGACCTAAATAATATGTTCGATTCAAAACCTTATATGTTAGTTCAAATATAATTTTCAAATTTTAAAAGTTCATTTATTTGCGTTAGCTGTCGGCTATAGATTTTAAAAATTACTTATCACTATCTTTATATTTATTAAATTATTAATCATTTAGTATATTAAGTTATTAATAATTTAGTATATACATTTATCTCACTAATTAATTTATGTTATAATTAACTTTAAAAAAATTACAAAATAATCCCTATCATTAACTTAATTTCCATAAAACTAGCCCCTAAATCAATTCACACCCAAATCACTTAAAATTAGATTTCACCTACATCATTCACACAACCAATTCACACCATTCCTTCTTCACAAAGATCAGCGAATTGTTTGTACCAAAATCATAATTCACCCAAATCATACAATTTTTTTCACAGACAGAGATCAGCGAAATATTTTGCACCAAAATCAAAATTTACCCAAATCACACAAAATTTTCGCAGAGAACAGCTAATTAATTTGCACCTAAATCAAAATTCACCCAAATCAAGATGCAATTCCTCAGCCCCATAGCATATCCGGCCGCTGTTTCCCATCTCCCGTTCAGATCGCCGGCGAGCTCGTCCCGTTCAGGTCGCAATCCCTCTACTATTCCTCTGTGTTAGATTAGGGAATGACTGATGGAGAAGAAGAGTTGCAGAGAGAAAAGAGAAAAGGGAAAATAGTCTGCGATTGTATTGAACAAAATGAAAATGAAAAATTAGTTAGGGTTTACACTTGGTCTCAGGTATTTATACCTTAGTATGATAAAATGCTATTTACAAATCTAATAGGAATAATACAAGAGTTGCTATATCAAATGACAACTAATCAAATGACAACTAATTACATATATATTAATATCCCCCCTCAAGGTCAACATGGATATTCTGAATGTTGAGCTTGGAAAGTAGATGGAAGAATGCAGATGCTGATAATGCTTTGGTTAGGATGTCAGCCACTTGATCTTGGGAAGGAATATAGTGCAGTTTGATGATGCCTTTGCTTATCTTCTCTCTTATAAGATGGCAGTCAATTTGTATGTGTTTAGTCCTTTCATGAAAAACTGGGTTGCTAGCAATAGCCATGGCTGATTTGCTATCTGTAAATAGAGAAACTAAAGAGCAATGAGAAATAAGGAAATCATCAAACAAGTAAAGGAGCCACTGAATTTCACAGGATGTACTAGCAAGAGCCCTATATTCTGATTCAGCTGATGATCTACTAATTGTAGATTGTTTCTTTGATTTCCATGATATAAGAGAGTTTCCCAGAAATATAGAATATCCAGTTATACTTTTTCTACTATCTACACAACTTGACCAATCACTGTCACTATAAGCATTCAAGGATAATGAAGAAGATCTGGGAAAGAACATACCTTGGCCAACAGTCCCTTTTACATACCTTAAAATCCTGTGAGCAGCAGCAAGATGTTGTTCTGTGGGACTAACCATGTATTGACTAAAGGATTGAACACTAAAAGCAATATCAGGTCTAGATATGGTAAGATATAATAGTCTACCAATTAGCCTTCTATATGCAGTTATGTCTGTTAAAGCAGGGGAAGTAGATTGACTAAGTTTTAAGTTGCAGTCCATAGGAGTTTTAGCAGGTTTGGATCCCAAAAAACCAGTATCATCAAGGATATCTAAAGCATATTTCCTTTGACACATATTAATACCTTTTGAAGAATGAGCAAACTCAATTCCTAAAATGTATTTCAATGTGCCTAAGTTTTTGATTGTGAAACAGGAATCCAAATGTTGCTTGACATTAGTAATGATAGTCAAATTGTCACCAGTTATGATAATGTCATCTACATAAACTAATAAAGCTGTAAATGAACCATTATCAGACATAGTGAACAAAGAAGAGTCTGCAACAGATTGTTTAAAACCATAAGTTAACAAACAAGAAGTTAATTTTTGAAACCATTGTCTGCTAGCTTGTTTTAAACCATATAAACTTTTAGTCAACTTGCAAACCCTGTTATCTGAAAAATTTGGCCTTTTTCAGACAATATCTATCTTTTGCTTTTGGCCTTTTTCCTTTTTATGCTGAAAAATTTTAACTCTTATTAATGATCTTGAAACTTGTAAAAAATACAAGAAAATAAATTTTTCGGAAACGAAATCTGACTTAATTATCGACTACAACCGAACATCGAAAAAACCCGAAACTTGCGAATATAATTTCGAATATACTCTTAATAATATAAATAGACCTTCTTGTCTAAATAACTTCTACTTAATCCTTATAACTTATCAATCAAATCATATAAGTCACATAAAATACTTAGGCAATTTATAACATTTACTCGACTAACTCAATTTAATGAAAAACGATTCCGATTTAACTTTAATGTCGAGCCAACTGAAAAATAAAATTCTAAGAGATTTATTAAGGCTTGAAAATATAAAAGATCATTATTAATAAAAGTAAAATAGTTCTAACTTAGAACTGAAATACTTACTTTTATTAATTACTGAATGTGATATTACAATCTACCCCTCTTAAAACTATTTCCGCCCTCGGAAATACTAAAACTAAGATACATACCTTCTGAGTACATATCAGAACTCAAAATCTTGAAAACGAGCTCTAATATCAGCCTCCCGCTCCCAAGTGGCATTTGACTCTCCGTGGCGATTCCATCTAATACGAACGAGGGGAATATCTCGATTCCTGAGCCGATGAACCTTTCGGTCCAAAACGGCTACTGGCAGCTCCTCATAAGTTAAATCAGGCTGAATCTGAATCTCATTGTGCTGAAGCACATGCTCTGGATCGCACACGTATGCACGTAACGTCGATACGTGAAAAACATTATGCACACTTGACAACTCGGGAGGTAAAGCTAAGCGATAAGATACTTCTCCAACTCGCTCCAGAACTTCAAATGGACCTATATAACGAGGATGCAACTTGCTTCTCTTCCCGAAACGAACGACACCTCGCATCGGTCGAACTTTCAAGAATACTTTATCTCCAACTTCAAACTGCATCTCCCTTCTGTGCTTATCGGCTGAAGATTTTTGACGACTCTGAGCAGTCTTTAGCCTTTCTCGAATCCAGGCTACTTGCTCAACTGTCTCTTCTATCATCTTCGGACCAAGTACCCGTCTCTCTCCAACATCATCCCAGTAAAGAGGCGAACGACACTTACGGCCATAAAGTGCTTCGTAAGGAGCCATCTGAATTGATGCGTGGTAACTATTATTGTAAGCAAACTCTACTAATGGTAACCACTTCTCCCACTTGGCACCTCTATCCAAAATACAAGCTCTGAGCATATCCTCGAGTGTCTGGATAGTCCTTTCTGATTGGCCATCTGTCTCTGGGTGATAAGCCGAACTAAACTTTAACTGTGTGCCCATTGCCTCATGCAAACTCTCCCAAAATCTGCTAGTGAATCTGAGATCTCGATCTGATATGATCGTAACAGGCACTCCATGGAGTCGAATGATTCCACTAGTATAAATCTCGGCTAACTGGTCCATTGACATGGTCATTGTTACAGGCATAAAGTGTGCGACTTTTGTCAGTCTGTCCACTACTACCCAAATCGCATCATGATGCTTAGACGACTTAGGTAGCCCTGTAACAAAGTCCATTGTAACTTCTTCCCATTTCCACTTTGGAATTTCAAGTGGTTGTAACAGACCTAATGGACTCTTGTGCTCGGCCTTAACTTGCTGACAGACCAAACACTTCTTTACAAAGTCTGCTACATCTCTCTTCATCCCTTTCCACCAAAACGACTTTTTCAAATCGTGATACATTTTGGTGCTTCCAGGGTGAGCTAAATAAGGCGCACTGTGTGCTTCTGTCAAGATCTCCTTTCGCAAGGAGTCAACTTTTGGCACAACAATCCTGCCTCTGAACTCTAATGCTCCATCGGTGCCTCGGTAAAAGCCCTCTACTCCTTCAGCATGAACTTTTTCTTCTATCTTTCGAATAAATTGATCAAAAGACTGTTCCCGCCGGATTCTAATCTCTCAACATTGGCTGAACTTTCATCGAGTTAACACTCCCTGTAATCTCTTTAGGAAGTGACTTGACAACTTCAATCTTCATCCGAGCGAACTCTTTAATAAGTTGTTTCTGTTGTGAGATACAACAGGCCAACTCCCCCTTCACCTTACGGCTTAGGGCATCTGCCACTACGTTCGCTTGCCCGGATGATATTGAATAGTGCAATCATAATCTTTCACAAGCTCCAGCCATCTTCTTTGGCGCATGTTGAGCTCTTTCCGTGTGAAGATATATTGCAAACTCTTATGATCAGTGAATATTTCACACCGGCCACCATAGAGATAATGCCTCCAAATCTTGAGTGCGTGCACTACTGCTGCCAATTCTAGATCATGAGTTGGATAATTCTTCTCATGTGGCTTCAATTGTCGCGAAGCATATGCAACAACTTGACCATCTTGCATAAGCACACATCCCAGACCTTGCTTTGAAGCATCACTATAGATAGTGAAACTTCTAGTAGGATCTGGAATAATCAGCACTGGAGTCGTTGTAAGCTTCTCCTTAAGCTTTTAAAAACTCTCTTCACAACGATTTGTCCACTCAAATATCACAGATTTTCTCGTTAGATTTGTCAAAGGGAGAGAAATCTTTGAAAACCCCTCGATAAATCTACGATAATAACCTGCTAATCCGAGGAAACTATGAACCTCCGACGAATTCTTAGGCACCGTCCAGTTTTTAATTGCGGCAATCTTTGTCGGATCCACTTTTATGCCTCTTTCAGTGATAATATGGCCTAAAAACGCCACTTTCTTCAGCCAAAACTCACACTTAGAGAACTTGGCATATAGCTTTTCTTGTCTAAGGGTACCAAGAACAACCCTCAGATGTTTCTCATGTTCTTCCATACTATTGGAATAGACTAAAATATCATCAATAAAGACGATAACAAATTGATCTAAATACTGATGGAATACACGGTTCATTAAATCCATGAACACCGCTGGTGCATTGGTTACTCCAAATGGCATAACCACGAACTCATAATGTCCATATCTTGTTCGAAATGCAGTCTTGGCTACGTCAGATTCTTTAATCTTCAGTTGATGATAGCCTGAACGTAAATCTATCTTAGAAAATACGCAAGCTCCTCTCAACTGATCGAATAAATCATCTATCCTTGGGAGTGGATACTTGTTCTTTATCGTTAATCAGTTCAAATCCCGATAATCGATACACATTCTCATGGATTCGTCCTTCTTCTTGACGAATAGAACAGGTGCTCCCCAAGGGGAAACACTTTGTCTGATGAAACCAAGCTTCAACAACTCCTGGATTTGAGTCTTCAACTCTTGTAACTCCTTCGGTGCCATTCGATATGGTGCCTTCGACACTGGTGCTGCTCCTGGAACAAGGTCAATTGTGAACTCCACTTGTCTGTTGGGTGGTCCTCCTAATAATTGATTCGGAAATACATCCACAAACTCACGAACAATTGGAATATCATGAGGTGTCTGTGCTTTCGAATCATCTTCGACTAGGCTCACCAAGTAACCTTGGCCATCTTCCCTTTTCAGAATCTTTCTCGCCTTTGCCATAGAGATTACACGTGGCAGGGTTCTTATCTTTGCCCATAGAAAGTAATTTGATTATCTTCGGGAAGATAAAGAATTACTTCTCTCTCATGGCAACGAATATCTGCTCGATAATTCGTTAACCAATCCATACCCAGTATGAGATCGAAGTCTCTCATTTCGATAACATACGCTTCTAACTCCAAGATTTTTCCCCCTATATTAACACTAAGGTTCTCCGCCTTTGAAATCGTCTCTATCTTCCTTCCTGAGGCTAGACTTACCTCAAGAGGATCATTAGTGTTAATAAGTTGAACTCCAATTGCGTCTATACATTGCTTGGACACAAACGAATGCGATGCTCCGGTATCGAATAATGCAAATACAGGCATATTATTTAAAATAATCATCCCAGACATAGTACCTAGGTTCTGCTCGGCTTCAGCTTGATTAATTGCATAGACCTGGGCTTGTTGTCCTCCTCTCCTCTGCTGCTGAGGCTGCCCCTGAAGTTGCTGCTGCTGCCTATCTGGACAGAAATTCATGCCATGATGAGGCTTCCTACAATAGTAGCATACATTTTGTCCAGCTAGACATTCTCCTCTGTGATGACGTCCACAAGTGACACAGGCTTGAACATTTTCACCTTGCTGCTTCTGTTTGTTTTTGCGGTCATTTTTGTGACCTTTCCACTTCCTCTTATTCTTCCCATTCTTTTCTTGCTGAACAGGTACCAACTGAGCTGGTGGCACTGCTGGAAATTGTGATAATGGCTGTATCACAACTTGATTATCTCCCCTCTTGAAACTAGCCTCGATCTCATGAGCCTTGGCCACAATATCAGCATAGTTCTGAATATTGTGTCCGGCGACATGATGACGGATCGAGGGTAGCAGGCCATCTCGGAAACGTCTCGCCTTCTTTGCCTCTGTCTCCATTAGATTGGGAGCAAAGGATCCCAACCTAGTAAATTCTCGTTCATACTCATCTATTGAACGATTTCCCTGGACTAGCGCCAGGAATTGGCGTTCCATCTCAGCCTTATAGTAGTCAGGGTAGTACTTATCATTCATCATCTCTTTGAACTGGGCCCAAGTGAGATTCTCTTTCTCACCAGGACGCATGCCCCAGTAAGAATTCCACCAGAGACGAGCATCTCCAGTCATTTGCAACTGAGCACAGAGGATGCGATGTTTCTCCGAGCACTCAGTAATCTCAAAGATTGTCTCCAGACCTTGGATCCATTCTTCAACTAGACGAGGATCTCCTTGTCCAGAAAACTTCTCAGCATTGTAGCCACGAAACTGGGCAACTACTTCTGCTGATGTCATCTCTCTTTGACATTGATTCACTCTTCGTGCCATCTGGATTATTAATCCCATAATAAACTTTAGCACACTTTGAAAATAATTTCAAGATAAGCCATTATTTCTATACGAGTTACTTATTAAATTGATAACTCTGAATTCCTCAAATCTAATAGGGAGTAATATGATATTTCTTAAAATCTTTGATTGAGTATCTTTTCTGATTTCTAAAATTCGGATATCCGAATCCTATTGAGCATAGACTTAGTAATTTGCTTATATAAAAATTTCACAAAAACTTTTAACAACACTTACCTGGTTGTCGGTGAGGTGTGAGTGTGGTGTGATCGGTTTTCCTGAAACCGTTTTCTGAAACTTAAACTTTTAGTATACAGAGCACTTAAACTCTAGCTCTGATACCACTTGTAACACCCCGCTCATCAGAGTAAATTTCGCAACTTTTATTTCGAAAATACTTATAACTCTTTCGAAATCTTTTGCGACTAACTCGGGATGCTACTCAAACTCATCTTTTCTAAAAATCTGTTTATCTTTAAACTTAGTCTATCACTTCTTTAGACATAAAAAAAACAAATTTATTTAAACTTACATTTAACTATATCATATTCATACTTCTAAAATGATAAAAACTTGAAATCTGAAATTTATTAAAATGCAAGTTCAAGTCTTAATATGCGTAGCGGAAATACTTAAAAACGTGAATAATTATACAGACATATCAAGTTCATAATAAATGTCCACTGAAAGAAGTGCACGACCACCACCACCACATATCGAGCTCACACCTCCGGCCCGACCTTGTTACCTGAAAAACACAATGGGGGTGAGTACTGATCCTTTTGTACCCCGAAAACACCCATACTAAAGTAAACATCAATTATAATACAATATCATGATCGTTGGTATATAACTGGACTGGAAATCTTTTCCAGTAACTGAAACCGAATCTGGCCGATATCTGATCGGATACTTGTGCACAATCTGATGGATATTTCTCAAGGCAACTAAGGGCCTCCATCAGAACTTAGGATATACTTTAAGGCAACTGAATGCCTACTCATCCCAAGCGTATAAACTTAAACTGTATACATACCTCGGACATGATATCAATATTATACTCAATGTAATACCCAGTCTGGGTCCCCACCTTTCTTCTTTTGAAACTTTGAAAAGCGTAAGTGTTGTTCTTTGGTAGCTAACTCCTCAAGCTACATAACAATATAAAAAAATATACTAAGTATTATGCTCGTATACTCAATAATATGTTGGGATTCGTAACTCTACCAGATAACTTATCCGAATCTTAAAGATATTCATTAAACATGCTATTGCTCAAATAAATACTAAATCATTGAAAAACCAAACTTTTCTTAAACTTTTACTCATGGTCAAATACTTAACCCATATAAATCATATCTTTCAAAATCTTAGATATTGGCTTATACTCGCATGTCAATTAAATAACTCGTATGTGAAAATAAACTAAATTTCACATTAGACTTAATTGAATACATGAACTCAAAACATGCTCAACTTTTACCAATATCATATACATGATTTATACAGATTTTTAATCTATCAAACTTGTCTTAAACTTGCTTGATATTAAAATCTCAAACTTGATACTTATTCAATATAAGTTTTTATCATAACAATAAATTATGATATTGATATACTACACTTGAAACAATTTTATAAAATCACATACTCAACATATTGAGCTGAAACTTGGTCAAATTGCTCATCACTCATATAAGAATTTTTTCTAAAAATTCCATTTTAAGAACTCAACCATGTACTGAATACTCTTGCATATAAAATCATCTTGACATGTATGCCATATAAATATTTTAACTCGTTCATTTCTCAACATAAAATCATGAAATTTGGCAGTCATGTTCTTAACCCATATATAAGCATGTCGTAAAAATTTCATAATTTTATCATGCGTATATATCGAGTTATTAAAATTTTAAAGTCACAACTGAAATAAAGAACATAAAATTCAACTTGCATGCTTAACTTCAAAAATTTATAACTCAAGCTATACTATGCCAAATGACATAATTCTTTCACCTATATACTTAGCACTTACACAAGAAATATCCATAACATGTGATTGTGCTGGAAACAACTTATCATTTTTTTTTTTCATGCTTAAAATTTCTTTAAAAATTGAATATATATATATATATATATGGCATGAAAATGCATCAATATTCACTTAATATAAACTATAACATATGATAAAAAGGTAGCATCTAACCTTCTTCAAGAAATTTGAAAATGAAACTTCGGAAGTTGATCTCAACTTATCTTCGTCAAGATTTCTCTCGATTTATCTCTCTTTCTTACCCTCTATAGCTAAGACTTTGCTTATTATGATGTAATTTCGAGCCTATGCTGATGCTCCTTTATATAGGGTAGCAAAGGAGACAACATCACCTTCTTTACATCAACACTCCATCATAATAAACACCATAGGCCCCTTATCATTAATTTTTTTCTAAAATCTTGCACAGAGATGATTAAGCCTTGACAAGTACTTGTAATGCATGATTTATCTTGCATATATCAAGACAAACCTTCTCCCTTTGACCATGCCTCGAAATTAAGCTAAAATGGCTCATTTATCCCTTAAAAATACTTAGAAAAATTTTATAAAAATAAATAAAGATAAAGAATGGAAATCATAACTTGTAAACATAACAAATCTATAGTCAATACTTAGAAAGGCCCATCATGTGATCCTAATCTGATTTCCATGATAAAATTCGTGACTTAATGAAAAATTTCCAATTTACAGAACCGAATTCTGACTTAAAATGAACGGTTACCGAAAAATCGAAAATTCTAAAAATTTCAGATTTCCATCTTTTGCTTTTGGCCTTTTTCCTTTTATGCTGAAAAATTTTAACTCTTATTAATGATCTTGAAACTTGTAAAAAATACAAGAAAATAAATTTTTCGGAAACGAAATCTGACTTAATTATCGACTACAACCGAACATCGAAAAAACTCGAAACTTGCGAATATAATTTCGAATATACTCTTAATAATATAAATAGACCTTCTTGTCTAAATAACTTCTACTTAATCCTTATAACTTATCAATCAAATCATATAACTCACATAAAATACTTAGGCAATTTATAACATTTACTCGACTAACTCAATTTAATGAAAAACGATTCCGATTTAACTTTAATGTCGAGCCAACTGAAAAATAAAATTCTATGAGATTTATTAAGGCTTGAAAATATGAAAGATCATTATTAATAAAAGTAAAATAGTTCTAACTTAGAACTGAAATAATTACTTTTATTAATTGCTGAATGAGATATTACAGTGATGAGGGCGCCGCTATGGTCCCGGATCAAGCCTCCTCCTCCGGCAACTCCAGTGTGGCGATCAAAGGAGCCATCAGTGTTCAGCTTGACCCACGGAGAGTCAGGTCGAAGCCAAACAACAGCTCTGGGTCGAGGGTGTCGAACAGGCGGTGGTGGGGCCACCATGTAGCGATGTGGTGGTGTGCAGCCTGTCCAGTCTCGGGCCGTGAGCCTGCCCAATGCGATGAGGAGTGAAATGTGTCTCTCTACCTGCAAAACAATGTGAGAAAAAATAAGAGTAATATCCCTATGCTTCACACTATTCCTTTCTGTCCAGGTGAACCAAAGGATCAGACAAGGAATGAGGAAGACCACGTGTCTAAGGTGTGTGCTATGTGAGAAAAAACTCAGAAGCTCAAAGAAACTGTATGTGGTGGGTAGGGATATATGTGTCCAAGTGGCAAAATGCTCCCACACTCTCCTCACAATCTCACTCTCTAGAAAAAGGTGGGTAACGGTCTCGGTCTCATGGCGTCCAGTCTCAGAACAACACACACACTGAGAGGGGAAGGAGATCCCCCTCGCGTGTAGCAAAGTATCGACGGGTATCCGGCGCAAGAGGAGGCGCCAAAGGAACACCGATATAGTAGGGATGAAAAGGTCACTCCAGATGGCCCCGATGAGGAGATTAGGCCGATCCCTCAGCCTGATGTGCTCCCAAGCCGAGGTAGTAGAAAACACACCCGATGATGTAAGTCTCCACCTCATGCTATCTGAACCGTCCCCCGAGATAGGGATCTGCTGGATCTGATCTAATAAATGCCCGCTAAAACCCGCACCAGACCCCAACTCCCTATCAAGCTTCCCCCTATCCCACGACCCGTCCGTCCAGAGGTCGCTCACAAGCAGGTAGGGGGAATGCGACACCTGCATATCCCTAGACAACGGCCTATCACCTACCCACCACTCATCCCAGAAACTAACATCGCCCTCGCCCAGAACCCAGAAAATGTGATCCTGGGCGCGCCTACCAACCCTAGTAAGGCGCCGCCACTGCCTACTATCATGATCAACAGCCGTCACCCAACAAGGGTGGTTGGCACGTCTAGGGCAGTACTTGCCGCGAAGGTACTGAGCCCAAAGTGACTTTCCTTCCCTGAAGCGCCACCACAGCTTGTATGAAAAAGCTGTAACAATGTCCATGAGGCGGCGGATGCCAAGTCCACCCTCGGGGAGGGGGCGACAGATGGAGTCCCAACTCACCCAGTGGGTACATCTCCCCCTCCCAGAACCGTCCTCGTAACCCCAGAAATAACGAGCCATAATCTGGTCTATCTCGTCAGGAGTAGACCTAAGGGGGTCGAGGACCATAAGCAAGTGAATCGAAGAGAGCTAAGAGTGCTCTTGATCAGCGCAAGCCGACCACCGAAAGAAAGATGTCTATGCGACCAACAAGAGATCCTGTCGATCATCCTCTGCCTGACGCTCGCAAAGAGCGCTCTCGTGAGGTTGCCCTTATATAAAGGGACGCCAAGGTAGGTATTCGGAAGGTCGCCACGCGCAAAGCCAGTAATGTCGTGGACCCGCAGAGCTCACCAGGCCACGCTGAAAGAGGAGAGGGTGAATGTGCTCTTCTGCACACTGACCAGCTGATCGGTAACCGAGCCATAGTGCTCCAAAAGGCACAGGAGCTCAACCAGTCCATCATCATTCGCCAGGGTGAAGATGATGATGTCATCCGCGTAAGAGAGGTGAGAGATGGGAGGACCATAGCCACGGGTGCTATACGTCATATGAGGAAAGTCGCGGATGAAACCGTCAAGCCAGCGAGAGAGGTAGTCCGCCGCAAGGACGAAAAGGGAGGGGGACAGGGGGTCGCCTTGTCTAAGGCCTCTAGATGAGGGAAAGAAATCAGTGGGGCTGCCATTGACCAGGACCGAGAACGTGCAGTGCTCCACGCACGCGTCGACATAACTGATCCAACAGTCAGAAAATCCCATCTTAGCCCAGACCTCCCTAAGAAACGGCCACTCTACCCTATCATACGCCTTAGCCATATCTAGCTTCAGCGCGATATTCGGAGCTCACTTCCAATCCGCACGGGAGATGTTGTGGATCATCTCCTAGGCCAAAAGGATCTTATCACTAATGACCCGATCCTTGACGAATCCACTCTGGTTCGGAGAGATGAGGGAGGGGAGAAGAGGGGAAAGACGGCTGTTAAGGATCTTCGAAATGAGCTTGTTGGTCACGTTACACAGGCTGATGGGCCTGTAATCGGACCAAGAGCTCGGGTTGGGTCTTTAGGGTATCAAGACGACAGAGATAGACATGAAGAAATCTGGCATCCGGTGGCCGGAGAAAAAATCCAGCATCGCCTCCTCGACGTCAGTCTCGACTAGATCCCAGCAGACCTGATAAAAGGGGGAGGAGAAACCATCCGGACCAGAAACGCTGTTGGGCTTAATCCCGAATAGAGCATCCCTAATCTCCTCCCTACTCGGGAGCTCACAGAGGCTAATGAGATCGACCGAAGGAGGGATGGTGGGGATAAAAGAAGCGTTCGAGGCCACAAGGAACCCTCTGTCCGAGGTGAAGAGGGTCTGAAAGTGAGCAACAGCCGACTCCCGAATCTGAGCCTCCTGGGTCAAGGATGACCCATCAGCCTCGATACTATGGATGTACGACTTAGCACGCTTCTGCCTAACGTAGCCCTGGAAGAACCTAGTATTCCGCTCGCCCTCGGCCACCTAGCGAACGGCCGCCTTCTGCTTCCAGAAGTCCTCCTCCATAAGGAGTCGGAGCTGGTACTCAGCGTGGCAGCGGTGCATGGCAGTCCTATTCTCCGGAGTGGGGTCCAGGTCATAGGCCCGCTCAGCCGTCGCGTGCGCATTCTGAGCCGCAGCAAGGCGCAGATGAAGGTTTCCGAAAACATCCCAGTTCCACTGTCTCAACCGACGCTGCAGTCTGCCGAGCTTCGCCTCGAGATTGCGCATCCCGAAGAGCCCAGTCAGCTGAAGCCAGGAATCCCTGACAGTGTCGTGGAAGGAGTGGTGGCGAACCCACATGTTCTGGAACCTAAATGAAGAGCGGCGAGGGGTGCTCGAAAATTGACACCGGATGAGAAGGGGTGAACGGTCAAACTCGAATCGAGTAAGGTGTGTGACGGTCGTAACCGCAAACACCTTCACCCACGCCTCAGAAACCAAGGCACGGTCTAACCTCTCTTTGAGTTCATCCCTCACCCACGTGAAGGGATCACCATCACATCCAGCGTCAATTAACTCACAGTCCGCCACCGCCTGAGCAAAATCCCACATCTTCCGTGACCGGTCCGAACAGCCACCCACGCGCTCATCGGGGAGCAGAAAGATGTTGAAATCGCCACTAACCATCCATGGCAATCCCTCCATACTCTCGGCAATCACGCAGGGTGTCCCAAAGATCATAGCGCCCGACCCAAGTACACTTGGCATAAACCAAGGTGTGAAAGATGGGCTCCGGGAGGTGGGCAGCAAAAAGCTCAACGTGAAGCACCTGATCGGTGTCACGGAGGACCCGACAAGTGTAATCACGTGAGTGAAAGAACCAGATCTTATGAGAAATATTACCCACGCCCGAGTGAAAGCCAATGCGACGCGAGTAGTAGTCAAAAGAAGGGGTGCGAATCATCGGCTCAATAAAGCCAACAATATCGAGTCTGTGGTCACGGATGAGAGAATGGAGGTGAGAGAGAGTATCCCTATTCGCCAGGCCATGGCCATTCCAAGAAATGGATGTGATAGACATGTCAACGGTCGCAAGAGCCACCAGACATAGTCCGCCTGTGGCGAGGCTGGGTCGGGCCACCTAAAGAATGAATGTGGCAGAAGGATCTAATAGCAGGGGAGGCAGTCCGTCGCGTCGTGCAATGCGTGGCTCTGGTCCTCGTAGACTGCCTGCCTCGGTAGAAGCTCGTGGCCTGCGTGTCATCTGGCTGGGCAGTCTGACCAAGAGCGGCACTAGCGGGTTGCCCCATCTCCGGGGCTGTCTCCTGTCTGTCATAGTGCACGAAGGCACTATATGCGAATCTCTCGCACGAGACGTCATGCTGGGCGCGGTTAAGACCGCATGCCTGCTCGGAGATGGGAGAAAGAGAGGAGCCAGTCGGTGGAACAGTCCTGTGCTCGCCGCCAGAGGGAGGGGGGGAGGGGGCTGGCTATGTGCTCAGCTGAGCTCCTGATCTCAGCAGAGAGAGGAGTGGCCGACTCATCCCCTTTCAGGGGAGCGGGGCCGGCATTGGCCCTCAAATCCAGAGAGCGGTCCGGACTAGATGCACTCACGGTCAAAGGAGCAGCGTCGCGTGCACTGTCATCAGATAAATGGATGGACTCGCCCCTAGGTGAGGCATCCGGCTGGTCCATATCGTCGACAAGGAGGTCGTCATCGTCAAGAAGCGTGAGGTCAGTAATCCAGGTGCGCCACTGGTGGAAGGCGCGGCCTCATTGGCCTTGAAGGCTGACTGGAGGGTCTGTCTAGGAAGAAAGCCCGTGGACTTGGGCTTTGGCCCAACTATGGCCAACTGCTTAGGTTGGTTAGGGTGAGCATCCTTCCCAGTTTGGGCAGTGGCGTCAATCACAGCTTTGCCCTTATCCTTAGACCCCTTTTGTGTCTCGGGCGCATGGAGAGGGATTTTGCCCTTTCCCTTGGGGTCCCTCCTGCCGGTGGAGGGCCCTAGCTGAGCCGCACGATGGCGCTGCGGGAGCGTGGGCCGTGGCTTATTGCCACTAGTGTAGCAATCAGCCGCAATATGACCCACATGGCTGTACAAGGTGCAGAACGCGGGGATCTTCTCATAGATCACCCGTTGAACAAGGGACTCCGAGCCCTGTTCAATCTCAATCTCATGGACGAGCTCAGCTCTCAGATCTATCTCGACGCAAAATCGCGCCATGTTAGCCCTCGTTTGAAGGGCCGTCGAGGCGCCAATACGGATCGGCTGCCCAATACACTTAGCAAGTGGAGTGATGGCAGCACGGTCGTAAAGGTGGGGTGGGAGGCCGGGAAGACGGCACCACACGGGGACAACCGGCGCCTCCGTCTTTGGGTTAAACCCGACCTAATATTTGAACACCCTAGCTGGGCATCCACACAAATGAATCGAGGTCTTAAGCCAGACCTCGTTATAGTCCTCGGGGAGGTGGAAAGACACTAGAAGGTGGTTGAAATTGTACCACTTAGATGATACTATACCCTTAAAACCCAATTTACCTAATCCAGCAGATATATCTCGAGGGGCAGGGATAGCATATGAAAACTTAAAACCAGGGTGTTAGCTAGGTTACCGGCAAGTGCGACAGATTCGGCTTTAGTGTATCGGGCCTTCACCTTGTTTCCCTCCGAGTGGATGATGGTTCCGCAAGCATGTTCGTATCCCCCGTCAAAGGCGAAATCCTTGGCCGTCGGCCGAGAGGCGCTCGTGCCGCCATCTTTCTTCCCCGTAATAGCCTCGCGGAAGGAAAGCGGGCCAATGGAGGTGCCCGGTTGAGGCCCGGTGCTGCGGGGTTGACTGTGGGGCCGTCCGTCAGCGATGTCCCGTTCGACGAGAGCCCAGAACCGTGGGCCGTGGCCATCGTGTTTGGTTTCGCAACTATTACACCATCTTCCCGTACATACCAATTATCCGGATCAGATTTTCCGGCAGTTGAGGAGCTAACTCCGGCAAGTTGGTTGGTCGGAGGATTAGCGCTTGGTCGGGGACCAAGTATACCGGCCGTGATTGTTGGTTCCGAGGGTATCCCGGTTGAGTGTCCGACCGGTAGGGAGTTTCTGGTCACCGTGATGGTACCGGCGCCAGTGAGTGCCAGGTGAGCGGCGAAGGCTTTGTGGATGATGTTTGCAGGTTGCTGTTTGGGGGAGGTGGGTGCCAGGATGACGGGTTGGGTCTGGGAAGGTGGGTGAGAGGCGTGTTTGGGCTGCAGCTTGTGGGGAGAGGTGGGCAGCGTTGAGTGGGCCTCGGCCTGGTGGGCTGGGGATGAGGATTTTATGGTGTGGGTTGAGGGATGGATGGATGGATTTGGCCCAGAATGAGACGAGTTGGGGAGAGAAGTTGATTTGGGCTTGAGAATGGCCCAGATGTGTGGAGCAGTGTCAGTCTGGAATGTATGTGTGTCTGGTATGGTGGCGCCAAGGCTGGCCAGATAGTCGGTTAGTTTAGTTGTATTTTGTTCCTAGTTTAATTGTGTTTTGTTGCTAGGTTAGTTTTCTGATTCTGCTAAGTTAGTTGTGTTTTGTTGCTATTGTCTGATGCTGCTAAGTTAGTTGTGTTTTGTTGCTAGGTTAGTTGTCTGATGCTGCTAAGTTAGTTGTATTTTTTTTTATAAAAAAATTGTAACCCATATTTGAACCTGGTACCTCATGGAAGCAAGACAAGCAATGCAACCACTACACCACTCAAGGTTGAGTGTTGCTAGGTTATTTATTTCAATGCAACGGGTCAACGCCAGAAGTCAACGGTCAACGCCGGAAGTCAACGGTCAACGCCGGAGTCAAATAATAATTATTTTATTATTTAATTAATGTATATTTTAATTGATTTTGATCTAGACAAATTGAGTGACTAAGATTGAGTTTCACGTACTCATTTTAAGAAGTGGTCTCATTGGATCCGTCTCCTATATATATATATATATATAGGGGTTGGTTCAAATAAAAACTAGTTTTGGTGTGAGAACCGTGAGAACCATATTTGGTGCTATTTTTAATTGTGTATGATGCTATTTTTAATTTTACATGGTGCTATCATTTTTACAAATGCTAACATAAATTGTGTTGTTATTTTTAATAAAATACATGCTGATTAAAAATAGCACTAAAATATAATAAATCATAGCACTATATACAATTAAAAATAGCAGTTCTCACGGTTCTCACGCTAGAACTTAGTTCTCATTTGAACCAAATCCTATATATATATATATATATATACAACATTCTTCTTAATGTTGATCCTAACGTCTTTGACAAATATATAGGAGGATACTAGCTACATTTTAAGGGTAATTAAAGTGAGATTAAATTCATCAGTTTTTAGAATCACAAACAATATTATTACCATATGAATGAACAGAGACAACAAAAATAGGGCACTTAATTAATAAACTCAATATTTGTACCTCAAAATCACGAAAATGCAGCTTCTCACCAAAAATCAAAAAGTGAAGTACACATTATTTTAGCAATAGTATTGTTTGGAAAATTGGAGCACATATTATAGTATATGCTCACACTCTCTCCCTATAACACACCTTAACTATTTAATCCCTCTCGACTTGTTTTATAATATATGATTGCATGCAATAAAAACACATGCAAACGACAAAAATAGTCATGATAATAGTATTAATTAGACCCACAGGCCACCGGCCCTTTTGAGCATTGGTATTAAAGATCTCTTGAGATGGAGGCTCATGATCTCGTTTGCTCCGCCTACAAACTCCCCACCAATGAAGACGGCCGGCAAGGGAGGGTTACAACCGAGAGTCGAGAGTGCTTGCTCGATTTCCCTACGCATAGAGCTCTCGTCGAGCTCGTAAATTTTTGGATTCACGCCAAAGTCGTAAAAGAGGGACTTGATAGTGTGGCTAATGCAGCATGAAGTCTCACTAAAGATAACCACGGGTTTTTCAGACACCATTTTGTTTACCATCTCCATTGTGCAATAATATATTATTGGATATTAATTCAAATAAAAGGGACGGATAAAAGGTTGAAGAATGTGGTATACGCTTTAATTATATGTGGATGATTGATATTAGTTGGGATTTGGTTTGGGTACGTACGAGGAGTATATATATACATAAGGGGAGGAGAGGGTAGAATTGGAATTTCATTTAACAAAAAGTAGACAACATGGAATTGGATTTGGATTGGTTCATAATATTAAATAAGGATAAATATTTTATTTTCATTTTCGTATGCACATTTTTTTTTTTTTTCTTAAGTTAAGAAGGAGGGTGACACCTTGATGTGGGCTACTTGACGAAGAATAAAATAAAGTAGAGAGCGGCTCCAAATCTCTGCATACGGAGAACTCATTTAATAAACGTGTCCTTTGTACGGCGCATATTTTATTCTATGATGATTTCATGATAATTAGAATATATTAAAGTGGAAAGTTTACCTCATCTAAATTGATGGATGCTTATGGAATATTATTTTGAGATTTTCTTGATCACGCGCCCATAGAATTAGACGATACTATAAAAATTTTACAAACCGTCAATTTGCTTTACATTGGATGTGATTATAAGATATTGTGCTCTGCATATCGATTACGAAAGTAATGCGCCTTTTACATTATTGTTGATGATTTATCTTTACAAATTCTGCTTTTGTATTATTTTTGGGGGAGGGGAGAAAATACCCTACAATGGCAATCAACATGACTCGATTAATAAAAAGACTAGCCCTTAAGCCTTATGTTAAAAATGGAGTAATTTATTTATTTTGACATGCAACTGTAGTTAAATGTTGAGTTCTCTCTATATATTTTATCTTTTGTAAATATTTTCTTGTTATGTTATATAGTATTGTTCAATTAGTGGTCCAATTCCCTTTGGATTTCGGCATTTGAATGTATTCGTAGATGGCATCTAATGAGTTGTAAAAGGAATTGAAGTTAGATTTATCCATTTGGGACCTCTTAATTAATTCCTTTTTTCATCTCTTTCTCAAAGGAAAAACAAGAAACAGAAAAGAATAAAGATTCGGTGGCGACAATATGGATGGACTTTTGTTATTGGATGACAGAGAAAATAGTTAGGCCTTTGTATAGCACCATTGAAAATAATTAGTTCATAGCAATCATTTCGTCTATTAATTTTTACCCTAAATTGTACAAAATCTCTATGGATTTGTAAGAAGTGTGATATGGTCCGAAATGAACGACTCTGGTCTTTTAAAGGGTTCTTCGAGATTGCGGCGTAAATGCGTACCCTAAATTGTACAAAATCTCTATGGATTTGTAAGAAGTGTGATATGGTCCGAAATGAATGATTCTGGTCTTTTAAAGGGTTCTTTGAGATTGCGGCGTAAATGCGTTTAACTCGGTCCGGTCCAAGCTTGAATGTTCTCCGGTACCTGCAAATACGCCGGAATTACTCCGGCGCAAGACCCTCCGACGCCCAAGTCAATATTTTGGAATAGGAGAATAATGCTAATGAATGTAATAGTGATTGTAATAAATGATGTCTCACCTTCCGACCATGGAATTTACCTTTTATATAGTGATTGACTGTGTGGTCTTCCTCTCGGGACCCTAGGTCCTCGAGTGTCTATTGCCCGAGCATAATATGTTCGGGGTATGAGGGTTAGTGCTTCACACTCGGTCGGTCTATTGACCTGCTACCTCACGGGTCGAGGCTTGTTCCTTCGGACCGCTCGTCTTTCGGTCGAGCCTGAGCCGGTCGAGGTAAGGGTCGTGGATCGACCCTTCGGTCATGGATCTTAGCTTCGATTCTTGAGTTTGATTCCTTAGTTCTTGGGTTTGAGTAGAGACTTTGGCTCTGATGATTCTCACGTAGTTTCCCTTTTGCCTTCCCGTATCGATATACCCTTCGATCCCCCGACCGAGGCCGATGTCCTTCATTTAGTTGATGAGGTCGAGGGAGTGTTTACTTGGGACGAGCTCCAACGATCTGGAGACTCATGCCTTGACGACCTCTTTGACCTTGGGGATATTTCTTCTATTTTCGATGTACCCGACTCGGTTTCGGGTCACGGCGTGTCTTTGGTTTGCTCGGGAAAGGGTTGCCCTTCTCCGGCCGCGTCGGGAAGTCCCGGCTCCCATTCAGTCGGTTTGGTGGCCATAACCCTCGCTCGATCGAAGCGGCTAACTCCGGCTCCTGTTTAACTGGTTCGAGCGAGCCCGATTCCTCTCCTCTAGTCGGTTGTGGGGCAAGGCCAAGCCCTTTCTCGCGTATGTCGGCCGACGAAATTGCCGATTTTAAGGCTCTATGTGACTTGCCTACCGGTTGGGAATTTGTGAAACCAAAGTCTACCGATGTGTACGATCGTCCGCCCCTTAATTGCTATACTTTCTTCAAGGATCAAGTTGGGGTGGGTCTTCGATTTTTCTGTTTAGAGCCACTTCTGCGTTTGTGTGGGATGCTCGAGTTTCGTTTGAATCAACTCCCACCTAATGCCATTCGGACCTTGATTGCTTTTGCCATCTTGTGCAGTCATCGATTGGGTCAATTGGAGCCCGATTTTTTTTTATTATTGTTACGGGCTAAGGTTTCAAGAGTGGGGTGCGACGGGATGCCACTACACTAGTTCCCGTATTGAGGCCAACTTTATATTGGAGCTCCCTTCTAATATTCCCTCGTGGAAGTCGCGATTGTTTTTCGTCCGGCCTCCTCCTAAGACCCTTCGCTTTCGTTTGAAGTGGTTACGTAGGTCGCTCTCTCCACGATATAAGCCTAAGAGGCACCCCCGTTGGGGGCCTTTAGTCCAAGATTGGAATAAAGAGCCCATCAACATAGTGCTCCTTACCTCTTCGGTCACCCTTCGACATTATGCCGGTTTGACCACCGAGACCTCACCTCATTCCGGCTCTATAGGTACCCGCATAGTTTCACGCCCTATCATTTGCACTCACATAGTCGGGATTTTTTTTCCTTGTGCGCTTATTGCTTCTTGATTTTTGCTAATGTGGTATTTAACAAAGTTGATGTCGGTGTTGTTGGGTGCGGGTCGAATTCGACCCTTGGGGACCCTTGCCGGGGTCACCCACGTAGCTCTAAGTGGATTGCGTGGGTCGACCGTGTCGCCGCGTTGGTCATTTGATGATATCACATCGGTCAAGGGTCGACCATGTAGGACCAATCTTGGGCAGCACCTTTCAATGTGGTCACAAAGGCCCGACAGCATGCCACGTCGCTGTACCTATGTAACACTGCTATGTTCTCGAAGCTCCTTAGATGTCGAGCCGGGTCGGTAGAGCCATCATATGCCATGGTAAGTTCTCAAAACCCCTGCGGCAGCTCTGCTCTCAACACCTCGTCTGCAAATGGGTGGCGTGGATGACACGAACTTCGAAGCCTGTTGACCTTCTCTTGAATCTCGCGCAACTGCTCTGCCATGCGTTCTAAGACCGAGTCCCTGGGTAGCTGTGATAAGGCCCCTAATGAGTGGACCGATTGCTCTGGCTCGTGCCCCTGTCCTCCCACGACCAACTGCTGCCTGACTAGTCGAGTTGTTGCTTCTAGTCGAGCTATCACCTCCCGCGCCTCGGGTCGAACCTCTACACCTTGAGCTCCGGGTCGAATAACTTCTCCCCTAACTAGCGGTGAGACTGACGCCATTCTCGCTTCCACCTTGGCTGCTAACATCCTCTCCAACGCGCTAGGCGTCTGTATGGGCTGCTCTGGGGTGAGAAGTTGGGTGTTTTCTCCGGTCCCCTCCGTCGTATCCTCATGGAGCTGCATTTCCTCTCCCTTGTCGCACGGCGTAATACGCCCACGCTCGGTCTTGTTGGCGTCTCCATTACATCCGTTTGCACCGGGCTATTTGCAATTGCTCCAGATAGCTCCAGCGGCCGTTGAATTGCAGGGGTTGGGGTCACCGGCCTGCTTCCGCACAACACCCACCTCGGCGGCGGCCCCGCCCCTACAGGACGCTTGTGCAACCACGAGTTATCCTCTTCCCTCTGCTCCTACTCTCTTTCTTGCTCCATCTTCTCCGCTTCGTTTTCTCCTCCTTAACCTGTTTTCCGATTGCTATGTATGAGATGCCACCAGATCAACGCCGGTTGAGCTAGGGTTCCCCACAAACGGCGTCAATTTGATATGGTCCGAGATGAATGACTCCGGTCTTTCAAAGGGTTCTTCGTATTGCGGCGTAAATGCGTTTAACTCGGTCCGGTCCAAGCTTGAATGTTCTCCGGCACCTGCAAATACGCCGAAATTACTCCGGCGCAAGACCCTCCGACGCCCAAGTCAATATTTCGGAATAGGAGAATAATGCTAATGAATGTAATAGTAATTGTAATAATTGATGTCTCACCTTCCAACCATGGAATTTACCTTTTATATAGTGATTGACTGTGCGGTGTTCCTCTCGAGACCCTAGGTCCTCGAGTGTCTATTGCCCGAGCATAACATGTTCGGGGTATGAGGGTCAGTGCTTCACACTCGGTCGGTCTATTGACCTGCTACCTCACGGGTCGAGGCTTGTTCCTTCGGACCGCTCGTCTTTCGGTCGAGCCTGAGCCGGTCAAGGTAAGGGTCGTGGATCGACCCTTCAGCATGCTCCTTCGGTCGAGCCTGAGCCGGTCGAGGTAAGGGTCGGGGATCGACCCTTGGTGTGGTCGAGCTCCGTTCGGTCGAGGCCTGAGTCATTCTTGGGCCAGTTCCATCGTGTTGGGCCGAGTCAGTACCAATATACCTATCAAAGTGAGCAATCATTATTGTATGGGGTTAGGAGGATGGATTGCATAATGAACAATGTAGTGTTAGAACAATTAAAATTATAGTGGTACATCAACAATTAAAACCAGGGAGTGACTTAAATGAGGTCCAAGAAGGCCCGCGCGCCTCCCTTAGTTTTTT
>BKCP01012292.1:1221759-1234540 GCA_008636005.1 Striga asiatica
TAACATATTTTTAACCTTTTTTTTAAGAAAAAATAGTAATTTAATAAGCTCTCATCAACAAAAATGTTATACAATATGCTGCAAAAGTTCAATTTAAATCACTAAAAAAAACTTATTTTTTCATAAATTATAGATCTTAAATTTCAAGTATAAATACATGAAATCTCATTTTTCTTTTGTTTATTTTTTTTTAAAGTTTGAGGGTGATACAGATGTTTTTAAAAATTTGATTGCACACATATTGATATCATATTTATAAGTGAACACATTTTTATATGAAATAAATGTTTCGACGTAAACTATAAATTCGTTATTTAACATTTAAAATCGAGTCTCATGAGTGAAATTTCTAGATACGACACTGACTAAAACTCTAAAGTAACTAGAGCAACGTACATTTTAGGACAACATGGCATATCAATTGCATGCGTCTCCTTTATATATAATTTTCAAATGCTCTGAGTTTAAGTGTCAGGCTCGTAAGCTACGTAAACTTATTTGACATAAACTCGTGTTTTGTATTGACGCATGTATATATTTGATTTTAACTATTAGTTTTGAAACCATAAATATTTTACCTTTCTTTTTTTCATAAATTATCATATACTACTCTTACCTTTTCTTATTTAACTCATATAATAATTATTATATATTCTTTTTAGTTCTAAAAGTTTAAAATGTTTTATTTTGTATGTTATTATTTATATATGATATATAAATATAATCATATTTTAACAATCTTTGATTTGACATCCATAATGCATAAATAAAATAAATTTAAAATAATTTTATCTATCTTTATAAATAAAGTTAATTTTAGTTTTCAAAGCAATTAAAAATTATAAATAAATGTATAAATTATTTTATAAAATAATAAAAGATTAATTGATCAATACACCACAAAATAATCATTTTAATATGTTTTTTTTTTCATAAAATTTGGATAAAATATATATAAAAAAATGAAAAAGTATTTTAAGAAATATTTTTTAAGAAACATCATAAAATATTATGTTTTGACTTAAATGGATTATACAAAGAACTAAATTTTATTATGTTGTTTAAAATAAAAAATATAAAGGAAGGCCA
The DNA here is from genome assembly GCA_008636005.1 of Striga asiatica. Taxonomy (NCBI): domain Eukaryota; kingdom Viridiplantae; phylum Streptophyta; class Magnoliopsida; order Lamiales; family Orobanchaceae; genus Striga; species Striga asiatica. The sequence continues at coordinate 1,222,849 of BKCP01012292.1, forward strand.
TAATTAAAAATAATAAAATAATTTTATATTTTATAAAGTTAAAAATAATACATTTATGTGTAAAATAATATTCTAAATTACTAAATATTATGAAATTAAAATTCTTGAAAAAATAATAAACAAGAGACCCCGATTTTATAAATATAATATATAATCACAATACATTAAAACTTATTTGATTTAAATACTTTTTAATCAAGTTTATGGAGTTGTAAATAATATTTATTTTTAACTTTGTACTAAAATTTGGTTTATAAGTATGGGTGCAAATTTATATCACTTTGTGAGCTATTTATTATTATTTTATATTCACACATAATATCACAAGAAAAGTAAAAATAATATAATTTTATTTTTATTTTGTATGTTTTTGTTGTTATTTTGTGTGTTTTATGTGTTTTATTTGTGTACGTTTTGTTTTATTTTAGGTTTTTCCGATCCATTTAGTCATTTTTACTAGTTTATGTGTTTTGGTGTCGTTTTAGTGTCTTGTGCTCTTCTATTTCTCTTTTCATCTTTTATTTTGTAGAAAAATCGCATTCTGGAAAGTCGACAAGTAATTCACCTGGAAATGCCGGAAGTTTACCCCTAGGTCATCCCACGAAGAACCGAGTACTTGTACGCGCTCGCTCACAACACCCGCGCTCACCTGCTGCGCGCAACCCGTGCAGTGTCGCGTCCACCTGCACGTGCGGCCCGAAAGACTTGCACGATACTCGACCACACATCCGCCCGGCGACCAGACCAGCACTCGCCTGCGTTCCGCTTGGCGTCTACACACTCGCCCAATGGTCCGGGCACTCACCCGCACATCCGCCCAGCGACCAGACCAACATTCGCCTGCATTCCGCCTAGAGTCCGCACACTCGTCTAGTGGCCCGCGCACTCGCCCGGAGTACGTGCACTCGCTCAATGACCCGCTATCCGAGAAAACACTCACCCAACAAGCTTTTAGGAGGAATTTTTGGCCACGTTCCCAAATGGGCGAGTTATTCTTAGTAAATGTGTGTGTTTTTAGTGTGTGTTTTAGGTGTGGGTATAAACACATTTCTTCCTTTGTATTTTGGGAACCAAGCTTTAATTTTCTTGTTGTCCTACTTTGGGAACAAGTCTTTTTCTTATTTTTCTCTCTATTTTTGCGTTGGGAGCTCCATGACTCATATTTTCCGACGAAATTCCGGCGACTTTATTTTTGTTCAACATTCGATCTTTACGCATTATTTTCGTCCGAGCTTGCGATATGAGGGTAAGTATCTTGATTAGGGCTTATTACTTTGAGTTTGTTTTCCTTCTTGCTTATGACTTTTATCAAGGTGAAGTTAGTATCTTGGCTGAAATCTTGTGTGATGTGTTTGTAGTTTTTAGCCGAGTATGGGATAAATCTCGACCTCGGGACCTCGGGTCGTCTTCTCGAAGGAAGGTTGTTCGGAGCTTCGTTCACTATCTAATCGTCAATTCACAAAACATAAAATAAGGTCCTAAACATGCTACTCGCTTGATTGAGGGTTTGAATGAAGCTAAATTGCACTAAGAATTGAAAGCACTGATGAAAGATAAGAATTGAAATAAAGATTGGAACTTTGGTTGACCAGAGTCTCCACAACTCAAGAAAATGAAATTAAACAAAGAGAAACATGCTAGCTAAGTGATTCTAGGTAGATAAACCGAGCCTTCTTAACTATATTATCTCGCTTTAAGTAAAGTCGAGACCTCTATACAAGATAAACACGAAATTAACTCATAACACACTTAAGCAACAATAAAAATAAAGCAATGTCCTAAAATCGAGCATCACAAAAAATTCCAGCCAAAATATCAACTTAACAAGCAAGAAGGAAAATAAACTTGAAGTAATAAGCCCTACTCAAGGTACTTACTCTTTTATCGCAAGATCGGATGAAAATAATGCGAAAAGCTCAAATCTTGGATAAAAATGAAGTCACCGAAATTTCGTCGGAAAAATTGAGTCATGAATCTCCCAACACATAATTACTAGAGAGAAAAAAGTAAAAAGAGAGCTAATTTCCCAACTAAAAACTTGAGAAATGAGGGGTGGTATCCAAATATACAAAGCAAGATGTCTATATATAGCTACACCACAAACACACAGTAAAAACACACACACACATATATTGAAATTCTTCAGTTCTTCGGGTCTCGAAACCGGTTTCGCAGCGAGTGTGGCATGTGTTTGAGTGGCAAGGTGGCATTCGCGACACGCGAACTCGGGTTTGCAGCGAATGCCGGCAGCATGATGGATGGGGTGCGCACCTGGTTCGTGCGGGCGCGAGTGGCATTTCACAGTGAGTGGCGTGGTCAACCTCGGAACATCTCGTGCGCTCATGAACTGCACTTCGCTATGAGTGCTGGCATGCGGAACGTGTCTTCTCGCGCGCCCGTGAAATCTGTTTCGCCGCGAGTGCGGTGCCTGTTCGCGGCTCTCTCGGACGCTCGCGAACCAAGTTTTGCAACGAGTGCTCGCGGTCTCCCTCGGGTAGTTTCGCATGGTCGCGAGTGAGGGTTCGCCGGCAAGTGCCTTGTGTGCGGGTCATGTCTCAGAAATGGCCCGGATGGCTCGGATAAAGGTTTGGATGGCTGGGAAATACTCGTCTTCCCAAACTCGAACAATGTGGACCTAAACAACACAAAAAAGGACGAAAAAGTATGGCAAAAACACAAAAGAAAACGAGAACAAAAATACATAAAACACGATATAATGGACCGGTCAACACTAAAACAACCTAAAAATACTCAACTAAAGCACATAAAACACACGAAAATAAACACAAAAACACAATAAACAACTCCCCCACACTTAACTCTTTTCTTTTACTTAAGCAAACAAAACAGCAAGTAGTTCGAGAGGAAAGATCGAATGGTCCAAAATTAATAATCATGCGAAATGAAACTCTCGTCTTCCTCTGGTTATCCATAAAATTAAACTAAAATTGGAAGACACGGTCCCCACAAGATCAATTCATACAAAACAATAACTCGTCCCAAGTCATTCTACACATGATTTACTCGATTCAAACTTCCTTGTCCAAATACATGTGCAAAAAGCTACTAACGGTCTAGTCAACATATAGTAACGATAAGAACGAAACCAACAAGGCCGACTCCCTTATTTTTTACTTTTTTTTCTTACATGAGTCACTTTTTCCAAATGAGAGTCGTTAGGGCATTTATTACCTAGGTTTAACCTAGGGGTTTGTCCCCGAGTCTCTGAGGCCGGTTTTCCGTACTCATTGACCCGATCTATCTAGAAGGAGACTAACCGGGTCAAGCGGAGTCTAATCCTTTCAACTCTCACAAGCTCATTTTACTTCATTTTTTTTTCGTGAGCTACCTTTTTTCCGAAAGAGAGCTCCTGACGATTATTATCTAGGTGTAGCCTCGAGGGGTTTCCTCGAGTTTCTTTAACCGGTTTCCCGGGCTCATTATCTCATTCCACGATGTGAATCGAAATAAGAGGAGCTTAATTCGTACTTCCTCGCAAACTCACATTTTATTCTTTTCTTATTTATTTTTTCTTTTTTTTTTCGTAAGGAGTGGATAACATAAACGTCAAAAATTATCATGACGTACCACAAGCATCTAAGCATAACACAATTACAACAATCGAACACAATTGCAAGAATGTCTCAAGACAACCAATCGAGAACAATCAAGGGGCAAAACAATTTCGTCAAGTCACATATGGGTTCCAATGTCAACAAACCGTCATTTAATTTAAGGAAACAATCCAATTCATCAATTACATAAAGCACAAAAGTTAACAATGAAACCTATCAACAATCTCAACGCTCCACTTAGCCATTTTGACTTTGATCAAACATTGAGCTACATGAGGAGAAATCTACAAAAACACACCAAAACTAAAACATAAACCGGTCCAAGACGCCCGAAACACAAAAATAAAACACCTAAAACAAAATAAACAACACTTAAGCATGAATAATCACAAAAATCCCTCCCCCACACTTAAAACAAAGAAATGTCCTAATTGCTTGACCAAAAATCGTATGAAAGGAACATATAATTACACAAGCTCATGCGATGAATATAAACGAAAAAAAAAGTAAACGCAAACAAGCAAAACAAACACACACGAACACCAAGAAAAGAAATAAGAGAAAAACAAAATAAGGAAACGAACACGCGTACTCTACACGGTGGTGTTCCACCGCGTGTCCAAATTGTATTCAGCCAGTGGGAATAAAGAAAATTTTAGCCCGAAGGCTCTCGAGCTCAAAATGAAACCATCCGAACATTTGTACATTGCATGCATATCGATCCACAAGCCATTCGGGCACTATGACATTTGAAAGGATAAGAGAGGTAAAGAATCCCGTCCCTCGGCTCCAAGTAAGGGCCACATGTTTGCATCTCGGAGGAATGATGTCCGTGATTCCAAAAATACTCGACGAAGACACAAGTTTGCTTTGAAAACTCAAAAATCGGGCCTCGAACCTTCAATGATACTCCCTATAAGCCTTTACCCGAAAACTCTATCAATCGACGGCCTCCTCTGTAAATAATATCCGGCATTTTCCTTCATAAACGTTCGAAACCTCGAGCAACTCCAGTGACCACTTTTAACAAAAAACCCGCACGTCCAGCAAGATGTGTCCAACACAATAGATGACGCACCTCAAATTATCAATTCGACCCACCAAGGCCACTACTCCAGCAAGAGTAGTATCCATATCATCCTAAACAACCAATAATCAAGAAACATCGAAAGAGACATGATACCTTGAAGCTCGACAGAAAATATGATGTAGAAATGTGGAAAAAGAGAGATAAGCATAGCTCAGAACTCCAGTTGCCGGAAAATGAACCTCCCATGAAGAATCCATGAAGGTTTGCTAAGAAAATGGCAAAAAAAGGGTGAACCGGGGGGCTCGATGAGTGAATTTTTGCCGGAAAATATTTCACTGGAAAAGTTTGTTGGATCCGGCGAAGGTGGCGAGCATCGGGAGCGCCTCGGCGACAGGATTCTGGAGGTGTCCTCAGATTTTTATGGGTCCCCCTGAGTCGCCGGGAATTTTAAAAAGAAGACCAGTGAGATTTGTAGATCTAGAAACTTTTGCTGGAAAATTGGAGGTCTTCTTGCCCGAATTTTTGCCGGAAATTCGGATAAAGTGGTAAAATATTCATCAAAACTTCTATAATTTTGATTTTTTAAACAAGCTCGAAGTTTTATTTTGTTCATTAAATATTTCAAAAATATTAAAGAGTCGTTGAACAGTAGCTCTTACATCGAAATATACCCAAAGGGCTCATTTCAATTTTAGGAATTTTTCAAAAATTTAAAACAAGTAAAAATACTAATTATTTCAAAATTTTTAAAATTCTGAATTTTGAATACATCCAAACAGGCCTTTATATTTTTCAGAAATTACAAACTAGCCCTAAGCCAATTTCGAAAATTAAAAACAGGCCCCAAGGACAAAATTGTAGTTTTTAAACCTTTTCAAATTTGTAGATTGACCCCAGGGGTCAAACTGAAATAAACCAAAGTTTATGAAATTGCAAATCAACCCTAATATTTATCAAATTTCCAAAAATTTGTCCCTGCAGCTCCAAAACGCTATTTCGACCCGTTCTTCAACCCTCTCCTTCGGTCACGTGACCTTCGGCCAGCTGAGATTTCCCATGCCTGCATGCAACCGATGGAGACCTCCTTTGGCCGGCCTAACCGCCGTCGAGGTCACCCATTTTTTTTTTTTTGAAGACGTACGGCCTAGCGGTAGCGGCCCAAGGCTGCTTCAGTCTCAGTGACTTTCCAGGCCGTAACCGACGGCAGCAATGGGCGAGACGTTTGACGTCGACTGCGGATGGATTAAATTCTGATTTTTTTAAGTCTGCCATTAATGGTGGACACAAGCTCGAAGCTCGGATTTCTGGCATCCAAGCACGACGACGCCGAGCGCCAGCAGTAGTGGGAGGGAGAACGTGAGTGATGGACGGCTCATGCGGGGATTCAAAATCCCAGAATTTTGAGTGAAGTTCGATTAACTATATAGCAGCCCCGCACGATTCCTGGCGTATCGTCGCCAGCAGCACAATCGCCGGCAGCGGGATATAAGATCAGAGATGGAGATTTAGAGACGGGATTCCAAATCCTAGATTTGAGCAGACCAATTCCCAGAATTTTTGACATGAACAAAACGAACAAAATCGACGGTTCCAAAATCCTTTTCTCAATTTATGTTTAATTATAATTAAAACAATTTTAATTATAAATTAAACTAAAATATGATTAGTAGATTTTGATCCATGAATATAAATCTAATTTAAATCGAATAAGAACACCGACTCGGAGCTCTGATACCACTGTTGGATTTTAGACATACGAACCTAGTGTACACGCAGTGAAATTTTTAATTTTTTTCTTACCAACAACAAAGATATGCCTATTGCTATTCGATATGATCCTAGATCACGTGAATGATTAACTAAAACTTACAGTTGTTCATAGTCTCAACTATGGTATCCATGCAATCCAGTTTTTCCGTGCACGATCTAATGCCAGTGAATCCCTTCCGGTGAAGAAGCTTGGAAACCTCGATCCAGAAAGCTAGAGAGTGTTTTATTTCATGATGTGTGATATGGGATATTATACATATTAGACCGGTCCGCCAGGTCAACAGGATGAATTGGGTCAATCGGTTTGGTCGAGCAGAATACCCGCTGAACGATAAGGTCTGAAGTCAAAGCTACGCGGACGAAGGATCACCTGGCAAAGTGTAACACCCCGCCTAGACTTACTAAAGACAGAGTAAAATTTTCGCGCTATAAATGGGAAGCACTTATTTATTTTTTCGAAAACATTATTAATTTTCGAAAAGACTTTAACTTTAATACACGGTATGCTACTACTGTAATCTATTCTCTTTAATTACTATGCATGCAACCAAGAAGAGTTTACTGGAGTCATTCATGCATTCTGAAATTCTGAAATTATAGTTCTGAAATGTGGAAGCAAATATAGTTCCGAAAACACACACCAACACATGAAAAACATGCAAAGACCAAAAGACAGTTTAGACATGTTCAAGTAACTATAAGACATGTCATATCAATAATGTACTGGCTGACGACCACCACCACATCCAGCTCACGCTCCACGCGGGACTCCGACACCTGAAAAAGAAGGTAGTGGGGAGGCGTGAACACAAAGAAATCAACGGTGCTCCGCCAGGATCAGTACTGAATACCCAGCACCTTTAATAATCCATCATGAAATTAGCATATATATAAATAAACTGGAACTGACTATATGGGATTAACGGTAAACCGGTACTCATGTGCACACTCTGGGGGTCCCGTCCCTCAGAAATCCAAGAAGGCACTAATCGCCACATCTGGACGCTAGACTTAGGATGGGCCCTGATCACACGCATCCAAGTCATAACTGAAATACTGAAATATTGACCAAGACGATATTACTCAACCATCTCGGTCCTTCAATTTAATCACATATAGACCTCAGACATGGTAAACTATTAAAAGCAATGAAATACACAGTACAGGATCCCCACCTGAAAACTGGCGAATGCGAAATGTGGAAATGCTGAAATGAGTAGCTGACGGAGGCTCGACTCTCCTCAAGCTACAAAATATATTGAGCGAAATATTCTAAGTACTGGGCTCAGAATAAAACTCAAATCTTTAATATCTTATATATCTAGGTTCGCTCATTCTACTACAAAAATCATTTTAGGGATTTACGAGCTGATTTTTGAAAATATTATTGTCTTTGAGGCATTCTAGAATTCTCTGAAATTTTTCTAAGTGTGGAACTAAAATCTGACTTAATCTATTCTGACTTAAATCTAAACTATATCTGAATCTTGAATCTATCTAGAATCTTAACTATATCTGAAATCTTAATCTGACTGAATCTGAAATTTATCTCGAACCGTCCGGACTGACTGGACCGATTCGACTGAATTGGACCGACAGCTCACTCGGAGCCGGTCGGTCATTCGCTTGACTATGTGCAGCTCGGTTTGACCGTGGTTTGACTGACACGGTTTAGCCGATGCACGAGTTTGAAACGGTGCCACGATCACTGACGCAGGGGCATGCTTGGACCACGGCTAATGGGACGACGCGTGGACGATAGGTCGGATGGACTCGGTGCACGGGCACGCACTCGGTTATTCGGCTCCAACGGTCGGACGAGAGTAGAGCACGTGTGTGAGACGACGATACGCCTCACAGATTATTGCTACGCCGTTTAAAATTATTCAGACGGTACTAGGGTTCGGTTATTTATATTCGGATCCGGAAAAATACCCGGTTACCAAATCCGGATAAAACTAGGGTTTTGATTCTCGAAAATCCTAACTCATTTAAGACCGATATTTAATATATATATATTTTCTATGTGATTTAAAAATCAATTTATAATTCACAACTGCAGCTAAAGCATTAACCGGACTATTTTTCTATATTTCTCGAATTAACGGCTAAAGTCCCGATTTAAAAAAAAAACTAAGTCAACGACATCCTTGATATATGTACAGTCCATGGTCAACATCTCAAGTCCAAAGTCAACTCCTAGACTAGTCAACACGAAATCGCTACGACCGGTCAACATGTTTGACCGGCTCGTTCGCCTATCAAATGAAGTCCGAAAATTCTCAAATTCGCACCTAAGCCTCAAATCAACGCAATGAATTTAATGGGTATTTATTTCTACATTTTATCGAATTTATCTAAAAAGTCCGGAAAAATTGCTTCAAGCCCGAAAATCCCGATTTATTCAAATCTCACTCAAATCACCAATTCATCATTTTTATAATTATGCAATAATCGCATCTAAGCCATTGGAGTCGAGTTTTAGCCGATATACCTTAAATCGGCTCGGATCGGGTAAACCGAGAATAGTTCGGGCTAGGAAAAATGGATCGGCTATATGAAATTGGGTCGGGTTGCTCGGATCTGGTCAAAGGTTAATGGATTTGGTCGGTTTTGAGCTGCTGGACCCGAGTCTGAGGTGGACGGATGTCGGAAGGTGAGCTGGAGCTGAAATCGTGAGGACTCGCCGGAGCTGAGAGCTCGAGCTGCGGGAGATGGCGGCTGAGGTGCTTGGGCTCACCGGAAAAACAAGGCTGCGGGGATGAGCTTGCTGGCCATGAAGGGGCGGAGCTGCTAGGACGAGCTTGGTGGCGAGCTTGGGCTGAGAAAATGGCGAGCAGGCGGCGACGGGAAGAGCTGGACGGCGGGCTGCTCGTGGATGGCGGCTGGCTGCTCGTGGTTCGCCTGTGGAACGACAGCGTGACGGAGCTTGCCGTGAAATGAGCTCGCCGGCCGGAGGTGAGGGTCACCGGAGGACGATCGCCGGAAAACTGGAGCTTGAAGGTGAAGATGGAGGTGAAGGATGTTCTTGAAGATGATGAATGTGTGGCTAAGGTGATCTTGAATGAAGATGGATAAGGTGAAGGAGGGTAGGGTTTGTGGAAATGTCGGGGAAGAGGGAACATGACTTGTACTTATAGTTGTCCACGATTAGGGTTTTGCATTTTGGGTTTCAACTTGGGCTTAAAAATCGAGCCTATCTATTACTAAGTCGGGCTCGGTTATTAATCGACTATTGGGCTCGGATAAATTAATTATTCGGCTTCGGCCTACTTAAATAAAATTTCGATTGATCCAAGACTCGGTTTTAAAAAAATATAACCGATACTTGGGCTAGATGAATTCGACTTTAATAATTAAAATCGAATGAATACTCCATGGCTTAGATTTTAATACTAATTATTTAATTTAATGCAATTAATAAAATAAAAGAAATGCATCAAATTTAGAAACTTAAATTTATGGAAATATAGTCGAGCTCCATAAATAGTAAATAAAAATCTGGGCGTTACAATCTATCCCCTTTAAAATATTTCCGTCCTCGGAAATTCCAAAACTAAACATAAGTCTGACTCGACTAAAAACTAGGGATGGAAAATACATAGTACTAACCAGAACTGGAACTCTGGATATCGAGCTCGAATCTCGTCCTCTCGCTCCCAAGTGGCCTCGGCCTCGCCGTGGCGAGTCCACTGGACTCGAACGAGAGCTACATCTCTGCTCCTCAGCCGCTGAACCTTTCGGTCCAGGATAGCCATCGGCTGCACCTCATACGTCAGATCCCGTCCGACGTCAAGCTCACTGTAACTCAACACGTGCGATGGGTCATGCACGTAATCCTTCAGCATCGAAACGTGGAAGACGTTATGCACACCTGAAAGCTCGGGTGGCAACGCCAACCGGTATGCTACCTCGCCCACTCGCTCGAGGATCTCGAATGGGCCTAAGAAACGAAGCTGCAGCTTCCCCCTCTTCCCGAAGCGAACTACGCCTCTCAAAGGCTTGATCTTCAGGAACGCCTTCTGTCCTACCTCAAACTGGAGGTCTCGCCTACGCAAGTTAGCGTGATACTTCTGTCGCTCATGTGCCACCTTCATCCTCTCACGGATCAAGGCGACCTTCTCCAACGTGTCCTCGATCATCTTCGGACCGAGAACCTGCCGTTCGCCGACCTCATCCCAATAAAGGGGTGATCGGCACTTGCGACCGTACAACGCCTCATATGGCGCCATTTTGATCGACGCTCGATAGCTGTTGTTGTACGCGAACTCAATCAGCGGCAACAACTCCTCCCACGAACTACCGCGATCCAGAACACATGCTCCAAGCATGTCCTCGAGTGTCTGGATGGTCCGCTCCGACTGACCGTCGGTCTGCGGGTGAAAAGCGGTACTGAACCTCAACTCTGTCCCCATGGCCTCGCTGAGGCTCTCCCAGAAGTGTCCGGTAAAACGGGGATCTCGATCTGACACTATGACCTTGGCGACTCTGTGAAGTCGCAGAATCCCGCAGACATAGATGCTCGCGAGCTGCTCCATGGACATGTTCATCCTCACGGGCAAGAAACGAGCCGACTTCGTTAGTCGGTCCACAACTACCCAAATCGCATCATGATGCTCTCTCGACTTGGGTAGTCCCATAACGAAATCCATGGTAACCTCTTCCCACTTCCACAGTGGGATCTCTAAGGGCTGCAATAAACCCAGGGGAAACTTGTGCTCGGCTTTGACCTGCTGGCAAACCAAGCACTTCTTCACAAACTCGGCTACATCTCTCTTCATGCCCCTCCACCAAAACGACCCTTTCAGATCGTGGTACATCTTGGTGCTGCCAGGTTGCTTAAGTATATGCTTCACCGCAGACCAATGTTCCCGTCCCGGATTACTTTGATATCTAGCTACCATGCCAACGGCGTAGCTAATATCCGGCCTTGTGCATAGCATTGCATACATGAGACTTCCTACTGCCGAAGCATAAGGAACTGTCTTCATCTCCTCTATCTCCTTAGACATCTTAGGAGACATCTCCTTAGATAGAGGTATTCCATGTCTGTCTTGGAATCCTGCATGCTGAATCTGGCCAAGACAGTATCTATGTATGAAGACTGGGATAAGCACAACATTCTCTTCTTACGATCTCTAATGAGCCTAATACCAAGAATGTGTCATGCTTCACCTTAGTCCTTCATATCAAACTGCTTAGACAACCACACCTTTACGTCTGATAACTCCTTCTTACTGTTTCCAATAAGCAGTATGTCATCTACGTAAAGCACAAGAAACACCACCACGCTCCCACTGATTTTCTTGTAAACACA
>BKCP01012292.1:1239181-1264460 GCA_008636005.1 Striga asiatica
CCCTGCAAAGAATTGCAGACATGATCAGTGGCTCCAGTATCTACACACCAGGTTCTGGTAGATACAACCGCTAAACATGTTTCTACGACATTAACGAGAGAGTTACCTTTCTTGAGGAGAGGGCAATCGACCTTCCAGTGTCCTGACTTATTGCACTTGTGGCATCTTCCTTTCGGTTTCTTTGCCACAGCCTGAGGGGTCGGTCGTGGGTGAACTGGAGCATCATGTGCCTTCGCCTTTCCTGTAGACTTCTTTCTCTTCCTGCCCTTGTGAGGCCTGGAAGGTCCAGCCTGCTCGGCGACTAGCACCTGAGGTGCTTGAGTGAATAAGGCCTCCGCTAACTGAAGCTCTGCAAGCAGTTCTGGAAGAGCCATATGCATCTTGTGCATGTTGTAGTTCAACCGGAACTGATCAAAGCTCTTCGGCAGAGATTGGAGCATAATATCAACCTGGGTTTCCCCGTCAATATAACCTCCCATAACATCAAGCTCATTGAGCTGCGCCATAACCCTGAGGGTGTGCTCCCTTACGGGTGTGCCCTCGGCCATGCGCGTACTCATCAGAGCACTCAAAGCCTCTTGCCTAGCAGCCCTAGGGACTGATGTCCGAACAGATCCCTGAGATTGAGAAGTATATCTGTTGCAGTGTCCTTAGACTGATGCTGATGTTGAAGAACATTTGACATAGAAGCCAGAATGTAACACTTCGCCATCTCATCAGCTTTCTTCCACCGAGCATACTCCTCTTTCTCCTTCTCAGGAGCATCAGCCGCCGGCACCGCCGGACAAGCATCAGTGATAGCAAACTTATAACCCTCAGCAGTCAACACTATGTCTAAGTTCCTCTTCCAATCAATGTAATTAGGACCAGTAAGTTGATTTTCTTTTAGAATGACAGACAACGGATTGATTGACATGATGAATATCCTGAGAATCATGCAAATAAATTTTACAGATTAAACACTTTTGAATTTAACTGTTAATATTGATCTCCTCAAAACAACATTAACTGAAATCCACCGACATCTATTACACTTTGTGAGAATGCATGCTACGAGGGTCGCCCTACAAACTCGCATTTTGTAAGAGAAGGGCTTTTTTAAGGCCCATTAATTTCCATAAGTCAAAACCAAATTCATGACGAACGAAATTAATAGTCGATCTCCATTTGGCCATGCAATAGAATTCAGGGACCCCGAGGGGGGTAAATAAATTTAATCGCATTCTAAGTGAATCCCATTTCTCGGTCCTAAGGTTGTCAAATTTGATTATACGTCATCCGAGAGGAAGCCCGTACGCTCTCATAAGATTTCCTCTAACCGTCTACTTTTAGAAATTTGTCCTGGTAATTTCCTACAATTAATTTTAGCAATGTCACCCGAGGGGGAGCCCATAACCGCAATTAATTGATTTACCGACAAATTAGAAATGGAGGCCTTAGGAATTTTACGATTAACTTTAATTTAAAATCCCTTCTCAAACTTAGTATAATTTAATGAGGATTTTTAACTATTTATACAATTCCAAATTAATCTATGTTAATGCAATAATTAATTAACATGTATATTAATTCATGCAATTCTAAATTAATCTATGTCAATGCAATAATTAATTAACATGTTCAATAATTTATGCAATTCTAAATTAATCCATGCCAGTGCAATAATTAATTACATGCATAATTTATTGACACAATTCTAAATTAATTCTATGCATTACATAATTAATTAACATGCATAATTAATCTAGCAATACTAAATTAATCACATGCAAGAACATAATTAATTAACATGCATAAATAATAATTTAATGGCATAATAAATTTAATTAAATAAATAAATAAATCCACTATTATGGCCATTAAATATTGAGTCTCCTTAAACAAGGAAACTGTGACAGTTCTTTTCCCTGTTCAACTGGAACTCCTTTAAGCAGTAGAATCCTGGTTGATCTTGTACTGCTTGGACAAGAAGGCAAAACCTCTCCACCTCCTGCAGCCAACCGCCGACTGCCGCCTGGCTGCCGCCCGGCCGCCGGCCGCCGCCGCCAGTGGTCGGAAAAACGCGCCGTTTCCTTTTTTTTTTTTTTTTTCGAGGCTCGTTGATCTCTTGTGATCTCCCGGTTATCAACACACGATCACAACACGAAAAATATAATTTACAAAATTACATAATTCGATCCTAGATCCAACGAATGGATGTACATGTTTTCTAAACAAATAATTAAATCTATCCGGTCAACCCCCGGGCGAATAATTATTACAAACATTCATCCATAAATTCCTCGACATGCCCGAGGCTTTAAAAACAAATTTAAAACCATACATCACATTCAACAACATTCATCAAACACATAATCGGCCATAATAGTGGATTAACTATTTTCCTGCAAAACCGAGTTATGCAAATATAATCCAATATATGGCTGCGTTTGAACACATCTTGTCAAATAAAGCCGTAAAAATTCGAACTTTGTACAAAACGAATTAACCAAGTGCTCTGATACCACTTGTTGGGATCTGTGAGGATCTCGTTATGTACAAATCACGAATTCAATAGCAAACGTAAACCTATGCGCAGCGGATCTAAAGGTTTGACGTAGAGAACTTACGGCTTAAAATTTATGTAGATCTGGTTGACCACGAACGGTTGACCGCAATTGATTGACCGCAACACGCGTCTTGGGTTGCACGAACAAGATCAGATCAAAACTGGATCAAACGGATGCAAACAGATCAAAACGAAATTTTGCTGCCAGACACCTTCCGGCGGCGCGTGAGGGCGCGTGCGGCGTCGGATTCCGGCGACGTCGGCGGCGATGGAAAGCTCTCGTCGAGACGGTCGTCTGGGTATACTGTACGTCTCAATCGGACTTCCGGTTAGTTCTGTAGGTCAAAATCAATTTCGTCTCGGTTTACCTACAGATCTTCTACTGTATTACTCAATACACCCTTCTTCAACTTGTACCAGTGGAGCAACAAGAAGAAGATAAAGCTCGAATGAGATCTAGAGAGAGAGGCGTGTTTCACGTGAGAATGAATTCTATTCTCTTCTCATGAGCTTAATGATGTATATATAGAGCTACAGTAGGGACCCTAAGGAGATTAGGAAAAGGGCTCCTTAATTAATTAGACTAACTGTGGGCCAAACCCACTCCTCTAATTAATTAAATAATATTAATGGGCCACCAACATTATATTATTGCACTCCCTTTCCCTAGCCCAAATTACATTTGAGACTCCAATAATAATTACTCGATTTACCTCCCCACGTTTAAGATATAATGTCCATTAATTAATTCGATTACTGACAATCAAGAATTAATTAATTTATTATTATTTCACCGAAGCTAGCGCTCGTTCATCACATTCTTATTATGCCGGAATTTAATCCACCTGCAGGGTTTAGCATAACAATCCTTCATGAACTCACTCCGGGGACATCATCAAACTAACGCACATGGTGACCGTAAATATCCTAACAGCACATCCTATATATAATAATATTACCCAAAACAGTAGGAATATTAATCCAGCGAACTGAACCTCACCCATGTGAATCAAAGTAATATATATTATATATATATGCCTGTTTAATATCTTACGGGTTAAGAGAACGCAGTAATTAACCGAGGCCTAGTTCATTTACGACGATCAGTATAAAATGAACTTCTCCTCTCTGGGATCCTGTTCAATACATAAATATGCTAGTGCAACTAATCAGTCAAGACAAACTGTACAGTTGACACTACAACCGTTCGGATGGGGTGTTCATGTCCATCTAGGTTGTGAACAACTATTCTTGTTCGCAAATGACTGATAGAGTGATCTTCGGTTCGCCCGATGACGACCCACCCTATCTAAGTGCAGAACAACAGAACGTAGAACTTGTTTAATCTAACATGATTCTCATTCATAAAGGGTAAATGTGTAATAACATGCAAAGCCAAGCTTTCAGTATATAACACTAACACTGCGTCCCCTATCATCTGAAGCTGCCCACACATGATCCTGTGCGGATCGGGGCAATCCATCACCTCGAAAATCAGGTCAAGACTACGCAACCACTCGTCTACCAGCCTCGGGTCCCCCTGCCCATTAAACGTGGGGGGTGATACCCACGAAACTGAGAGACTGAAAAGGCCTGGTCGCGCACTGGAGCGGCCGGCGGGGGCGCTGGTGCACGCGGAGCTGGTTCGGGTGTGGCCCGTGCTCGGCGTGGCTGCGGGGCTCGACGAGGAGGCATCTGAATGGTCAAATGAAAGGAATTAGCAAAAAGCATTACATCATTGACGGAGGATTAATTACTCGGACAGTTAACAGAAATACTCAAAGTTAACTGTCTCTGCTGAAATTCTAACTGAAACAGTATAGCCGATTAATAAATAGCTACACTATACTTAAATCAGTTATCAGATTCCGAAAACACCTAGCTTGGCTAGAGTTTCGGTTACACTAACATCTTCTAAGTTCTGACTAGAGTTCTGACTAGAATTCTGGCTAAAATTCTCAAATCTTAATTCGAAGGATAGATCGTACGCCCCTGAAATATTCTGACTATAATTAAACATGCATTCGCAAATAATAAAGGTTGTTTAGGTGACGTACCTCGGAGTCGGCGTGGCGTGAGCGTGGTGTGGTCATATTTCTACTAAAATTTTTAGTATACAGAAACACTAAGTGGCTCTGATACCAACTGCAACACCCCGCCTAGACTTACTAAAGACAGAGTAAAATTTTCGCGCTATAAATGGGAAGCACTAATTTATTTTTTCGAAAACATTATTAATTTTCAAAAAGACTTTAACTTTAATACACGGGATGCTACTGCTGTAATCTATTCTCTTTAATTACTATGCATGCAACCAAGAAGAGTTTACTGGAGTCATTCATGCATTCTGAAATTCTGAAATTATAGTTCTGAAATGCGAAAGCAAATATAGTTCGGAAAACACACACCAACACATGAAAAACATGCAAAGACCAAAAGACAGTTTAGACATGTTCAAGTAACTATAAGACATGTCATATCAAAAATGTACTGGCTGACGACCACCACCACATCCAGCTCACGCTCCACGCGGGACTCTGTCACCTGAAAAAGAAGGTAGTGGGGAGGCGTGAGCACAAAGAAATCAACGGTGCTCCGCCAGGACCAGTACTGAATACCCAGCACCTTTAATAATCCATCATGAAATTAGCATATATATAAATAAACTGGAACTGACTATATGGGATTAACGGTAAACCGGTACTCATGTGCACACTCTGGGGGTCCCGTCCCTCAGAAATCCAAGAAGGCACTAATCGCCACATCTGGACGCTAGACTTAGGATGGGCCCTGATCACACGCATCCAAGTCATAACTGAAATACTGAAATATTGACCAAGACGATATTACTCAACCATCTCGGTCCTTCAATTTAATCACATATAGACCTCAGACATGGTAAACTATTAAAAGCAATGAAATACACAGTACAGGATCCCCACCTGAAAACTGGCGAATGCGAAATGTGGAAATGCTGAAATGAGTAGCTGACGGAGGCTCGACTCTCCTCAAGCTACAAAATATATTGAGCGAAATATTCTAAGTACTGAGCTCAGAATAAAACTCAAATCTTTAATATCTTATATATCTAGGTTCGCTCATTCTACTTCAAAAATCATTTTAGGGATTTACGAGCTGATTTTTGAAAATACTATTGTCTTTGAGGCATTCTAGAATTCTCTGAAATTTTTCTAAGTGTGGAACTAAAATCTGACTTAATCTATTCTTACTTAAATCTAAACTATATCTGAATCTTTAATCTATCTAGAATCTTAACTATATCTAAAATCTTAATCTGACTGAATCTGAAATTTATCTCGAACCGGCCGGACTGACCGGACCGATTCGACTGAATTGGACCGACAGCTCACTCGGAGCCGGTCGGTCATTCGCTTGACTATGTGCAGCTCGGTTTGACCGTGGTTTGACTGACACGTTTAGCCGATGCACGAGTTTGAAACGGTGCCACGGTCACTGACGCAGGGGCGTGCTTGGACCACGGCTAATGGGACGACGCGTGGACGATAGGTCGGATGGACTCGGTGCACGGGCACGCACTCGGTTATTCGGCTCCAACGGTCGGACGAGAGTCGAGCACATGTGTGAGACGACGATACGCCTCACGGATTATTGCTACGTCGTTTAAAATTATTCAGACGGTACTAGGGTTCGGTTATTTATATTCGGATCTGGAAAAATACCCGGTTACCGAATCCGGATAAAACTAGGGTTTTGATTCTCGAAAATCCTAACTCATTTAAGACCGATATTTAATATATATATATATTCTATGTGATTTAAAAATCAATTTATAATTCACAACTGCAGCTAAAGCATTAACCGAACTATTTTTCTATATTTCTCGAATTAACGGCTAAAGTCCCGATTAAAAAAAAAAAACTAAGTCAACGACATCCTTGATATATGTACAGTCCATGGTCAACATCTCAAGTCCAAAGTCAACTCCTAGACTAGTCAACACGAAATCGCTACGACCGGTCAACATGTTTGACCGGCTCGTTCGCCTATCAAACGAAGTCCAAAAATTCTCAAATTCGCACCTAATCCTCAAATCAACACAACGAATTTAATGGGTATTTATTTCTACATTTTATCGAATTTATTTAAAAAGTCCGGAAAAATTGCTTCAAGCCCGAAAATCCCGATTTATTCAAATCTCACTCAAATCACCAATTCATCATTTTTATAATTATTCAATAATCGCATCTAAGCCATTGGAGTCGAGTTTTAGCCGATATACCTTAAATCGGCTCGGATCGGGTAAACCGAGAGTAGTTCGGGCTAGGAAAAATGGATCGGCTATATGAAATTGGGTCGGGCTGCTCGGATCTGGTCAAAGGTTAATGGATTTGGTCGGTTTTGAGCTACTGGATCCGAGTCTGAGGTGGACGGACGTCGGAAGGTGAGCTGGAGCTGAAATCGTGAGGACTCGCCGGAGCTGAGAGCTCGAGCTGCGGGAGATGGCGGCTGAGGTGCTCGGGCTCACCGGAAAAACAAGGCTGCGGGGATGAGCTTGCTGGCCATGAGCTGCTGGGACGAGCTTGGTGGCGAGCTTGGGCTGAGAAAATGGCGAGCAGGCGGCGACGGGAAGAGCTGGACGGCGGGCTGCTCGTGGATGGCGGCTGGCTGATCGTGGTTCGCCTGTGGAACGACGGCGTGACGGAGCTTGCCGTGAAATGAGCTCGCCGGCCGGAGGTGAGGGTCACCGGAGGACGGTCGCCGGAAAACTGGAGCTTGAAGGTGAAGATGGAGGTGAAGGATGTTCTTGAAGATGATGAATGTGTGGCTAAGGTGATCTTGAATGAAGATGGATAAGGTGAAGGAGGCTAGGGTTTGTGGAAATGTTGGGGAAGAGGGAACATGACTTGTACTTATAGTTGTCCAAGATTAGGGTTTTGCATTTTGGGTTTCAACTTGGGCTTAAAAATCGAGCCTATCTATTACTAAGTCGGGCTCGGTTATTAATCGACTATTGGGCTCGGATAAATTAATTATTCGGCTTCGGCCTACTTAAATAAAATTTCGATTGATCCAAGACTCGGTTTTAAAAAAATATAACCGATACTTGGGCTAGATGAATTCGACTTTAATAATTAAAATCGAATGAATACTCCATGGCTTAGATTTTAATACTAATTATTTAATTTAATGCAATTAATAAAATAAAAGAAATGCATCAAATTTAGAAACTTAATATTTATGGAAATATAGTCGAGCTCCATAAATAGTAAATAAAAATCTGGGCGTTACACAAAGTACCCGCTTTATTCGAAGCACCAGGTGGTCGAATACGAATGGTCTTGAGATCGAACATCCTTTACCTCAAGGGCAATCCAACGGCCTGCCCAGATCTGGTCGAACATCAGAGCCTTCAAGAGAATCTCTAGTACGTGCGCAGAGGACACATGGTAAACGCTAATTGGTCTACGTTAGTAACGGTCTCTGACACATTCCTGACGCAGAGATAGTGGAGACAGTGGATCGTATGACCGGGTAGCTGGGGTAGCCAGCTCAGCTGATCCGGGTAGCTCTTAGGGCAGGTAATGCACCCATATATAGGGGTGGAGTCTCTCATTTTAGCTACAATCTCATAAACACTTAAACACTTTATCACATATATTTTCATCCTCTCAAGACTGACTTGAGCGTTGGAGACTCTTCACCGGAAATCCCCCCAGTGTTAGAGTTTCGTGCCGGTTCCGTCATTCTACCGACGGGAGGAGCAAGATCGGGGCTGTTCTCAGTCGGTCAGGGCATTACATTTATATTATTGGCGCCGTCTGTGGGACCTCTGTTCGAAAAGCTGTGTGGAGTGCATAACCATGGCGGACGGGATTCCTCGTATGAACTCGCAGTCATCATTCGATGAGGCATGGACGATGACTAGGCCGTTCGTAGGCCCCCACCAGGCTTCTCTGGACCTCTGCAAACGCAGGTAACCTCGATACCTGTCCCACAAGGTATAGTGAGAGCATCGGCGGCCCCGGTGGTAGAAGAAGGAACTAGTCGAGCACAGGAGGCTCGCACAGTTGCACCAGTGGTGGTTCCTGTACCGTCGCAAGCAGATCTGGCGGGGGTTCAATAGGTTGGACCAGTGGCACAGGTGGTGGTGCCGCCCAGAAAAGAAAATGAACGCGGTGGCCAGCAGATGGTGACGATGACCAGAGAGGAGATGCAAAAGATGATGGCCAACGCGGCGGTGCAGGCGGTGCAACAGGTTACCAACACTCTTCTCAGGCTGCGACTGTGCCAACCACAGTGGTCGGTGTTCAGGATGAGGATATGTCGAGCTACGGTGGGAAAGGAGATCTCAGAGATAGGGCGATGGAAAGGATGGCCGAACAACTTCGCCAATTGCAGAAGATGGTGGATGGAAGGCGAGAGAGGCGTGCTCGAGGGCATCCACTCTCCGGGGAGATTTTGGCCGCACTACTGCCAACAAATTTCAAGGAGATGAATATTACTTATGATGGATCGACCGACCCGGCGAGGCATATGAGGGCATTTGAAAACATGGCCGTCTTACATGGGTTCTCTGATCCAGTTTGTTGTAGGATCTTTGTATCGACCTTGCGGGGAGGCGCACTTGATTGGTTTCACCAACTTCCCCCTTAGTTGATCAAGGATTTCGAGGATTTGGCTAGCAAGCTGACGAACCAATATGCGAGTGCAGTAGTCCAGGAGAAAACGTATCTTACGTTAATGGCGATGAGACAAGGGGAGAAGGAGTCCCTGTGGAAGTATGTTACTGGATGCAATCAGATGTGCCTGGAAATCCTCACAGCTGTGGACGAGGTCAAAGTAGGAGGGTTGATTAGGAGCTTGCGACCAGGACCTTGTCGAGCATCGTCAGCCAAAACCTCTGCTAGAACCTATGATGAAGTGCTGAAGAGGTGCAAGAAGTATATCAACCTTGAGGAAACGGAGGTTGAGTTCGCCAAGCTGGAGGAGATGGCGAGGCCTGAGCCTAAGAAGGGGAGGGCTAATCGTCCAGGAGAGGTCCGCCAAGAAGAAGTTCACCTAGGAGGGGCCCACCTAGGAGGCCATCACCCAGAAGGGATAGGCGGGGCCCGTTGCGTGAAGAGCGGGAGGATCGTTGGCAAGGCCGACCTATTCTATCGCATGGCCAGAGGTACAATAATTTCACATCGTTAAATTCTAAAACTAAGGAAGTACTGGTGGCTATGGAGGAGAAGTTGGAAAGTCGGGAAATCACATGGCCGAAGGCGAGGTTTGAGGGACCTACCCAACCAAGGTCGAACAAATACTGCCGATTCCAAAGGGATTATGGACATACCACGAAGAACTGTCTACATTTGAAGGATGAGATCGAGCTCCTTATCAGGGCGCGACATTTGAAAGAGTTTGTTATTCGTGATCGAGCCAAAAAGAAGGAGAGTAGGGGATGTAGGGAGGATTCGGTAGTGAGAAGTGACAAGAAGGATGATGAGGAGGACGAGGCACGAGGAGAGAAAGGTGGTCGAGAAGGTAATGGCGATAAGAGGAGGCACGATAATGGAGGTAGAGGGGAGCAAGGAGGTGAGATGCCCGCGAAGAGGGGCACAATTTACATGATCTCAGGAGGACCGACGGATGAGGACTCCAATAATGTGAGGAAGTTGCATGCTTGAGCAGTTAAGCGGAAGAGGGAGGAGGTTGGAATCACTGCTCGAATGCCAGTGATTAGTTTTTGAGCAGAGGATGCTGAGGGGATCTTGTTACCCCATAACGTTGCATTGGTGATTACGGCAGAGGTCGCTGGTTTCGATGTGAAGAGGGTGTTCATCGATACGGGAAGTTCGGTCGATGTGATGTTCTATGATTGTTTTCCTCAAATAAATAAGCACCTGAATTTGGAGTTGAAGCTGGTGTCGACGACTTTGTACGAATTTAATGGAGCGGAAATGATGCCGATGGGAGAAGTAAGTTTGACGATAGCGTTGGGATCGGGTGATACAAGAAAAGTGAGGATGGTGCGGTTTGTCGTGGTCGGAGCAGAGTCGTCATACAATATTATCTTGGGAAGGACTGGTCTGAATGCTTTTCAGGCAGTGATGTCGACGTACCACATGACGATTAAATATCCAGCGGGTAAAAACGTGGGTGAGATTGCTGGAGATCAACTTACCTCAAGGAGTTGCTATCAAACCATGGTGAGCAACAATAGATAGTTGGCAAAGAAGCAGAGATGGGTGAAAGGATGATGGTTCGACCAGGAAGTTTGCGGTCGAAAGAGAAGAAGGATAAACTGGATAAGGGGAAGGGGAAAGTGGAGATGCAACCTGGTGGGGAAATCGAGGAAATGCAGATGGTGCAAGGTTGTGAGGAGCGTAAATTCAGAGTTGGCAAGGAGTTGGAAGAGCCCATAAGATCGAGGTTGATCGAGCTGATAAGGGAGTATGCGTACATTTTGGCTGGGATTGAGGCCAGGGTGATGGAGCATATGCTGAATATTGGCCTTAGTGTGAGGCCAACAAAGCATAAAAGGAGGCACCATGGGGTGGAGATGGATAAAGTAATCGAGCAGAAGATGGAGAATTTGTTGAAAGTAGGCCACATCAAGGAAATCCAATTCCCCGAATAATTATCCAATACGGTGATGGTGTCAAAATCGGAAGGCAAGTAGAGGATGTGCATTGATTTTCGCGACCTAAACAAAGCATTCCCAAAAGATGTATACCTGCTGCCAAGGACCGACCAGCTCGTAGACTCTACCGCATGTTGCGAGCTGCTTAGTTTGATGGACGCATCACAGGGATACCATCAGATCCCTTTAGCTCGAGAAGATAGGAAGAGGGTGCGTTTCGTGACAAGCAAGGGCACATACTGTTATGTGGTGATGCCATTTGGACTAAAAAATGCGGGGGCAACATACCAGAGGTTGGTTGATAAAATCTTTAAGGAGCAGCTGGGGAGAAATATGGAGGTTTATGTCGACAATATGCTCGTGAAAAACAATGAGGAGGCCGATCATGTAGAGGATTTAAGGGAAACATTCCAACGTTGAGGAGGTATGGCATGAAACTTAATCCTGCTAAGTGCTCTTTTGGGGTGAAGTTACAGAATTTCTTGGGGTACATGGTGACGAAGCAAGGAATTGAGGTGAATCCTGAAAAGGTTCGAGCAGTTATGGAAATGAAGCCACCAGCAAGTGTGAAGGAGGTGCAGATATTAACTAGTCGAATTGCGGGCTTAAGCAGATTCATTTCCAAGGTGGCGGAGAAGAGCGGATTATTGCTTAAAACGTTGAAAAAGAGCTCGAGATTTCAGTGGACAGACGAAGCCCAGAAAGCTTTCGAGGAGCTGCTAGATGTCTTGGCCAATTTACCCTTGTTGGCAAAGCCGGCACAGGGGGAGGAGTTGGTATTATGCATATCCATCGGGGAGAATGCAGTAAGTTCGGTGTTACTGCGTGAAGAAGGGGTGGCCCAATTCCAAATATACTATGTCAGTCGGGTAATGTAAGGAGCGGAGTTATGGTTGTTAGAAATTGAAAAATATGCTTTGGCGGTGGTCGTAATGGTTAGAAAGTTGAGGCCTTATTTTTTGAATCACAAGGTGAAGGTGCGGACAAACATGCCTTTGGGGGAAGCCCTTGGTCGACCCTCGGTCTCAGGTCGGCTGGTAAAGTGGGCGGTTGAGCTAAGTGAATATTCAATTATGTACGAACCAACGAGAGCAATCAAAGCGCAAGTGCTGGCTGACTTTATACAATAAGGCACGAAATTAAAGGAGGAATTAGAAGGAGTGTGGCAGTTGTTTGTAGATGGCTCGGTATCAAGGAATGGAGCAGGCCGGGTATCGTTCTCATCTCACCCGAAGGAGATTATTTGGAGTTCGCTGCCAAGATGGGGTTTTGAGTGTCGAATAACGAAGCTGAATACGAGGCAGTCATTAAAGGACTGCAGCTGGTCCTGGAGGGAGGCGCTCGAAAGATACAAATACACTCGGATTCCCAACTGGTGGTTGGGAAGTTTCAAGAAGGCTTTGAGATAAAGGAGGAAAGGTTGCATCGATATGTGGATATGATGAAAAGGCTGCAAGAAGAGTTCGGTTCCTTTGAGTTGACGCAAATACCTCGAGGAGAGAATGGTCGGGCTGATTTGTTATCCAAGATCGCCCAAAATTTGGTGGATTGCAAGAGTAAGAGCGTCACCTTATTACACATGGAGAAAAGTGTGGACGAAGCGGAAGTGGCGGAGATCGAGGAGGTGGAAGATTAGAGACCCTCAAGAGGGGGTAGAGAAGGTACTGAGGAGATTTTTTGAGCATGGAGGAGTTCTTTATAAATGGTCATATGCGGGACCACATTTGAGGTGCTTGACTAAGGAGGAAGGTTGATACGTCCTTAAGGAGGTGCATGAAGAATGTTGTAGCGATCACAGTAAAGCAGGGGCGTTGGTCGCCAAGATATTACGAGCTGGGTATTTTTTGCCAACGATGAAAACAGATGTAAAGGAAGTGGCAAGGAAATGCTTACAATGTCAAAAACATGGTTCACTTATCCATCAACCGGCGGAGATGATGACGACGATGAGTGCCCCCATTCCATTTCCACAGTGGGGTATCGACCTGGTGGGACCAATGCCACAGGGGACTGGGCAGAGAAAATTCCTGATAGTGGCGGTCGATTATTTAACAAAGTGGATGGAGGCCGAACCATTTTCCAAAATCACAGAGAAGAAACTCATACACTTTTTGTATAACAATATTTGTTGCAGGTTTGGAGTACCTAAAGTATTGATATCTGACAATGGGACACAATTCAATGGCAAGAGGATTCGGGCATGGTGCGAGGACATGAGAATCGAGCAACACTTTGCCTCGGTGGCCCATCCACAAGCTAATGGATAGGTTAAGTGACCAATAGAATCATCCTAAATAGACTAAAGCCAAGGATGGAGAAAGCATTGGGAGCTTGGGTGGACGAACTCACATCCGTACTCTGGGCATATCGAACCACACCAAGGTCGAAGAAACTCCTTTCATTTTTGTCTATGGAATGGAAGCCTTGTTGCCGGTAGCAGTAGAATTACAGTCGCAAAGATCGAGCACTTATGAGCCTGTACAGAACGAGAAATTAATGATCGCAGCCCTCGACACAATTGAGGAACTCAGAGAACAAGCCTCGATCAGGGTCGAGGCATACATACAAATGATGCAAGCAGCGCATGATAAAAAGTTCAAAATCTGCATATTCCAAGTGGGCGACCTGGTTTGGAAGAGGATCGACGTATTGAAATATGTGGGAAAACTGGAACTGAATTGGGAAGGGCCATACCTGGTCGAGAAGGTGCATGCTGTAGGAGCATATTCACTGAAAAATGCTGAAGGGCGGTCATTAGCCAGGTCATGGAACGTTGCAAATCTAAAGAAGTATTGTGTTTAAATTTTTTTTCCATTTCCTACCAAATGCTTCAAATCAATGTAATTCCCATTTTTTGCTGAATATTAATGAAATTCCGTACTGTTTACTTCATTGGATTTCTTATATTACTTGCTTGGATTGTTGGAATCTTGGTATGTTGGCATGACCTCAGTGGCAGGTCGTTCGAGTGAAGGAAAAAAGTCCACTCGTTCTTGGAACATCCTGCGATAGGGGTGGGTGAGTGGTCGCTTGTTTAGAACATTCTTTGGGGTGGGCAAGTGGTCGAAAAAGTCCTCGCCTCCGGGCAGGACGACCTCTATGTTTCGAACATTCCTTGGGGTGGGCAAGTGTCAACACCACAGTCCACTCATTTTTGGAATGTCCCGCAATAGGGGTGTGCGAGTGGTTGCTTGTTTAGAACATTCCTTGGGGTGGGCAAGTGGTCGAAAAAGTCCATGTCTCCGGGCTGGACGACTGCTTTGTTTCAAACATTCCTTGGGATGGGCAAGTGTCAAGAGAAAAGTCCACTCGTTTTTGGAACATCTAGCGATAAGGGTGGGTGAGTGGTCGCTTGTTTAGAACATTCCTTGGGGAGGGCAAGTGGTCGAAAAAGTCCATGCTTCCGGGCTGGACGACTGCTTTGTTTTGATCATTCCTTGGGATGGGTAAGTGCCAAGACCAAAGTCCCCTCGTTTTTGGAACATCCCGCGATAGGGGTGGGCGAGTGGTCGCTTGTTTAGAACATTCCTTGGGGTGGGCAAGTGGTTAAAAAAGTCCTCTCCTCCGGGCAGGACGACCGCTATGTTTCGAACATTCTTTGGGGTGGGAAAGTGTCAAGACCATAGTCCACTCGTTTTGGAACATCCCACGATAGGGGTGGGCGAGTGGTTGTTTGTTTCGAACATTCCTTGGAGTGGGCAAGTGTCAACACCAAAGTCCACTCGTTTTTGGAACGTCCTGCGATAGGGGTGGGCGAGTGGTCGAGGCCAAAACCTACAGATTGCCGATAAGCTTGGTCGAACATAAAGCAGGACGTTGCAGTCTCCAAGGGATTATGAATAAGATGTCTCACAAGATTTACTTTGCAAAATAAGGTAAACACATGCATATTTTTATGAGTAATTATGGCGGCCACAATGAAGCACGGCCAAATCCAAGTTGGAGGAACGAGAAGCTACAAAGCGGTAAAATGCTGAACACATATTCCAACTAACAAAAGGCAGACATTAACAGAAAGGAAAAAAACGAATTTTTCATTCAAGAGTTAGGATTACAGGGGAGTACGAAATACATAAAAATACATTGTAGTTCCTAGTCTATTTGGGAGGAGCAGTAGTTCGGTTGGCAGCTTGGTCAGCAGCGGTGGTTGAGGGAGCGGTTGGAGAAGTTGTGGACGAACCAGGAGCCGGGGTCGACGAAGACGCAGCTATGGTAGCAGGAATGTATATCATGAGCGGGTCGCCTTGTTTTGGATGGTCGAATGCAGCCTTCAACACATTGTTGCTCGCCAAAGCGTGTGCCAGTGACTCTGACCACCAAGGATGGTCAGGACGAAGATTTGTATCACCGGTGAAGTCGAAAGGCGCGGAGGGAATGGCGTCCCAGAGCTTATCATGGTCGAGCTCGCCCGTGAAACCCTGCTCTTTTAGCTGCCGCTCGACCTCTACCACGGTGCTGGTGTAGAAGTCAAGCCCCATACCCGAGGCCTCCTCGAGAAAGGCCGTCGAGCAAAGGTAATCCTTGATCAGTTGTTCCCTATAAGTTTTCAAGAAAACTTGACCAAGTTGCGACCTCCACATCCCTTTGCGGGATTGCTCTATGGCAGCGATGGCAGCTGTCTCAACCTTCCTCTTTCGACTGGCCCTCTGTTGCTCGAGCAGCTGGTCCCTCCGCTTAAGCTCGTCCACATGTTGCTTGAGCTGCTCTTCCAACTTTTTGTGCTGCTCCTCATTCTTCTTGAGCTGGTTGGACAGCTCATGGCGCAACTTTAGCCATTCCTGTTTCTCAGCCTTAAGGCGCTTCGCTTCCTCAGCCAGGCGCCAGTTCTCACCCTCGATCACGGGAAGAGGTCGACCAGAGCTGGTAAAGATCTCCTCGATCAATGGGATACCAGAAACGAGGGCCTGAAAAGCAAATAAAATGTAAACAAGGCACATGAGAGGGCATACAGTTAATAAAGGGGAGCAAATGAGGAACAAAGAAAACAAAGAAGCTAGCACGTATTGCGGTATATACCTGGGTGAAAGCGCGCACGAAGTACTCGCCCGGGGCTTTCCGGTCGATATTCCAGCGATGGGTATCTTCGACAGACAACAGACCCATGAGACGCGATACAATCTCCCTAAGACTAGTTGATACTAAGGAGGTTTGAGGAGGGGGGTGAGAACGTTGAATTTCGGATGGCCTATCCTCCGATGGTCTATCCTCAAGGTGTTGTCGTTTGTTTGGAGAGTTAGGGGGATTGGTCGTTGGGTTGGCGACAGGAGGAACGACCACGATGGAGCGCAAGTCGTTTCTTTGAAGCATCAACTTCTTTGGTCGACTGAGTGTGTGGGGGATTGGTCTACTTTGGCGGAGAGGAAGGTGCCTTTTGTTTGCTCGAAGTGGGGTGGACCACTGTTTTATCAGTTCTCGACGGGGCATCCTTGGTCGAGGAAGATCCATTGGTTTTGTCAGAGTGGGACGGAGGATCCTTGGTGATAGTGGCGGAGGCATCCTTGGTGGTCGATCTCTTGTCAACAGACTTCTTTGTGTCAGGCTTATTCAGAAAACCCTCTGCACAAGTAAAGGAAAGTTAGTTATAGAAGAAGATAATCCGTGTTAGAAAAACAATAATATTTGGTCGAACACCTCAAGATGATCGAGCTACTATATGAGGTCCGCAAGGGTTTGGTCATTCACAGGTCGGTGATTGTCTTTGGGAGAGGAGAAGGATAAGTTTGGTGGGTTAGAATACTGCAATAGTGAAGGAGATGGTTATCTTTTAGAAGCCGGATGGAAGAAACAAGGTTGGAATTCCAAAGGGCAATGCGGCGGTCGAAAATGGGATTTTTATGAGGAGCTGGAACTATGAAAGGAGGATTCGTAAGCCAAGGAATAGCCGCCCAGGGATAAGGAGTTTCAGGAGTAATATACTCGAACTTCCATTTCCATCTAGGAACATTTGAAGGGCGATCGGCTATAAAGTGAGCGTCGTTCCTACTCTTCAAGTAAAGCTCCCGGATTGTTTGGAGGCTAAGTAACAGTATTGGAAAAACTCTAGGTCAATTCGACCTAAACGGATAAAGGAAATAATAACAAAAGTGGTTAAAACTCGGAAAGCGTTTGAAGGAAGCTGGTTGAGAAGCAACCCATATACACGGCACAAGTCAATGAGGGCGTTGCAAATAGGAAAGCGGAGACCCAAGTCAAATTGACATTTGAAAAAGGTATAACATCTTTCAGGGGGATTATCATAGGTATCGTCATCACCAGGGGTATAAACGTCCTTTGGTCGGTCAACTACGTCGAGGTCGAGCCAGTTGGTGTTATGTACATAGGTCGATCGTTTGGTCGAGCATTGGGACGTTGAGCGGCTGGTAGAAGGGTTAGATTTTTTAAGAGAAGAAGTTGTAGGTTGAGGAAAAGGGGTTTCGAGCAGTTCTCCTTCCTTTTCATCTTCATCGTTCTCACCAAAAGATATTCGTCGAGAACGAGGAGAGAGAGGGGGAGGAGGAGGATTATAGGTACCCTCATCAAGATTTTCGACGAGGTAGGTAGAAGGAGAGAGGGTTTCAGTAGAACGACTTTGAGAGGGAAGAGTTGGTCTAAGCATATTTAGAGGTTGTGCTTGGAGAGGGGTAACTTCTTCAATGGAATTACTAGAAAGATTAAAGGTCGAAGAAGAAGGAGGGGTCATATCTTTGCCGCTGTGGTGGTCATTTTTGCTTGAAGTGGCAGAATCTGCAAAAAATCAAAGGAAAATGTCAAGGGAAAAATTTTCCAAATATAGGCATAGAAGGAAGAGAGGGATGAGATGTTGGGGAGAGTGGATTTGAAAAATTTAGGGTTGAAATCGACAGTCCAAGAGGAAAGAAAAATAGCAAAACCTAAAGGAAATACAAATTGGAGAAACTAGAGAACTTACTAATCATTAACAGTCGAGGTGGTCACGGTAGAGAGTGAAGAACTAAAATTGCGGGAAGTTATTGGAAACTTGAAGTTACAGAAAACTTAAAAGTGCAGAGAAAGCAAAGGAGATAAGAGAGCGAGAAGTTTGAAATGTGAGAAAAAACTCTAGTGCTGAAGAGCGAAATATTTATAGTAGAAGAGAATACAGGGGGTAAATTACCAATCGTTAGCTTGCAAGAGTTTCAAAGGCCACGATTAAAAAGAAGGGGAACGATTATCGCGTTATTAGTCGTTGGATTAAAAGTGCCAATCGGATGGTTATGAGAAAGAGAGAGATTAAGTGGGTGCGAAGTACGAAACGACACGGATCACGGAACAATAATGACCGGACAAATGAAGAGACGCGTCTGACAAAACGGACAGCTGGCGAGATTTGAATTTCAAAATACAAAATGGCGGTTGAAGCAAGAGATGGTCCAGAGCAAAGTAAAAAATATGTCAGTTGGTCAAAACAGATAGAACAACGCTCCAGAACACAGACAAGGACCTACTCTTAGATCATGTCATTCACTCGACCAGAGTGGGGGGACTAGATGATATGGGATATTATACATATTAGATCGGTCCACCGGGTCAACGGGATGAATCGGGTCAATCGGTTTGGTCAAGCAGAATACCCGCTGAACGATAAGGTCAGAAGTCAAAGCTACGCGGACGAAGGATCACCTGGCAAAGTACCCGCATTATTCGAAGCACCAGGTGGTCGAATACGAATGGTCGTGAAATCGACCATCCTTTACCTCAAGGGCAGTCCAACGGCTTGCCAGATCTGGTCGAACATCAGAGCCTCCAAGAGAATCTCCAGTACGTGCGCAGAGGACACGTGGCGAACGTTAATTGTTCTATGCTAGTAACGGTCTCTGACACATTCCTGACGCAGAGATAGTGGAGACAGTGGATCGTAAGACCGGGCAGCTAGGGCAGCCAACTCAGCTGATACGGGCAGCTCCTAGGGCAGGTAATTCACCCCTATATATAAGGGTGGAGTATCTCATTTTAGCTACAATCTCATAAACACTTAAACACTTTATCATATATATTTTCATCCTCTTAAGACTGACTTGAGCGCTAGAGGCTCTTCATCAGAAAATCCCCCGGTGTGAGAGTTTCGTGCAGGTTCCGGCGTTCTACCGACGAGAGGAGCAAGATCGAGGCGGTTCTCAGTCGGTCGGGGCTTGACAATTGTATTAATGTGTCTCTCTTCTTCTCTTATGATCAGGAGACTACAATGAGATCCTATTTATAATTAGGTCAAACCTAATTATATGGGTTGTAGGAGATCCTATGGCCCAATAGGTAATTGGACTTAATCCAATAACAATTTAATTAAGTATAAATCCAATTCAACTTAATTAAATATTTTCTATTAAATATAAAATAATTTCATTACTCATAAATAATATTCCAATCTAATTAAAATATTTAACACTCTCGATTCACTCTTAGTCGAAAAACTGATTGCATATTGTGTGACCCTATAGGCCTTCATATATTGACTTAAATCTAATTTAAGATAATTACGAAACTCCTAGATTGCGTCGAAGGACGAACTCAAAATATGAAGTACATTTACATGGACAAAGAAAACACACCTTCAGTGTAGAACTCAATGGTGATACGGTCCCTTTATTCATGAACCACTCGATTAAGCTTAAGATTTGAACGTGTGTCTATCTAAACAGCTTAATTATTTTACCTCATCTTACTGGTAGATTTTAATTAATTATATTTTAACACCGTTTCAAATATAATCACGTGCATTGGCTAATGACTTTATCAACCCAGTATAGAGAAAACGAGTGTTCTCTCAAAACTATATTCGAGGAATGAATTCTATCTTGGCTCAACTACCAATTCCATGTATATCGTGATCAACCCAAACACAAGTCCATATCTACCTATAAGAGCGTAAGCATTGGACTAGGTCTAAGTAAATCACTCTATACATGAATTGCGTATTGACCTTAAGTCAAAGGACTATTACACCATTCCACACACTGATACTCCCATAGACACATAAACAAGTGGTTTATTGGTAGGGTACGCCAATACTCTCCATAGTATCCATGGACACATTACGAATAACAATTATTCATAGCAGTGAGACATACTATATTCTCCAAGAATGCGATGCAGACCACATGTCAATCTATCGCGTATCATTAGTATCCATTTCTTAATGATCATCGATTGAGGCTATTTGAAAGTTATACTTTATCAATTAACATCTCACTCTATTAATGACAGTACTAACTCAACGGAGCAATTAATTAATAAATTGTAAATAATTAAATAATTATTTAATTAATTATAACACCATAATTATAATCCAATATAATTATTAATGTGATCATGTATATATGTTCTGAAAATGATTATCTCTAGGACACATATACCAGCACATGACAAGAAGTGACGTAATATATTTTTCTATCACTTAAAAGCGTTTCAAAAATATTGGACGGATCACAAGATTTCTTTTAGAAGACGCTCGATCTACAAGTCAAGATAACACTACTTAGTTTTTAACCAAGATTTTAATCTTTCTTACTGATACCAACCAAGAGGTAAAAAAAAAAAATCAATAAAACCAACCCTCTATCATGCTATAATTCTGAGCTAAAGGATCATCTCTTCCTTCGGATGACCCATGAAAGACTAGTGAATGGGGTTAACTCTGGTCCTTATTTATACGTCTTGAGATCTTACTACTTCTATAGGCACAGACTAACTTATTCAAACATTTTTATACAAATTTCTCTTACATAATAAATATAATCGAGGTGATTAAGAATTATTTTAAAATATTATCAATAAACAAAGAATCTACTTTGATTTTATTATTTTCCCTCTTGAGGAAGAATATAGTAAGTTGTACTACAATGATGCGTATCAAGGTCTACGGCTAAAGAATGCGTATAACCAGGACCGACGTGCACGGATCAATGGACAACAAGATGGAAGTTGTCCAGGGGCTAGCGCCTCTAAGGTCCAGGAGCTAGCGGCCGACTAGCGCCGCTAACTCCCCTAGCGGGTGATAGAGCTTTCCGCCTTATAAGGGTTAGCGGTGCTAACCATCCCATAGCGGCGCTAAGGTCTGGGCCGGAGCAGTTTTAATTGCAGTTTTGTTTTCATCTTCATTTGATTTAGGAATGCTTGTATGACTATATTAGGGTAATTTCAGACTTTGCATGAACCATCCTTCATCTTTTATCAATAAAATCAGAAAATGCTCATTTCCGAGCACCAATCCGTGTTAATATCAAGGCCGTTAGCGCGGGTTTTGATACAATTTTTGATCTACGATACACGATTCATAACATTGGTGTTTTCATTGAGAGTTACTAACCGTGTATCATAATGACGAATCGTGAAAAGATGGACAATATGGAGGAGAGCATGCGAACAATGAGCGAAGAAATTCAATCCATGAACTAGACGATGGAAAGGCCCGAGAGGATGATGCTTCAAACGGTTGGACGACGAACAAGGAGAGGTAACCATTCTGATTCTTCGTCGGAGGGTTCAGCCGAATCCGAGGGAGGTCATAAAATTCGGAACAAATTTGCAGCAGACGAAGACAATCGATCAAGAGGGTCGAACCATCATGGAAGGCAACGGGTTGAGAGGCCGAAGTCGATGCTTCCTACCTTTAATGGAACGGATCCGGATTCGTGGATTAATCGTGCTTGTAAATATTTCGAGATTAACGAGATTCTAAAGTCTGAAAGAATGAAATATGCCGCTTATTATCTCGACGGTGAAGCGAATGAGTGGTGGCAATGGCTTTCGAGGGTATACAAAAAGGAGGAAAAGCGGATTCGTTGGAGGAATTTCGAAAAGGAGTTACTTATCAGGTTTGGAACTTCGTATCATTATGAATATGATGAATCTGTATCACATATTAAACAAACGGGGGCTTTACGTGAATACCAAAGAGAATTTGATAGGATTGCAAGTCAGGTTCGTGATTGGCCGGAGGGTGCACTTGTCGGTCTGTTCATTGGTGAATTGAAGCCTGATTTAGCAGCTGAGGTGCGTCTTGATAAATCGAGGACCATGCGAGCTGCGATGGAGGCTGCTCGAATGCGTGATAATCATTTGTTAGCAATGTGTAAGGTCAATCGGCCAGAGGTGAGATGACCAATACCTTTCCCTTCAAATGGGCAAAGAACCAAGATCAACACATCAACCGGCAGTGACAAGAAATTCCTTTTGGGGTCATACGTTTATCTTGGTAAGAGATCCAAAGGCGAATAGAAAAAGGCTAGTGTTTTAATTGTGACGAGAAATTCATACCCGGGCATCGGTGCAAAGAAAGGCGATCATTTTTAATCGAATGTGTTGAATCTGATGAAGATGAGCTAGGAGGGGATGAGTCAAAAAATGAAATTGAATTTCCTGAGGAGGATCCGGAGATATCAGTTCATGCAATGACGGGGACTCAAGGAGCTAAGTTAATGAAGATTCCAGCTTGGGTTTGTGATCGACGTGTAATTGTGTTAATCGACAACGGTTTGCCTCATAACTTTATTAATTCATCGTTGTCCGATAAGTTAAAATTGCATGTTACAAAAGTTGAGCCTTTTGAAGTGAGGGTTACTAATGGTGAAAGATTAAAATGTTCAGATTTCTATCGGGGTGTGCCGATTAAAATGCAAGGGGTCACCTTAAAGGCCGACTTCTATGCACTACCATTGGTAGGTCCAGATGTGGTTTTGGGAGTTGAATGGTTGGAGGGATTGGGTCCAGTTACTACGGACTATAAGGTGGGAACAATGAAATTTCGTTGGGGTGATGGATTGGTTAAATTATCAACCTGGGTTAATGAGGGAACGAAGGAGGTGAGCGCTCGGAACTTGAAGAAAATTGTGGACGAAGGGTAGCCAATCTTTGCTATTAGAGTTGACAAATGGGAGGACGTAGAGATGGAGCAAACACATCAGCAGGAGATTGACGAGTTGCTTCAACAATTCCAGGAGGTGGAGACTGATCCAAAAAATCTACCGCCAAGAAGAGAGTTAGATCATCGCATTCCCTTGTTTGATGAAACAAAAGCGGTATATATACATCCTTATCGGTATGCTCATTTTCAAAAAACTGAGATTGAGAAGCACGTTCGTGAAATGCTTGAGTCAGGATTAATCAGGCAAAGTACTAGACCTTTTTCTTCATCGGTACTACTTGCAAAGAAGAAGGATGGAACGCGGAGGTTTTGTACTAATTACCGGGCTCTCAATGCGGCTACCATATAGGATCGTTTTCCAATCCGGAGCATTGATGACATGTTAGATGATTTGGCCGGATCCCGTTATTTTTTCAAATTGAATTTGCGAGTTGGATATCACCAAATACGAGTGGCCGAAGAGCACATCCATAAGACGGCATTCCGTGCTCATCAAGGGCTTTATGAATACCTGGTAATGCCTTTCAGTTTATGTAATGCACAGTCCACTTTCAGTTCGCTATGAATTCGATATTTCAAGACTACTTGCGAAAATTTGAGTTGGTGTTCTTCGATGATATATTAGTATATTCGAAGAATAGGGAAGAACATGTGATGCATTTGAAAGTGGTCTTGAATATTTTGAAGGAGAATGAGTTTAAGATAAAACCCTCGAAATGTTCTTTTGGCCAAGAATCGGTGGAGTATTTGGGTCACATCATATCCTTTGAAGGGAAAAAAGTGGACTCCAAGAAAATTGTAGCTATGCTAGAATGGCCTAAGCCGAAGAATTTGACGGAGCTACGAGGATTTTGGGGTTGACCGGATATTAATGTAAATTGTTAAAAGACTTAGGATCGATTGTCAAGCCATTGACTGAGATGACGAAAAAGGGAGGATTCAAGTATCAGCTAAGAGTGAGGGGGCATTCGAAAAACTTAAGGAAGCTATGTAAACAACTTTGTATTGGCCATGCCTAACTTTGAAATGATGTTTGAGGTACATATGGATGTTAGTGATATGGGAATTGGAGCTGTCCTCACACAAGAAGACCAACCTATCGTTTATATGAGCAAGGCTTAGGGAAGTATATGAATAGGGTGGTTTGTCTATGTGAAAGAATTGCTAGGGCTGGAAGCAGTCCGGGTTTGGAGGCCTTATCTTCTGGGGCGTCATTTTCGGATAGTAAAGGACCAACAACCACTTAAGCATTTGTTGGAACAACGAATTGTCACTCCGGAGCAACAAAAAATCATGTCAAAGCTCATGTGATTTGACTTTGAGATTTTTTATAGACCGGGTGGACAAAACTTGGTGGCGAATGCATTATCTCGTCGTACCAACATGGCCGAACTTCAAGCCATTTCTGGACCAACATGGACTATATGAAATCAATTACGAGAGGCAAATACTCAAGATGCCTTTTGTAATAATGTTCGTAGGAAAATGGAAGCTCAAGAGGAGGAGGTACAAGATTATGATGTCTATGGCGGCTTGTTACTATATAAAGGTCAGGTGTATGTACCGGAACTTATCGGTTGAGGCGTGAAATTGTGCAATATTTTCACGAAGCCAAGATTGGTGGACACTCAGGAGTTTTTTGTACGTGGGCAAGGCTATCAAATACCTTCTATTGGCCTGGGGTGAAGAATTATGTTCGGGAGTTCGTAGCAAAGTGTGACGTTTGCCAAAGAGTGAAGTCGGATTCCAGAAAACCAGGTGGATTCTTACAACCTTTACCGGTACCCAAGAGGATATGGGAAGATATAACCATGGACTTCATTAAAAGACTACCAATGTCTAATGGATTCAACGGGATCATGGTGGTCGTGTTGGGTTCGCTATACCGTACGGGGTGAAACGCAGTGGAAATAAAATGAAATAAATAAGCATTTATCTAATAAATACTAAACCCCTCGGTTCACATAGCGATTGTTAGGATCGTCATCTTTTAAAATCACGTAAAATACGAATTCTGATATGTAGAGAATTTCGAAAATTACCTTTAACTTTCTTCGTAAAGCGACGACGGAGAGGAAATCAATTCTCGGTTATGTGTCTATGACCATCTTCGTACGTCTCACCATAAGAGATCCAAGTGTCTCCCCTCTAATCGAGTCCACTTTTTGGATTCCGACAACGAGAACAATTTCTTCGCTAGTAGAAATTTCCCGATATTCAATTGGTATAAGAATAAAAATGAGAGGAGAGATTTTTTTTTTTTTTT
>BKCP01012292.1:1264478-1302940 GCA_008636005.1 Striga asiatica
TTGTAGTAGAAGGCGAGAGCAACCATTGCTCTCTTTCTTCAAAAACTAATTTGGGAGAGCTTGTCTTGTATGTTCTTCACGTACATCTTATACGTACATATATATAATAGCAAAGATATAATAATTATGATGGTGATGATTGATTCGGGGTGGCTCACCTAGCTCCCCAACTATCAATTTAGTATTATTAAACATTTTTTTTAATCTTTAATTTTAATTAAAGATTATTTAAAAATAATGACATATAATTTGTGAAACTAACTTTCAAAATTAGTCAGAATCTTATCTCTCATAAAAATAAAATCTTCTCTCTCATATAGGCTTTTAATATATAATCATATTATATTTGGATTTGAATTTTAAAGCCCAACTTTAAAATTCAACTATTAATTTAGTAATTTCAATAATTACTTAATTAATATCCAAAGCCTAATTAATCAATCCAATTGATTAATTTATACTATTCCTTTAATTGACATCTAATCAAAATTAGATTTAATTAAATAATCAAATTATTTAATTAGGTCTTGTCAATTAATCCAACTATTGGAAATAACAATTTCAAAATTGTCATCATTCAAAATTTGGTGTGACCATTTTAGGTTCACGATTAACACTAGTAGTGGGTTTACAACTTGTTTGTAATTTAAATTAATCTAATTAATTTATATTCTTGAAATTAACTCCTTAATTTCAAGATCCCACAAATCATGGTAACACCTAGCAAGTAGCATGATTATCTAGTGTTAAGTAAAATAGCGAGTAAACCTTTTCAATTGAAAGTGCATACATGTAAAATCCTTTCGACAACTAATTTCCCGATTAAATCTTGGGCATGGATTTATAAGTCGAGACCCAATTGATTTAATAACTATGATTCCATTTCAAGTTTGATGATTCTTTTATGAATCCATATTCATCCTGCCTTGGCCAAGGTCTTTGAATCACAAACTATGAAAAACATAGGAAATTCACTTATCCACATAATTGTCGACTTCTTTGTTGGCCACAGATAAACCTCCATACATATTAATACAAGACCCAAAATATCCTTTTTTTATGATTGTCCAGCAATCAAAGGATAAATCAAAGTAAAGTACAACATGTACAAGATTACTATCGTGTCTCAAGTCAGAGGATCAGTCATGTACTATTGCAACATGAAAATTCTTATTCGACAGTTAAGAATTTTCATTGGGCCATGTTCGGTGAACTTGTTCTCCAACAAGCACCCGCATATATGCATTTGCGTTCACACACTAATGTTGATGGAATGCAACATCCTCGTCCAACGAGCATGCATCATATGCACAAGTCTTACTGGGTTATTCGATGTCCTGTATCGAAACACCCATCGACTTGGAACTTATATAAGATCATAGCTTTAAAGACATGTTCCATGATTGCCATCAAATGCGCAACCATGCCTTATAGCTAATAATAATTTAAGCACTTTATCATAAGTGCAAATATAGGATAAATGCAAATACATAAGATAAACTTATGCCTCAAAATAATACAATTTCCAATAAATTGTCTTTTAAAGTTGAAAAAGATCCAATTAGATTGGAACGCCGGGTATTCTACTCTAACAATCTCCCACTTGCCCTAGTTCCAATCGCCCATGTATTTTAGGCCCATCTTCTCAAGATGTCCGTCAAACAATTTATGTGGTAAGGGCTTAATCAGTGGATCTACTATATTTTTCTATTGGAGTGACTCGATCTACAACGACATCGCCTCTACCAATGATCTCTCTAATCATGTGGTATCGAATCATACTTTGTTTGGATCTTTGATGAGATCTTAGTGCTTTCGCTTTCAGTATAGCCCCATTGTTATCACAATAAATTATTATTAGATCAACAACAGACGAGACTACACCCAATCCTTGGATGAAGTTCCTTATCCAAAGAACCTCTTTTGCAGCATCTGATGTTGTAATGTATTCAACCTCGGTAGTAGAGTCAGCAATCGTTTCTTATTTGGAACTTTCCAACTAACTACTTCTCCATTCAAGGTAAATATGTATCCGGACATTGATTTTGTGTCATCTTTATCGGACTTAAAACTAGAATCAATAAACCCTTCTAGTTTCAGTTATCTATTGCCATATATGAAAAAAATATCCTTAGTCATTCTCAAGTACTTAAGGATCATTTTAACGGCCATCCAGTGTTCCTCCTCTGGATTGGATTGATATCTACTCGTGACACTAAGCGCACGAGCACATCAGGCCTAGTACATAACATCGCATACATAATGTTGCCAATAGCTGATGCATAAGGTATACGAGTCATCCTTTCTCTTTCTTCAGGTGGCTTTGGAGACATAGCCTTAGAAAGTGAAACACCATGACTCATTGGAAGGTTTCCATGTTTGGATTCCTCCATGCTAAACCGCTTTAGCACCTTATTTATTGTACATCGACTAGGATAGTCGGATCATCTTTCTAGATCTATCTCAATAGATCTTTATCCCTAGGATAAAAGATGCTTCTCCCAAGTCTTTCATGGAAAACTGTTTAGACAACCAAGTCCTTGTTGACTGCAACATTCCTACATCATTCCCAATGAGTAAAATGTCATCAACAAAGAGCATAACAAATGTTACTGCATTTCCACTAACCTTCTTATAAACACATGGTTCATCCTGATTTTTGTGAAAATAAAACGTTTTAATTATTTCATCAAACCGAAGGTTACGACTCCTTGAAGCTTGTTTAAGTCCACAAATGGACTTCTGGAGTTTGCAAACCATTTTGCTCGCTCCCACTGGATATGAAACCCTGTAGTTGTTTAATATAAATATCCTCCTTAATGTTTCCATTAAGAAAAGCAGTTTTCACATCCATTTGCCATATCTTGTAATCATAATACGCATCTATGGCTAGCAGGATCTGAATGGATTTAAGTATTATAACTGGTGAAAATGTTTTCTCATAATCAACACCTTGTTTATGAATATAACCTTTTGCAATCAAACGCGCTTTAAAGTATTCACTTCTCCATCTACTCCAAGCTTCCTCTTGTAAACCCATCTACACCCAATGGGTATAATACCCTGTGGTGGTTCTACCAAGGTCTATACCTTGTTTGAGTACATGGAATCCATTTCGGACTGCATAGCTTCTCGCCATTTATTTGAGTCAATATCCGGCATTGCCTCTTCATAGCTTGTTGGATCATTATACAAAAGGAGTCCCTCTTCATTGTTCTCTAACAATAGGTTCAGGCTCTCAGACACACAAGAAACCCTTCCAGATTTCCGAAGAGGTTGTGCCTCAGAAGGTCCAGTTTCAACTGGTGTGTTATCCGTGACTTGTAGGATACTTTGTGGTTCTTGTTCTTCATTAAGTTCTACAACCCCACCATTCTTATCAGAGAGAAACTCTTCTTCTAAGAAAATGGCATTCCTCGAAACAAACACCTTTTGTTCAGAGGTGTCATAGAAATAGTATCCTATAGACTCTCTTGGATACCCCACAAATTTACATAAGATGGATCTCATATCCAACTTATCTCCCACTTGCCGCTTCACGTAAGCAGCACACCCCCATACTTGAGATACTTGTACGAAGGTGTTTTGCCACACCATATCTCATAAGGTGTGTTAGGCATGAGTTTACTTGGCATTATATTCAATAGATATGCCGTCGTTTCTAAGGCATAGCCCCAGAATGAAAGAGGTAAAGTAGTGGAACTCATCATTGATCGAACCATATCCAACAATGTCCGATTCCTCCTTTCTGAAACTCCATTAAGTTGTGGAGTACCAGGAGGAGTCCACTGCGAGAGAATCCCAATCTCCTATAGATAATCAAGAAACTCAATGGTAAATACTCACCTTCTCGATCTAATCGTAGAATCTTAATATTACAACCACTTTGTTTCTCCATCTCACATCTAAATTCTTTGAACTTTTCAAAGACTTCAGATTTATAGCTTAAAAGGTATACATAACCGTACCTATGAAAATCATCAGTAAAAGTTATGAAGTAGTGATAATTCTCTCTCGCACTAACAATTAGTGGTTCACAAACATCTGTATAAATCAAATTCAAAAGACCTGTAACTCACTCCACTTGTCCAACAAATGGTGATTTTGTCAATTTTTTTTTTCTTTTAAGACATGACTCAAATGTAGGCAACTTATCTTCTCCCCTAAAGTCGAGTTTTGGTCCAAATTTGAGAATGCCCTTTTCAGATATATGTCTCAATCTAGCATGCCAAAGTGCAAACAAACTATGAATATCTAACTTTCTTTTATTTTGTTGAATAGTTAAGATGGGACTTTGAGGTGTAACATTGTATAACCTATTTGTCAAAATACCAAAATATATAATAGCGATATGTTTGAAAATGGAACAACTTCCACTCTCAATAACAAACTTACACCATTATTCAAAGCTAGGTAAACAGTCCATATAGCAAGTGCAACAACTCTTGCTCCATTGCCCATCCTAAGGAATGTTTCCTTACTGGCCAACTTTCTACTTCTTGCCATCATTTGCAAATCATTGCAAATATGTGAGTCAGACTTGGTATCTAATACCTAAGAAACATCATTAACTGATAAGTTAATTTCAACAAAATAAACACATGAACGGTTCAGGTTTGCAAGATATTCCTTGCAATTCCTCTTCCAGTGCCTTAATTTGTCACAATAGAAACACTCGTCATCGGCCTGAGAAATATCCTTTTTATTTCCTTTATCTGTCACCTTGTTGTTCTTTGCCTTCTTGTTGGGCTTAGATGGAACCTTTCCCTTCCCTTTCCTTTTTAGACATTAAAGCCTTCGATCTAGAAGGGTATCCAACGACAAGCATCGGCTGACTATCAGTTAGTGTTATATACTGAAAGTTTGGCTTTGCATGTTATTACACATTTACCCTTTATGAATGAGAATCATGTTAGATTAAACAAGTTCTACGTTCTGTAGTTCTGCACTTAGATAGGGTGGGTCGTCATCGGGCGAACCGAAGATCACTCTATCAGTCACTTGCGAACAAGAATAGTTGTTCACAACCTAGATGGACATGAACACCCCATCCGAACGGTTGTAGTGTCAACTGTACAATTTTTCTTGACTAATTAGTTGCACTAGTACATTTATGTAATGAACAGGATCCTAGAGAGGAGTAGTTCATTTTATACTGATCGTCGTAAATGAACTAGGCCTCGGTTAATTACTGCGTTCTCTTAACCCGTAAGATATTAAACAGGCAGATATATATAATATATATTACTTTGATTCACATGGGTGAGGTTCAGTTCGCTGGATTAATATTCCTACTGTTTTGGGTAATATCATTATATATAGGATGTGTTGTTAGGATATTTACGGTCACCATGTGCGTTAGTTTGATGATGTCCCCGGAGTGAGTTCATGAAGGATTGTTATGCTAAACCCTGCAGGTGGATTAAGTTCCGGCATAATAAGAATGTGATGAACGAGCGCTAGCCTCGGTGAAATACTAATAAATTAATTAATTCTTGATTGTCAGTAATCGAATTAATTAATGGACACTATATCTTAAACGTGGGGAGGTAAATCGAGTAATTATTATTGGAGTCTCAAATGTAATTTGGGCTAGGAAAAGGGAGTGCAATAATATAATTAGAGGAGTGGGATTGACCCACAGAATTCCTATTAGACACGCCCCACGCCTCTCTCTCTCTCTAGATCACATTCGAGCTTTATCTTCTTCTTGTTGCTCCACTGGTACAAGTAGAAGAAGGGTGTATTGCGTAATACAGTAGAAGATCTGTAGGTAAACTGAGACGAAATATATTTTGACCTACAGAACTAACCGAAAGTCCAATTGAGACGTACAGCATACTCAGACGACCGTCTCGACGAGAGCTTTCCATAGCCGCCGAGATCACAGCCATCCGACTCCTCACGCGCCCTCACGTGCCGCCGGAAGCTCCCAGGCTACAAAGTTTCGTTTTGATCTGTTTGCATCCATTTGATTCGATTTTGATCTGATCTTGTTCGTGCAACCCAAGACGTGATTTGCAGTCAATCAATTGCGGTCAACCGCTCGTGGTCAACCAGATCTACATAAATTTTAAGCCGTAAGTTCTCTACGTCAAACCTTTAGATCCGCTGCGCATAGGTTTACGTTTGCTATTGAATTCGTGACTTGTACATAACGAGATGCTCACAGATCCCAACAACTATCAGGAGGAGAAAGAGGGGCTTTGCCAATCACATAACTTTTCTTTCAGACTAAAGGACATTTTTTAGGTTTCTCAGCCAATCAACTAAATTCAGGCCAGTCAATTTGTTTTGCTCAAGAATACATGTAATTGGATTTTTAGTCATTTTAGTAGAATGATCTACCGAAATAAATGAAGCAAAAAATGAGTAGACTATGGAAAATATATTCATTTAATATAAGGTCTTTGATATTAA
The DNA here is from genome assembly GCA_008636005.1 of Striga asiatica. Lineage (NCBI taxonomy): Eukaryota > Viridiplantae > Streptophyta > Magnoliopsida > Lamiales > Orobanchaceae > Striga > Striga asiatica. Next base: position 1,270,899 of record BKCP01012292.1, read on the forward strand.
ATGTCTCCCACTATTTTCATAGTGGACTTGAAGCCCAATAAAAATATTTCATACCCCAATTTTATGAGTACACATGAAATATTTATATTGGTAGTTAACTTTTGATAATTATATCACTATACAACCTTCAAGATTATTTTGCCTCACCTTTCTTATATACCCAAATTTTATGAGCTCATATAGTACTAAATGTCAAATTAAACCCATCAAGCCTTCGTGATAATGGCGCATCAAGGTTTCCCAAGACTCATGGCCAACACAAAGACGAAGACATCTCACGAGCATCTCAATGCTTAGTCGAGATCACAACTTTCAGTATAAAGCCACCCCACGACTCATGGTCAGTGACTAAGCACCGTAGCATCATCATCTCATCTACTTTTGATGGAATGCATATATTAATAGGTCCAACCTATTTTTATCCATTATAATTTGATATGGAATTAATCGAATTAAATTCCTTAAAAGTTTCAAAAACTTAGGGTATATTTTCAAGACCTCATCAACTTAAATTACTAAGTGAGTTTATTTAATGCAACATTCATTATATGAAGCGCAAGCAACAAGCATTAAATAAATCTAACATGCATCCTATGCAGAAACCGATGGGATGATCACGGCCAAACCTATACGACCCATTCGAGCCAAAAATGGGTCAAGGCCAATCTAAGGGATAAAATAAATGGAACTACTTCAATTACATTTTAGTTGATTAACCCGTACAAGCACAGGCCTTCAAATTATATTCTATTACAACTTGTAAAAATTACCCACACAAGCGTGAGCCTTTTGCATCGAAAGGCCTCCAATCCGAATTAGAAAACCTCACGATCTAATCTACTCTCAATGCAATAATTTAAAAATTTTACAAATAATAGAATAAGAGGCTCGCAGGCCCAAAACCCAAAGATAAAACATACATCCAACCACATTGGTAAAGGTTTATGATCATCCCTAAATAGAATATTCTAAAAACATTCATCACATGAATTAAAAGCATATAAATTTACCAAATTTTGTGTGTTGATTTAATTTTGGGTTTATTTAATTTTAACTATTGATAATAGTTAATCTAAAAGGTCACACGACTCGTGTATCTGCCTCACACGACTCGTGTATCTGCCTCACACGACTCGTGTCCCTTCATCACATGACTCGTGTGAAAAAGCCGCAATCAACTTTTAATAATCCATTCGTCCACACGACTCGTGTGTCTACCTCACAAGACTCGTGTGTGGTCACACGACTCGTGTGACTTGCTCACAACGACTCGTGTGTGGCCACATGCGTGGTCACATGACACGTGTGACTTTAATTTTTTTTTATTAATTTAAAATTAACTATCTAATTCTAAAATGAATAAGTCATTTTTGTTTTAAACAGAGAATCAAATTCTCTGAGCACCATGATCTTTTCAAATCCCATTTGAATAAGCCATTTTTGTTTTTGACGTCCGAGAACAAAAACAAATAAGCATGCTCAAGTAAACAACAACCAACAATTTGGTTATAATGACTCTTAGCAACATATAAACACTTACATGAAAATTGTGGTGAATTTATTTAAGCATGAAACTAATTTCCCGATATACACAACAACTTGTGTATATATATTACTCACTTGATCAGAAACATTTTCTGGCAGTAGGAAATCGAACAATTCGATTCATTTAATCAATCTCAAATTTCAAATCAAATACAACTTTGTATCACACACAAAATTATATAATTTAATAATTAAATATGTTTATCCCATAAACACAAACAAATCAAAATCTGATTTTAAAGATGCAAACCGTGGCTCTGATACCACTGTTGGGTTCGCTATACCGTACGGGGTGAAACGCGGCGAAAATAAAACAAAATAAACAAGCATTTATCTAATAAATACAAAACCCCTCATTTCACGTAGCGATTATTACGATCGGCATTTTTTAAAATTACGTAAAAATACGAATTTTGATTTGTAGAGAATTTCAAAAATTGCCTTTAATTTTCTTCGTAAAGCGACGACGGAGAGGAAATCAATTCCCGGTTATGTGGCTATCACCATCTTCGTACGTCTCACCATAAGGGATCCCAGTGTCTCTCCTCTAATCGAGTCCACCTTTTGGATTCCGACTCCGAGATCAATTTTTTCGCTAGTAGAAATTTCCCGATATTCAATTGGTATAATAATAAAAATGAGAGGAGAGATTTTTTTTTTTCTGTGTAGAAGGCGAGTGCAACTATTGCTCTCTTTCTTCAAAAACTGATTTGGAAGGGCTTGTCTTGTATGTTCTTCACGTACATCTTATATGTACATATATATAATAGCAAAGATATAATAATTATGATTGATTAGTGATGATTGATAGTTGTTGGGGATGGCTCACCTAGCTCCCCAACTATCAATTTAATATTATTATTATTATTATTATTATTATTATTATTATTATTATTATTATAATAATAATTCTTTCTTCAAAAACTAATTTGGGAGGGCTTGTCTTGTATGTTCTTCGCGTACATCTCATATGTACATATATATAATAGCAAAGATATAATAATTATGATTGATAAGTGATGATTGATAGTTGTTGGGGATGGCTCACCTAGCTCCCCAACTATGAATTTAATAATAATAATAATAATAATAATAATAATATATTATTATTATTATAATTATTATTATTATTATTATTATTATTATTATTTAAATAGCATTAGTGATGGCCAATTACCCCACTTCATTAAATTACATGTCCAAGTACATGTGCATAAGTTGACCAACAATTGGCAAACATTTTGTTTTACTTTTTTAATATTTAATCTCAATTCAAGATTAATTAAAGATAATGACATATAATATATGACACTAACTGTCAAAATTAGTCAAAATTTTATCTCCCATAAAAATAAAATCTCCTTTCTCATGTAGGCTTTTATTATATAATCATATTAATATTTGGATTTGAATTTTAAAGTCCAACTTTTTTGATTTAGCAATTTCAATAATTACTTAATTAATATCCAAAGCTCAATTAATCAATCCAATTGATTAATTTATACTATTCCTTTAATTGACATTTAATTAAAATTAGATTTAATTAAATAATAAAATTTTTTAATTAAGTCCTATAAGTTAATCCAACTATTAGAAATACCAATTTCAAAATTGTAATCATCCAAAATTTGGAGTGACCATTTTAGGTTCACGATTAACACTAGTAGTGGGTTTACAACTCGTTTGTAATTTAAATTAATCTAATTAATATATATTCTTGAAATTAACTCCTTAATTTCAAGAACCCACAAGTAGCATGATTATCTAGTGTTAAGTGAAATAGCGAGTAAACATTTTCAATTGCAAGTGCATACATGTAAAATCCTTTCGACAACTAATTTCTCGATTAAATTTTGGGTATGGATTTATAAATCGAAACCCAATTGATTTAATAAATATGATTCCATTTCAAGTTTAATGATTCTTTTATGAATCCATATTCATCTCGCCTTGGCCAACATCTTTGAGTCACAAACTATGAAAAACATAAGAAATTCACTTATCCACATAAGTGTCGAATTATTTGTTGGCCACAGATAAACCTCTATACATATTAATACAAGACCCAAATATCCTTTATTTTATTGTCCAGCAGTCAAAGGATAAATCAAAGTAAAACACAACATGTACAAGATTAATAATAAATAAGAATGTGATGAACGAGCGCTAGTTTCGGTGAAATAATAATAAATTAATTAATTCTTGATTGTCCGTAATCGAATTAATTAATGGACATTATAATCTTAAATGTGGGGAGGTAAATCGAGTAATTATCATTGGAGTCTCAAATGTAATTTGGGCTAGGAAAAGGGAGTGCAATAATATAATGTTAGTGGTCCATTAATATTATTTAATTAATTAGAGGAGTGGGCTTGGCTCACAGTTAGTCTAATTAATTAAAGAGCCCTTTTCCTAATCTCCTAAGGGTCCCTACTGTAGCTCTATATATACATCATTAAGCTCATGAGAAGAGAACAGAATTCCTATTCTAACGTGAGACACCCCCACGCCTCTATCTCTCTCTAGATCTCATTCGAGCTTTATCTTCTTCTTGTTGCTCCACCGGTACAAGTACAAGAAGGGTGTATTGAGTAATACAATAGAAGATCTGTAGGTAAACCGAGACGAAATATATTTTGACCTACAGAACTAACCAGAAGTCCGATTTAGACGTACAGCATACCCAGACGACCGTCTCGACGAGAGCTTTCCATAGCCGCCGAGATCTCAGCCGTCCGACACCCACGCGCCCTCACGCGCCACCGGAAGCTCTCAGGCTGCAAAGTTTCGTTTTGATCTGTTTGCATCCGTTTGATCCGATTTTGATCTGATCTTGTTTGTGCAACCCAAGACGTGATTTGCGGTCAATCAATTGCGGTCAACCGTTCGTGGTCAACCAGATATACATAAATTTTAAGCTGTAAGTTCTCTACGTCAAACCTTTAGATCCGCTGCGCATAGGTTTACGTTTGCTATTGAATTCGTGACTTGTACATAACGAGATCCTCACAAATTCCAACAAGTGGTATCAGAGAACTTGGTTAATTCGTTTTGTAGAAAGTTCAAATTTTTACGGCTTTATTTGACAAGATGTGTTCAAACGCAGCCATATATTGGATTATATTTGCATAACTCGATTTTGCAGGATAAATAGTTAATCCATTATTATGGTCGATTATGTGTTTGATGAATGTTGTTGAATGTGATGTATGGTTTTAAATTTGTTTATAAAGCCTCGGGCATGTCGAGGAATTTATGGATGAATGTTTGTAATAATAATTCGCCCGGGGGTTGACCGGATAGATTTAATTATTTGTTTAGAAAACATGTACATCCATTCGTTGGATCTAGGATTGAATTATGTAATTTTGTAAATTATATTTTTCGTCTTGTGATCGTGTGTTGAGGACCGGGAGATCACAAGAGATCAACGAGCCTCGAAAAAAAAAAATCGGTTTTCCCACCACCGGCGGCCGGCGGCTGGGTGGTGGCCAGAGGCGGCGGTCGGCGGCGGTTTGCAGGAAGGTGGAGAGGTTTTGCCTTGATGTCCAAGCAGTACAAGATCAACCAGGATTCTACTGCTTAAAGGAGTTCCAGTTGAACAGGGAAAGAACTGGCACAGTTTTCTTGTTTAGGGAGACTCAATATTTCATGGCCATAATAGTGGATTTATTTATTTATTTAATTAAATTTATTATGCCATTAAAATATTATTTATGCATGTTAATTAATTATGTTCTTGCATGGATTAATTTAGTATTGCAAGATTAATTATGCATGTTAATTAATTAAGAATTGTGTCAATAAATTATGCATGTTAATTAATTATTGCATTGGCATGGATTAATTTAGAGTTGCATAAATTATTGAACATGTTAATTAATTATTGCATTGACATAGATTAATTTAGAATTGCATAAATTAATATGCATGTTTATTAATTATTGCATTAACATAGATTAATTTAGAATTGTATAAATAGTTCAAAATCCTCATTAAAATAATACTAAGTTTGAGAAGAGATTTTAAATTAAATTTAATTGTAAAATTCCTAAGGCCTCCATTTCTAATTTGTCGGTAAATCAATTAATTGCAGTTATGGGCTCCCCCTCGGGTGACATTGCTAAAATTAATTGTAGGAAATTACCAGGACAAATTTCTAATTAGACGGTTAGAGGAAATCTTATGAGAGCGTACGGGCTTCCCCTCGGATGACGTATAATCAAATTTGACGACCTTAGGACCGAGAAATGGGATTCACTTAGAATGCGATTAAATTTATTAACCCCCCCTCGGGGTCCCTGAATTCTATTGCATGGCCAAATGGAGACCGACTATTAATTTCGTTCGTCATGAATTTGGTTTTGACTTATGGAAATTAATGGGCCTTAGAAAAGCCCTTCTCTTACAAAATGCGAGTTTGTAGGGCGACCCTCGTAGCATGCATTCTCACAAGGTGTAATAGATGTCGGTGGATTTAAGTTAATGTCTTTTTGAGGATATCAACATTAACAGTTAAATTCAAAAGTGTTTAATCTGTAAAATTTATGTGCATGATTCTCAAGATATTCATCATGTCGTTCAATCCGTTTTCAGTCATCTAAAAGAAAATCAGCTTACGGTCCTAATTACATTGATTGGAAGAGGAACTTAGACATAGTGTTGACTGCTGAAGGTTATAAGTTTGCTATCACTGATGCTTGCCCGGCGGTGCCGGTGGCTGATGCTCCTGAGCAGGAGAAAGAGGAGTATGCTCGGTGGAAGAAGGCTGATGAGATGGCGAAGTGTTACATTTTGGCTTCTACGTCGAATGTTCTTCAACATCAGCATCAGTCTAAGGACACTGCAGCAGATATACTTTTCAATCTCAGGGATCTGTTCGGACATCAGTCTAGGGCTGCTAGGAAAGAGGCTTTGAGTGCTCTGATGAGTACGCGCATGGCCAAGGGCACACCCGTAAGGGAGCACGCCCTTAGGGTTATGGCACAGCTCAATGAGCTTGAGGTTATATTGACGGGGAAACCCAGGTTGATATTATGCTCCAATCTCTGCCGAAGAGTTTTGATCAGTTCCGGTTGAACTACAACATGCACAAGATGCATATGGCTCTTCCAGAACTGCTTGCAGAGCTACAGTCGGCGGAGGCCTTATTCACTCAGGCACCTCAGGTGCTAGTCGCCGAGCAGGCTGGACCTTCCAGACCTCACAAGGGCAGGAAGAGAAAGAAGTCTGCAGGAAAGGCGAAGGCACATGATGCTCCGGTTTACCAACGACCGGCCCCTCAACGTGTGGCAAAGAAACCGAAAGGAAGATGCCACAAGTGCAACAAGTCAGGACACTGGAAGGTCGACTGCCCTCTCCTCAAGAAAGGTAACTCTCTCGTTAATTTCGTAGAAACATGTTTAGCGGTTGTATCTACCAGAACCTGGTGTGTAGATACTGGAGCCACTGATCATGTCTGCAACTCTTTGTAGGGGTTCTAGGAAACCAAGTGACTTAGGGAGGGAGAGATCACCGTCTACATGGGCAATGCTACGAAAGTGGCGGCTGTTGCAGTGGGAGACGTTACTTTATCGTTTGATAGTAGTAGTTTGGTTTTGAGAAATTGTCTTTATGTTCCTAGCTTTAGAAAGAACCTTGTTTCAGTTTCTAAACTCGTTATGGATGGTTTTTCAGTTTCGTTTGATGACATGGTTATTATTCGTTTTGGAAATCGTTTCATATGTTGTGGTTATTTGTATGTTTTCAAACCAAACTCTCCCACAGTGCAACATAATGAACTGAATAATGTCATAACTACATCTAAAAAGAGGAAGGAGTCTTCGCAGATGAATCAAGCATATCTGTGGCACCTTAGACTTGGGCACATCAACCTTAGGAGGATTCAAAAGTTAGTGGCCAGTGGACATCTCGGTCCATTGGAAGAGCACTATCCAACTTGCGAATCCTGCCTGGAAGGTAAGATGTCCAAGAGGCCGTTTACGGCAAAGGGGTATAGAAGTCAAGAAGTGCTAGGATTGATTCATTCTGATTTGTGTGGTCCTATGTCGATCCAGGCTAGAGGAGGTTTCGAGTACTATGTGTCTTTCATAGATGATTACTCGAGATTTGGGTACGTTTATCTGTTGCACCGCAAGTCCGAATGCTTTGAGAAATTCAAGGAGTATCGGGCAGTTGTGGAGAATCTTCATGGTAAATGTATCAAGTCAATTCGTTCTGATCGAGGTGATGAATACCTCTTTGGAAACTTCAGGACATACTTATCGAAAGCTGGGATTGAATCCCAACTGACTGCACCCGGCATGCCCCAGCAAAACGGGGTTGCAGAGCGAAGAAATAGGACTCTTATGGAGATGGTTAGGTCTATGATGAGTTATTCGAGGTTACCAGATTTGTTCTGGGGTTTGGCATTAGAAACAACATCGTATATTCTAAACATGGTTCCATCAAAGTCAATTGACACTACCCCTTATGAGATGTGAAAAGGGCGCAAGCCCAGTTTCTCACAGTTTCGAGTTTGGGGTAGTCCTGTACACGTGTTAGTGCAGGAACCTGGCAAGTTGGAGAAACGTTCAGAAGCACGAGTTTTCGTAGGCTATCCCAAGGGAACGAAAGGTGGATTATTTTATAGTCCTGAGGATCAGAAGGTGATCGTTTCGACGAACGCTATATTCTTGGAAGAAGACTATATTATGAATCATAAGCCCGCGAGTAGACTAGTCTTAGAGGAGTCAAGGGGTGAAATCGATGGTTCCCCACCGAGCAAGTAGATACATCACATAATACTGCAACACGGCACACTGAGAGTGTACCAGTGCAGACAGTGCCTCGTCGCAGTGGGAGGGTTTCTCATTTACCCGACCGATGGATAGGTCTTGGAGAGTCATCGGACTCAATTCCAGGAGGCCTAGAATCGGACCCAAGAACTTACGATGAGGCACTCCAAGATAAAGATGCAGATTCATGGAATGTTGCAATGAAAGCTGAAATGGGGTCAATGGACTTCAATCGGGTCTGAGATCTTGTAGAACCACCCGATGGGGTACGACCCATTAGATGTAAGTGGATCTATAAGAGAAAGAGAGGATCGGATGGGAAGGTACAAACCTTTAAAGCTAGGCTTGTTGCGAAAGGTTATACCCAGATCGAGGGTATTGATTATGATGAGACCTTTTCGCCAGTAGCTATGCTTAAGTCCATTCGGATTCTCTTGGCTGTAGCCGCTCATATGGACTATGAGGTCTGGCAGATGGATGTCAAGACAACTTTCCTTTATGGGAACCTACAGGAAGACATCTATATGCAGCAACCAGAGGGATTCATTGCTGAAGGTCGTGAGCATCTAGTGTGTAAGCTTAATCGGTCTGTTTATGGACTGAAGCAAGCTTCGAGATCTTGGAACATCCGTTTTGATGAGGTGATCCAGTCGTACGGGTTCACTCAATGTCCGGATGAGCACTGTGTTTACAAGAAAATCAGTGGGAGCGTGGTGGTGTTTCTTGTGCTTTACGTAGATGACATACTGCTTATTGGAAACAGTAAGAAGGAGTTGTCAGACGTAAAGGTGTGGTTGTCTAAGCAATTTGATATGAAAGACTTAGGTGAAGCAGGACACATTCTTGGTATTAGGCTCATTAGAGACCGTAAGAAGAGAATGTTGTGCTTATCCCAGTCTTCATACATAGATACTGTCTTGGCCAGATTCAGCATGCAGGATTCCAAGAAAGGTATGTTACCTTTCAGACATGGAATACCTCTATCTAAGGAGATCTCTCCTAAGACGTCTAAGGAGATGGAGGAGATGAAGACAGTTCCTTATGCTTCGGCAGTAGGAAGTCTCATGTATGCAATGCTGTGAACTAAGCCAGATATTAGCTACGCCGTTGGCATGGTAGCTAGATGTCAAAGTAATCCGGGACAGGAACATTGGTCTGCGGTGAAGCATATACTCAAGTACCTGAGAAGGACTAAGGAGTACATGTTAGTTTACCGTGCAGGCAGCTTGTTACCTATTGGTTACAGTGATTCTGATTTCCAGTCAGATAGGGATGAAAGTAAGTCAACCTCAGGTTATGTGTTTACCTTGGGAAGTGGAGCCATTTCATGGAAGAGTGCTAAGCAGAAATGCGTTGCAGACTCCACCATGGAAGTCGAGTACATAGCAGCCTCAGAGGCAGCGAAAGAGGCAGTGTGACTCAGGAACTTCTTAGTGGAGTTAGAGGTTATATCGAGTTTGCCACGTGGTATCACCGTGTACTGTGATAACAGTGGAGCAGTAGCGAACTCAAAAGACCCTCGAGCCCACAGGGCAAGCAAACACATAGATCGCAAATACCATCTAATTCGGGATATCGTTGGTAGAAGAGACGTTGATGTTGCCAAGATTGCATCAGAGGACAACCTAGCTGATCCTTTCACGAAGAGTTTGCCGGGGAAGGTCTTCGTCAAACACATGGATGGAATGAGAGTCATGAGCATGGCAATAGGATCGACATAGGTCTTTTAGAATAAGGGATTGATAGGACTATACTGTAAAAGCGAAAGCTTTAAGTATAAGTGGGAGATTGTTAGTGTTATATACTGAAAGCTTGGCTTTGCATGTTATTACACATTTACCCTTTATGAATGAGAATCATGTTAGATTAAACAAGTTCTACGTTCTGTTGTTCTGCACTTAGATAGGGTGGGTCGTCATCGGGCGAACCGAAGATCACTCTATCAGTCACTTGCGAACAAGAATAGTTGTTCACAACCTAGATGGACATGAACACCCCATCCGAACGGTTGTAGTGTCAACTGTACAGTTTGTCTTGACTGATTAGTTGCACTAGTATATTGATGTATTGAACAAGATCCTAGAGAGGAGAAGTTCATTTTATACTAATCGTCGTAAATGAACTAGGCCTCGGTTAATTACTGCGTTCTCTTAACCCGTAAGATATTAAACAGACAGATATATATAATATATATTACTTTGATTCACATGGGTGAGGTTCAGTTCGCTGGATCAATATTCTACTGTTTTGGGTAATATTATTATATATAGGATGTGCTGTTAGGATATTTACGGTCACCATGTGCGTTAGTTTGATGATGTCCCCAGAGTGAGTTCATGAAGGATTGTTATGCTAAACCCTGCAGGTGGATTAAGTTCCGACATAATAAGAATGTGATGAACGAGCGCTAGCTTTGGTGAAATAATAATAAATTAATTAATTCTTGATTGTCAGTAATCGAATTAATTAATGGACATTATATCTTAAACGTGGAGAGGTAAATAGAGTAATTATTATTGGAGTCTCAAATGTAATTTGGGCTAGAAAAAGGGCATGCAATAATATAATATTGGTGGCCCATTAATATTATTTAATTAATTAGAGGAGTGGACTTGGCCCACAGTTAGTCAAATTAATTAAGGAGCCCTTTTTCTAATCTCCTAAGTGTCCCTACTGTAGCTCTATATATACATCATTAAGCTCATGAGAAGAGAACAGAATTCCTATTCTAACGTGAGACACGCCCCACGCCTCTCTCTCTCTCTCTCTAGATCTCATTCAAGCTTTAACTTCTTCTTATTGCTCCACTGGTACAAGTAGAAGACGGGTGTATGGAGTAATACAGTAGAAGAACTGTAGGTAAACCGAGACGAAATATATTTTGACCTACAGAACTAACCGAAAGTCCAATTGAGACGTACAGCATACCCAGACAACCGTCTCGACGAGTGCTTTCCACAGCCGCCGAGATCGCAGCCATCCGACACCTCACGCGCCCTCACGCGCCGCCGGAAGCTCCCAGGCTACAAAGTTTTGTTTTGATCTGTTTGCATCCATTTGATCCGATTTTGATCTGATCTTGTTCGTGCAACCCAAGACGTGATTTGCGGTCAATCAATTGCGGTCAAGCGTTCGTGGTCAACCAGATCTACATAAATTTTAAGCCGTAAGTTCTCTACGTCAAACCTTTAGATCCGCTGCGCATAGGTTTACGTTTGCTATTGAATTCGTGACTTGTACATAACGAGATCCTCAAAGATCCAACAACTATCAGGAGGAGAAAGAGGGGCTTTGCCTAGCACATAACTTTTCTTTCAGACTAAAGGACATATTTTAAGTTTCTCAGCCAATCAACTAAATTCAGGCCAGTCAATTTGTTTTGCTCAAGAATACATGCAATTGGATTTTTAGTCATTTTAGTAGAATGATCTACCAAAATAAATGAAGCAAAAAATGAGTAGACTATGGAAAATTTATTCATTTAATATAAGGTCTTTGATATTAAATGTCTCCCGTTATTTTAATTAAACCCCATAAAATTTGAATATCAAATTTTCATAGTGGACTTGAAGCACAATAAAAATATTTCATACCCCAATTTTATGAGTACACATAAAAATATCACTATACAACCTTCAAGATTATTTTGCCTCACCTTTCTTATATACCCCCAATTTTATGCGCTCATATAGTACTAAATGTCAAATTAAACCCATCAAGCCTTCGTGATAATGGCGCATCAAGGTGTCCCAGGACTCGTGGCCAACACAAAGACGAATCCATCTCACGAGCATCTCAATGCTTAGTCGAGATCACAACTTTCAGTATAAAGCCACCCCACGACTCATGGTCAGTGACTAAGCACCGTAGCATCATCATCTCATCTACTTTTGATGGAATGCATATATTAATAGGTCCAACCTATTTTTATCCATTATAATTGGATATGGAATTAATCGAATTAAATTCCTTAAAAGTTTCAAAAACTTAGGGTTTATTTTCAAGACCTCATCAACTTAAATTACTAAGTGGGTTTATTTAATGCAACATTCATCATAGGACGCGCAAGCAACAAGCATTAAATAAATCTAACATGCATCCTATGCAGAAACCGATGGGATGATCACGGCCAAACCTATACGACCCATTCGAGCCAAAAATGGGTCAAGGCCAATCTAAGGGATAAAATAAATGGAACTACTTCAATTAAATTTTACTTGATTAACCCGTACAAGCACAGGCCTTCAAATTATATTCTATTACAACTTGTAAAAATTACCCACACAAGCGTGAGCCTTTTGCATCGAAAGGCCTCCAATCTGAGTTAGAAAACCTCACGATCTAACCTACTCTCAAGGCAATAATTTAAAAATTTTACAAATAATAGAATAAGAGGCTCGCAGGCCCAAAACCCAAAGATAAAACATACATCCAATCACATTGGTAAAGGTTTATGATCATCCCTAAATATAATATTCTAAAAACATTCATCACATGAATTAAAAGCATATAAATTTATCAAATTTTGTGTGTTGATTTAATTTTGGGTTTATTTAATTTTAACTATTGATAATAGTTAATCTAAAAGGTCACACGACTCGTGTATCTGCCTCACACGACTCGTGTCCCTTCATCACATGACTCGTGTGAAAAAGCCGCAATCAACTTTTAATAATCCATTCGTCCACACGACTCGTGTGTCTACCTCACAAGACTCGTGTGTGGTCACACGACTCGTGTGACTTGCTCACAACGACTCGTGTGTGGCCACATGCGTGGTCACATGACTCGTGTGACTTTAAGTTTTTTTTATTAATTTAAAATTAACTACCTAATTCTAATATGAATAAGTCATTTTTGTTTTAAACAGAGAATCAAATTCTCTGCGCATCATGAACTTTTCAAATCCCATTTGAATAAGTCATTTTTGTTTTTGACGTCCGAGAACGAAAACAAATAAGCATGCTCAATTAAACAACAACCAACAATTTGGTTATAATGACTCTTAGCAACATATAAACACTCACATGAAAATTATGATCAATTTATTTAAGCATGAAACTAATTTCAAGATATACACAATAACTTGTGTATATATATTACTCAATTGATCAGAAACATTTTCTGGCAGTAGGAAATCGAACAATTCAATTCATTTAATCAATCTCAAATTTAAAATCAAATACAACTTTTGTATCACACACAAAATTATATAATTTAATAATTAAACATGTTTATCCCATAAACACAAACAAATCAAAATCTGATTTTAAAGATGCAAACCGTGGCTCTGATACCACTGTTGGGTTCGCTATACCGTACAGGGTGAAACGCGGCGAAAATAAAACAAAATAAATAAGCATTAATCTAATAAATACTAAACCCCTCAGTTCACGTAGCGATTGTTACGATCGGCATTTTTTAAAATCACGTAAAATACGAATTTTGATTTGTAGAGAATTTCAAAAATTGCCTTTAATTTTCTTCGTAAAACGACGACGGAGAGGAAATCAATTCCCGGTTATGTGGCTATCACCATCTTCGTACGTCTCACCATAAGGAATTCAAGTGTCTCCCCTCTAATCGAGTCCACCTTTTGGATTCCGGCTCCGAGATCAATTTCTTCGCTAGTAGAAATTTCCCGGTATTCAATTGGTATAATAATAAAAATGAAAGGAGAGATTTATTTTTTTCTGTGTAGAAGGCGAGTGCAACTATTGCTCTCTTTCTTCAAAAACTGATTTGGAAGGGCTTGTCTTGTATGTTCTTCACGTACATCTCATATGTACATATATATAATAGCAAAGATATAATAATTATGATTGATTAGTGATGATTGATAGTTGTTGGGGATGGCTCACCTAGCTCCCCAACTATCAATTTAATATTATTATTATTATTATTATTATTATTATTATTATTATTATTATAATAATAATTCTTTCTTCAAAAACTAATTTGGGAGGGCTTGTCTTGTATGTTCTTCACGTACATCTCATATGTACATATATACAACAAAGATATAATAATTATGATTGATAAGTGATGATTGATAGTTGTTGGGGATGGCTCACCTAGCTCCCCAACTATCAATTTAATATTATTATTATTATTATTATTATTATTATTATTATTATTATTATTATTATTTAAATAGCATTAGTGATGGCCAATTACCCCACTTCATTAAATTACATGTCCAAGTACATGTGCATAAGTTGACCAACAATTGGCAAACATTTTGTTTTATTTTTTTAATATTTAATATCAATTCAAGATTAATTAAAGATAATGACATATAATATATGACACTAACTGTCAAAATTAGTCAAAATTTTATCTCCCATAAAAATAAAATCTTCTTTCTCATGTAGGCTTTTATTATATAATCATATTAATATTTGGATTTGAATTTTAAAGTCCAACTTTTTTGATTTCGCAATTTCAATGATTACTTAAATAATATCTAAAGCTCAATTAATCAATCCCATTGATTAATTTATACTATTCCTTTAATTGACATTTAATCAAAATTAGATTTAATTAAATAATAAAATTATTTAAGTAAGTCCTGTCAGTTAATCCAACTATTAGAAATACCAATTTCAAAATTGTCATCATCCAAAATTTGGAGTGACCCTTTTAGGTTCACGATTAACACTAGTAGTGGGTTTACAACTCGTTTGTAATATAAATTAATCTAATTAATTTATATTGTTGAAATTAAATCTTAATTTCAAGAACCCACAAATCATGCTAACACCTAGCAAGTAGCATGATTATCTAGTGTTAAGTTAAATAGCGAGTAAACCTTTTCAATTGCAAGTGCATACATGTAAAATCCTTTCGACAACTAATTTCTCGATTAAATCTTGGGTATGGATTTATAAGTCGAAACTCAATTGATTTAATAAATATGATTCCATTTCAAGTTTAATGATTCTTTTATGAATCCATATTCATCTCGCATTGGCCAAGATCTTTGAATCACAAACTATGAAAAACATAAGAAATTCACTTATCCACGTAAGTGTCGAATTCTTTGTTGGCCACAGATAAACCTCTATACATATTAATACAAGACCCAAATATCCTTTATTTTATTGTCCAACAGTCAAAGGATAAATCAAAGTAAAGCACAACATGTACAAGATTTCTGTGGTGCCTCAAGTCAGAGTATCAGTCATGTACTATTGCAACATGAATATTCTTATTCAACAGTTAAAAACTTCCAGTTAAGAATTTTCATCGGGCCATGTTCAGTGAACTTGTTCTCCAACAAGCACACCCGCGTATATGCATTTGCGTCCACATGCTAATGTTGATGGAATGCAACATCCTCGTCCAACGAGCATGCATCATATGCACAAGTTTTATCGGATTATTCGATGTCCTGTCTCGAAACACCCATCGACTTGGAACTTATTTAAGATCATAGCTTTAAAGACATGTTCCATGATTGCCATCAAATGGGCAACCATGCCTTATAGCTTATAATGATCTAAGGACTTTATCATATGTGTAAATATAGGATAAATGCAAATACATAGGATAAAGCTACGCCTCAAAATAATATAATTTTCAATAAATTGTCTTTAAAAGTAGAAAAAGATCCAATCAGATTGGAACGCCGGGTATTCTACTCTAACAGGACATGGATCGTCTTACCAAGTATGGACATTTCATTTCTATAACTCATCCATATACGACTAAATCCATAGCTGAATTATTTGTTGAATATGTGGTGAAGTTACATGGAATTCCACAGTCCATTGTATCGGATAGGGTCGGATATTCGTGAGTAGTTTTTGGAAGTAGTTTTTCAAAATGCATGGTACTGAATTGGCTATGAATTCAGCATATCATCCTCAAACGGATGGGCAAACCGAGGTAACCAATCGCATCCTCGAACAATATCTCAGATGCTATGTTCATGATTTTTCGAGAAAGTTGGAAGGGTTTTTGTCGTTGGCTGAATTTTGGTATAACACAACTTACCATGCCTCGACTAAGTTCACTCCTTTCAAGTTGGTTTGTGGACCGGTGGCACCTACATTGGCTAGTTATCCGTTGGGAAAGTCCCCGAATGATGAAGTGGATCTTAAGCTAATGGAGCGAGATCTTATGGCTCGGCAGCTCAAAAAAAACCTATACAGATTGATCAATCGAATGAAGGAGCACTATGATAATGGAAGACGAGAGGAACGATTCGAACCGGGTGATTGGGTTTACTTGAAGCTTCGACCTTATCGTCAACAGACGATCTCTCAAAAGGCTCTATTCAAGTTGGGAAGTCGTTTCTATGGTCCATATCAAATTATAGAACACGTTGGTGAAGTGGCCTATCGACTTGATCGACCGGCAGAAGCTCAAATTCATCCGGTAATTCACGTCTCTCAACTAAATAAAAGCTTGAGTGGAAGTCAAGGAGTTCAAACAAGGTTGTCGGCAGTGAATTATGAAGGCACTATGATTGTACATCCAACACGTGCATTGGATTATCGGAGGTTTAAAAGGGTTGGTCGCTTTCCTTCGGAAGTCTTGATCGAGTGGGACAAGCTGCCGGAAGAGGGATCGACTTGGAAAAATTTACAGGATATGCGAGCTCAATTCCCAGATTTTATCCTTGAGGACAAGGACACTCTTGAAGGGGACTAGAATGATGCGTATGAAGGTCATCGGCTAAAGAATACGTATAACTGGGCTCGACGTGCACGAATCAAAGGACATCAAGATGTAAGCTGTCCAAGGGCTAGCGCCGCTAGCCCCCCTAGCGCTGCTAAGGTCCAAGACCTAGCAGCCGACTAGCGCCGCTAACCCCCCTAGTGGGCGACAGAGCTTTCCGCCTTATCATGGTTAGCGGCGCTAACCCCCCCCCCCCCCCNCCCCCCCCCCCCCTTAGCGGCGCTAAGGTCTGGGCAGGATCAATTTTAATTGCAGTTTTATTTTCGTTTTCATTTTATTTAGGAATGCTTGTATGACTATATTAGGGTAATTTCAGACTTTGAATGAACCATCTTTCATCTCTTATCAATAAAATCAGATAACGCTTGTTTTCGAGCACCAATCCGTGTCAAAATCAAGGTTATTAGTGTGAGTTTTGATACAATTTTCGATATTCGATACGCAATTCGTAATACACAACTTTACACACTACTTTAAGTAATTTATTATTTTTCCTCGAGTATTCGACAGAGGCGGACCTACATTCATTCCAGGGGGGGCCACGGTCCCCCCCCAAACTTTTGATTTTTTTTACCTATGCATGTGTAATATATTAATTATTAGATTAAGTATATATAATTATTATTATCTCCATTAATCAATTAACTAAAGATATATTGATTGAGACTATGTGAACTAAGACAAGCCAAGGCACATTACACAAATATATAGAAGATAAGCCATAAACCCATTTAATAAGTTGACTTCCACCTTTTATTATATTGTATATATTATTTCTTTATTAGTAAAATAATAAAACCACTCTAATTAGCATAAAAAGAGACCCTATTCAAGAGTCCAGATATAGAGACAGAGACTCACGAAACAGAGCACGGGGAAGCACAACACTAGCATGCAAGGTAAAAAAAATATCACTAATTTGCAGCAACAAAAGATCGTCCGTCATTGATTCATTCGAATAATTTGATCATTTTCTTTAGATTTGTGAGTACTTTAATTCAGTGGCAGATCATTTTTTTATGTTCTACTATGTATATATATGCACATTACAAACATATTACTCATTTTGGTTCCAATGCATCCGCTTGTTTAAAGTGAGGACGTGAGACTCATTCCTAGCGACAAGATTTAGATCTTTATTTAAATAATAATTCTTTATTTTTATTATTTAATTCTTTATTTTTAATTATTTAAATATTATTATGACCATTGACCGTTGACTCCGGCGTTGACTTCCGGCGAAAATTGTTGACTTCCGGCGTGGACCCGTTGACCTTAGTATGCATCATGTATGAAAGAATAATTAAAGACAATTAACCTTGCAACCAAAGACAATTAACCTTGTAACTAAAGACAACTAAACATTGTAAATAAAAACAACTAACCCTACAACAAGATAGAACTAACTTTGCAATTACAGACAACTAACCTTGCAACTAGAGAAAACTAACATTGCAACTAGACAGAACTAACCTTGCAACTAAAGATAACTAACCTTGCAACCAAAGACAACTAACCTTGCAACTAAAGACAACTAACCTTGCAACCAAAGACAACTAACCTTGTAACTAAAGACAACTAACTTGTAACCAAAGACAACTAACTTTGCAACGAAAGACAACTAACCTTGCAAACAGACAACTAACCTTGCAAACTGAATACAACTTAACATTGCAAATAAAAATAACTAACCCTGCAACAAGATAGAACTAACTTTGCAACTATAGACAACTAACCTTGCAATCTGAGAAAACTAGCATTGCAACTAAACAGAACTAACCTTGCAACTAGACATAACTAACCTTGCAACTAAAGACAACTAACCTTGCAACTAAAGACAATTAACCTTGCAACTACAGACAACTAACCTTGCAAATTGAATACAACTAAACATTGCAAATAAAAACAATTAACCCTCCAACATATTTACAATAACTTTGCAACATATTTACAATGACTTTGCCTCACCATTTACTTCATACACAATACATTTTAGGGTTAATGGCTCAACGCCGGCGTCAATTGCAGAAGTCAACGGTCAACGCCGGAGTCAACTAATAATTATTTTTATTATTTAATTAATGTATATTTTAATAGATTAACATAATCCTTGATCTAGACAAAATGAGTGGCTAAGATTGAGTCTCACGTACTCATTTTAAGGAGTGGTTTCATTGGATCCGTCCCCTATATATATAGATCAAGATCAATTAAAATATACATTAATTAAATAATAAAATAATTATTAGTTGACTCCGGCGTTGGCCGTTGACTCCGGCTTTGACCGTTGACTTCCGGCGTTGACCGTTGACAAATAACCTAGCAGCAAGAAATAAATAACCTAGCAACAAAAGACACTCAACCTTGAGGGGTGTAGTGGTTGCATTGCTGGTCTTGCTTCCATGAGGTACCAGGTTCAAATCCTATGGGTTACAATTTTTTTATTAAAAAAAATACAACTAATTTAGCAGCATCAGACAACTAACCTAGCAACAAAACACAACTAACCTAGCAGCAAGAAAGAACAACTAACCTAGCAACAAAACAAAACTAACTTAACAACATCAGACAACTAACCTAGCAATAAAACACAACTAACCTAGCAACAAAAGACGCGCCAAGTACTGCTCTAGACGCGCCAACCACCCTTGTTGGGTAACGGCAGTTGCGCATGATAGTAGACAGTGGCGGCGTCTTACTAGGGTTGGTAGGCGCGCCCAGGATCACATTTTTTGGGTTTTGGGGCGAGGTTAGTTTCTGGGATGAGTGGTGGTTAGGTGATAGGCCGTTGTCTAGAGATAGGCAGGTGTCGCATTCCCCCGACATGCTTGTGCGCGACCTTTGGACGGACGGGTCGTGGGATAGGGGGAAGCTTGATAGATAGTTGGGCTCCGGGGCGGGTTTTAGTGAGCAGTTATTAGATAGGATCCAGCAGATACCCATCTCGGGGGACAGTTCGGATGGTATGAGGTGGAGACTTACATCATCGGGTGTGTTTTCTACTACCTTGGCTTGGGAGCAGATCAGGCTGAGAGATCGGCCGAATCTTCTCTTCGGAGCCATCTGGAGCGACCTTTTCACCCCTACCATATTTGTTTTCCTTTGGCGCCTCCTCTTGCGCCGGATACCCGTGGACACTGTGTTACATGCGAGGGGGATCTCCTTCCCCTCCCGATGTGTGTGTTGTTCTGAGACCGGACGTCATGGGACCGAGACCTTTACCCACCTTTTTCTAGAGAGTGAGATTGTGAGGAGAGTGTGGGAGCATTAAGCTACTTGGACTCATATATCCCTACCCTCTACAGACAGTTTTTTTGAGCTCCTGAGTTTTTTCTCATAGAGCACACACTTTAGAAACGTGAGCTTCCTCATTCCTTGTCTGATCCTTTGGTTCACCTGGACTGAAAGGAATAGTGCGAAGCATAGGGATATTACTTTCTTGCTTTCTCACATTGTTTTGCAGGTGGAGAGACACATTTCGCTCCTCACAGCGTTGGGCAGGCTTTCTGCACGTGAGTGGACAGGCTGCACGCCACCGCACCGCTACAGGGTGGCTCCCCCTCCGCCTGTTTGGTTCCCTCGGCCCAAAGCTGTTGTTTGGCTTCGACCCGACTCTCCTTGGGTCAAGCTGAACACCGATGGATCTGTCGATCGCCATAGCGGTACTGCCGGAGGAGGAGGCTTGATCCGGGACCACAGTGGAGATCTTATCGCCGCCTTCCACACATCCCTTCAGGCATCCTCGAGCTACGATGCAGAGATTTAGGCATTACAGATTGGCCTTCAGATTGCTGCCGACCTCTCTAGTCATATTTGGATTGAGCTGGACGCAGCGGCTGTCATCACCCTCCTGGCCTCGGGTCATCAGGGCTCGTGGCAGATTCAGCACCCACTTATGCGCATTAGAGATCTACTTCGGTCATTCCATTACAGGATCACACACATCTTCCGTGAGGGGAACAAACCTGCTGATTACCTTGCCAGTCTTGGCGCTACCATACCAGACACGCACACGTATCAGACCTACACTGCTCCACTCCATCTTCGCACGCTAGTTCGGATGGATCAGCTGGGATATCCATCGTTTCGATTCCAGTAGATTAGGTTTCTGGTTTTGGTTTTCTTAGACTATCCATTTATTCCGGGCACCTGTTAGCCCGATGACAGACCTTGTTCTATTTTCATTTTCTGTTTGCATTTCTGTTTGAATTGTGAGACTACGTTGACACTTTGGGCCCTAGTTTCCGGGTCTTGATCAAAAAAAAAAAACCTAAAACCTAGCAACAAAAAACAACTAACCTAGCAGCAAGAAAGAAATAACCCTAAACCCTAAACCCTAAAAGACAACCTAGCAACAAAGGAAAAAAATGCTCTCACTTGTCTCTACATTTCTCTCTCTAGGATTTACCCCTTTCACCTACAACCACCACCACCACCACCACCACCGCCGCCTAGTCGTCACCACCTTTCGCAGCCGCCGGCGACCCCCCTGGGCCGCCGGGCTTTTTCTCTTTCATTTTCCGTTCCAAGTTATGGCCCCATCCCTTCCCCCTTTTCCATCGACTTCGCCTCAATCTCTCACCCAAGATCCAGCCTCCCCTACGCAGGCATTTCCGCACCTTCTTCAGCGCCCAGACCTTCAACATGCTATAGCGACTTTAATGGGCAAAAGCTTGGAAGAAGGTAAATCTCCCTCTGAAAAACCGAGTGGCCACGCCACCGGAGAACCTCCCTCTGAAAAAATGAGTGGCCACACCGCCGGTACCTCAGACCCACGGCCGGTGGAAAATCGACGGACGGTCTCCTTTGGAACTCTGCCGTCGGCCCACAGTTTGCCAGTCAACTCTCTTCTTCAAGACGGCGCCTCGGTGACCCTAAACCCTCAGCTGCTCGGTGATGGGTCGCTAATACCGATCTCCCATGTGGCATCTCAAGACCCTATCTTGCTTGGGCCAATCCCCAGGCCCAATTATGGGCCTCAATTTCCCCCTATTGGGCCTATACCAACCAAAGCTGTCCCAACCCACAATCCAAAAAATTATCCCTCCACACAGCCTGCTTCCTCCCGGCCCAAATCCCACCCTCACCTCAAAGCCCGCCAAATCTCTTCTCAGCCCACAACTTTGAACTCTCCTCAGCCCGTCTCCACCCACAACAACCCAAATCCCACCATTCCCCCACAGGATGCGACCTTCACCTCCCATCAGGCTGCTGCCGACCAACCGTCCGTCGCTGGCGCCGGCACCGTCAAGACCACCGAAAAAGTGCAATTGACCAGCCATCAACCCGGAAAGACCACAGTTTCGGCTATCACGGCCCCCGGCCAACTTCACCTTCTCCAACCAATAAACCCGCCGAAATATCCAGCTCTGCTGCGGGAGATCTAGAATTAGATATCTTGTATGTGCGTGAAGACGGTGTGGTTGTTGCGGGTCCAAGCAAGCTATCCGCGGCTCATCCTTCTGCGCCTTTCATGAATGGGGCACCGCCGACGGGCACCTTCACGGCAAACCCCACTGCAGCTGCAACCGAGCCTCCACCGGGCACCTCCACTGGCCCTCTTTCCTTCCGAGAGGCCATTACGGGGAGGAGAGATGGCGGCACGGGAGCCCCGCGGTCGACGACCAAGGATTTTACCTTTGACGGTTTACGAGCATGCCTGCGGAACCATCATCCGCTCGAAGGGAAACAAGGTCAAGGCCCGATACACTGAAACCGAATCTGTCGCTCTTGCAGGTAAGCTAGCTAACACCCTGGTCTTTAAGTTTTCATATGCTATCCCTGCCCCTCGAGATATACCTGTTGGATTAGGCAAATTGGGTTTTAAGGGTAGAGTGTCATCTAAGTGGTACAATTTCAACCACCTTCTAGTGTCTTTCCACCTCCCCGAGGATTATAACGAGGTCTGGCTTAAGACCTCGATTCATTTGTGTGGATGCCCAGCTAGGGTGTTCAAATATTATGTCGGGTTTAACCCGAAGATGGAAGCGCCGGTGGTCGCCGTGTGGTGCCGGCTTCCCGGCCTCCCACCCCATCTTTATGATCGAGCTGCCATCACTACACTTGCTAAGTGTATTGGGCAGCCGATTCGTATTGACGCCCCGACGGCCCTTCAGACGAGGGCTAACGTGGCGCGATTTTGCGTCGAGATAGATCTGAGAGCTGAGGTCGTCCATGAGATTGAGATTGAACAGGGCTCGGAGTCCCTTGTTCAGCGGGTGAACTATAAGAAGATCCCCGCGTTCTGTACCTTGTGCAGCCATGTGGGTCATATTGCGGCTAATTGCTACACCAGTGGAAATAAGCCACGGCCCACGCTCCTGCAGCGCCGTCGTGCGGCTCAGCCACGGCCCTCCACTGGCAGGAGGGACCCCAGGGGAAAGGGCAAAAGCCCTCTCCGTGCGCCTGAGACCCCGAAGGGGTCTAAGGATAAGGGCAAGGCTGTGATTGACGCCACTGCCCAAACTGGGAAGGATGCTCACCCTAACCAGCATAAGCAGTTGGCCATAGTTGGGCCAAAGCCCAAGTCCACGGGCTTTCTTCCTAGACAGACCCTCCAGTCGGCCTTCAAGGCCAACCACTCGTATTTTGTTGTTCTCTCCCCACAAGCAGAGAATGAGGTCGCGCCTTTCCCCAGTGGCCCACCTAAGATCACTGACCTCATGCTTCTTGACGAGGACGACCTCCTTGTCGACGATATGGACCAGTCGGATGCCTCGCCCAATGGCGAGGTCATCCATTTATCCGATGATAGTGCACGCGACGCTGCTCCTCTGACCGCGCGTGCATCTAGTCCGGACCGCTCTCTGGATTTGAGGGCCAATGCCAGCCCCGCTCCCCTGAAAGGGGATGAGTCGGCCACTCCTCTCTCTGCTGAGATCAGGAGCTCGGCTGAGCACATAGCCAGACCCCCCCCTCCCCTCCCTCTGGCGGCGAGCACATGACTGCTCCGCCGGCTGGATCCTCTCTCTCTCCCATCCCCGAGCTGCCATGTGGTCTTAACCGCGCCCAGCATGACGTCTCGTTTGAGAGCTTCGCATCTAGTGCCTTCGTGCACTATGACAAACATGAGACAGCCCTGGAGATAGGGCAACCTGCTAGTGCTGCTCTTGGTCAGACTGCCCAGTCAGACGACACGCAGGCCACGAGCACCTACCGAGGCAGGCAGTCTACGAAGACCAGAGCCACGCAGCGCACGACGCGACGGACTGTCCCCCCTACTATTAGATCCTTCCGTCACATTCATTCTCTAGGTAGCCCGACCCAGCCTCGCCACAGGTGGACTATGTCCGGTGGCTCCTGCGATCGTTGACATGTCTATCACATCCATTACTTAGAATGGCCGTGGCCTGGCGAATAGGGCTACTCTCTCTCACCTCCATTCTCTCATTCGTGACCACCGACTTTGGTTTATGCCAAGTATACTAGGGTCGGGCGCTATGATCTTTGGGACACCCTGCGTGAGATTGTCGAGAGTATAGAGGGATTGCCATGGATGGTTAGTGGCGATTTCAACATCTTTCTGCATCCCGAAGAGCGTGTGGGTGGCCGCTCGGACAGGTCACGGGAGATGTGGGATTTTGCTCAGGCGGTGGCGGACTGTGAGTTAATTGACGCTGGATATGATGGTGAGCCCTTCACGTGGGTGAGGGACGGACTCAAAGAGAGGTTAGACCGTGCGTTGGTTTCTGAGGTGTGGGCGAAGATGTTTGCGGTTACGACCGTCACACACCTTACTCGATTCGGGTCTGACCATTCACCCTTTCTCATCCGGTGCAGATTTTCGAGCACCCCCCGCCGCTCTTCATTTAGGTTCCAGAACATGTGGGTTCGCCACCACTCCTTCCACGACACTGTCAGGGATTCCTGACTTCAGCCGCCTGGGCTCTTCGGGATGCGCAATCTCGAGGCGAAGCTCGGCAGACTGCAGCGTCAGTTGAGACAGTGGAACTAGGATGTTTTCGGAAACCTTCATCAGCGCCTTGCTGCAGCTCAGAGTGCGCACGCGACGGCTGAGCGGGCCTATGACCTGGACCCCACTCCGGAGAATAAGACTGCCATGCACCGCTGCCACGCCGAGTACCAGCTCCGACTCCTTATGGAGGAGGACTTCTGGAAGCCGAAGGCGGCCGTTCGCTGGGTGGTCGAGGGCGAGCGGAATACTAGGTTCTTCCAGGGCTACGTTAGGCAGAAGCGTGCTAAGTCGTACATCCATAGTATCGAGGCTGATGGGTCATCCTTGACCCAAGAGGCTCAGATTCGGGAGTCGGCTGTTGCTCACTTCCAGACCCTATTCACCTCGGACAGAGGGTCCCTTGTGGCCCCGACCGCTACTCTTTTACCCACCATCCCTCCTTCGGTCGATCTCGTTGGCCTCTGTGAGCTCCCGAGTAGGGAGGAGGTCAGGGATACTGTATTCGGGATTGATCCCAACAGCGTTTCTGGCCCGGATGGTTTCTCCTCCTTCTTTTATCAGGTCTGCTGGGATCTAGTCGAGACTGACGTCGAGGAGGCGGTGTTGGATTTTTTCTCCGGCCACCGGATGCCGGATTCCTTCACGTCTACCACTGTCGTGTTGATCCCCAAATGACCCAACCCGAGCTCTTGGTCCGATTACAGGCCCATCAGCCTGTGTAACGTGACCAACAAGCTCATTTCGAAGATCCTTAACGGTCGTCTTTCCCCTCTTCTCCCCTCCCTCATCTCTCCGAACCAGAGTGGATTCGTCAAGGACCGGGTCATTAGTGATAACATCCTTTTGGCCCAGGTGATGATCCACGACATCTCCCATGCGGATTGGAAGCGGGCTCCGAATATCGCGCTGAAGCTAGATATGGCTAAGGCGTATGATAGGGTAGAGTGGTCGTTTCTTAGGGAGGCCCTGGCTAGGATGGGATTTCTTGACCGTTGGATCAGTTTTGTCGAGGCGTGCGTGGAGCACTGCACGTTCTCAGTCCTGGTCAATGGCAGCCCCACCGATTTCTTTCCCTCATCTAGACGCCTTAGACAGGGCGACCCCCTGTCCCCTTCCCTTTTCGTCCTTGCGGCGGACTACCTCTATCGCTGTCTTAACGGTTTCATCCGCGACTTTCCTCATATGACGTATAGCACCCATGGTTATGGTCCTCCCATCTCTCACCTCTCTTACGCGGATGACATCATCATCTTCACCCGGGCGGATGATGATGGACTGGTCGAGCTCATGCGCCTTTTGGAGCACTATGGCTCGGTTACCGGTCAGCTGGTCAGTCTGCAGAAGAGCACTGTAACGCCCCACTTTTATTTGCCGAAAATCAGAATAAATTTTTCAAATTTATTTCAAAACACCTGAGGCGCTACTCATTTTCAAAATGAACTTTAATACTTAATCAATTTCTCAACACTCATCAAACTAATTGTTTCCAACTCCCAAAACGGGTTCCAACAATATTCATAGTATTTAAGGAGCATCTCATTTAACACTAATTCAACCATAATATTCATAAATCATAAATTCAATACTATCCCATGTTCTCAAATCATACATCAGTTAATAACGCGGAAGCATGAATAACAATAACACCGGTCTCATAGACCGACCACAACTCGCTCTACTCCGCCGTCGTACCTGCCTCGCTTAACCTGAAACGTGAATTTCAGGTGGGGATGAGCACAGTTGGAAAAAGTAGTGCTCACCACTATGCAATAAACATTTTCATAACATATCAGAATTTATGATCACAGCATGTATAAGAATCAATCAAGTATCCCCAAAACATTCATCATAAATTCACAGTGTTCATACTCATGTGCACATCTATATCAATAGACTACTGCCGGTAGACGCATCGAATGCCCCACGGGCTTCTATGGAACGCCCCATGGGCTTTACGTCTCCGCCCTCCGGTCTTACACATCGAATGCCCCATGGGCTTCTATCGATGCCCAGTCAGTAGGAGTAACCCCTTGGGTTTTCATTTCATAAATATGGGACAACCGTTCGACGGCCGATACAGCTCACATCGAAGGCTACATGGTTCCACATGCATACTTTGATCATACCATAATTAAAACAGTAGTAACATTTACAGCATAGACGATTTTTAAATAAAACCCACCTGGTTGCTGGAATAGAGAATCACACACAAAACGAGAAAATCGATCGAGGCTTCAGCTCACCGAACCTACATATATAAAATAGCCCTATAAATAACTACTCCACACATTTATACCCTCATATCAACATTATGTTAATTAGACTCTACTCATAGAGTTCACATAAGCAAGCATTAAAAAGATAAGTTTGATTTTCGAAAACAACGCATAACTTTCAAAACATAACCCGCGCAGCGATTTTGAAATCAACACCAAAAGCAGCACAAAATTCATTTTTACACGAAACCAGTTGAATATGGATCCTAAGACATGCCTCTACAATTCTTATAAGACATCAGAAGCAAATAGTGGCATTTAACAGGCTTTAGAACTTCAAACATATGAAACAGGGATGCTGTGAAAAATCTGGAAACATGTAGTGGATAGAACCTCAGTATATTCAATATAAATGGAGCTACAGACATGCTATCAAGAAAATTCCAAAACCAAAATGTATCTAACTCAAATATCTACAACTTTGCTGAAGAACACATTGACAAATAATGATGTTATCTAGGGTTTTAAACACAAAAGACTTAGGTGAGAAAATCTGTCAAAATTTGATTTAGTTTACAAACAGCATCTCAGTATTTATAATCTAAATCATGCTATAGACCTCAAATTGACCAGATTCGAAAACCTATGGATAGCCAAGAAACATAGAAACAATTTTTGTGAAGAACACTTTCACATTTGAGCACGTTAGGACATCAATTTAAGACCAATCATTAACATCATATACCCAGCTGATTTCCAGAAAAACTGCTTGCACAATATTTTTATAAAAATCACATATCAAGCTACACTTATCGTATTGGCATGCTTTTTACCTTGTTAGAAACCCACGAGACAGTTCTATAACTTTTATTTAGAATGATAAAGCATATAAGGTCATTACAGAGGGGAAAAATCAATCAACATTTAGCATCACCTTGCTGTCAAAAAATATAACCCATTACATGCATATCCTACTTCTATCTAACACAAACCGAGCTACAGTCATCATATCATAATGAATTATACCTCATCAGAAATCTTAGAAAGAGATCTATAACTTTCATGAAATTCATATTTTCATTTGAATACACCAAAATGCGATAAACAGACATAACATTCAACACACACCTGCTGCCGGGATTTGTTAAAAACTGCTTGCGCGACAATTTTGTAAAATCGCAACTCTCTCATTTCAAGTCGGATTTTCGAAATTCTAAAGCTCACTAAACCACAACAGACTGAACTTTAAATCATATGAAGAACATAATTTCATAAACCGAGTTTTCCATGCCCTTTCAGAGGCTCGACAGAAACAGTAATTTCAAGGTCGATTGTGAAATATTCACCTCATGCGATTTTTTTTCCAAAAACATCACACTTAATTAACTAAGCTCATTACAACAACATTTAAACATCATTTCTCACATGAATAACACGAAATCATAAGACGAGGGTTTCACGATAAAAAGGGCTCAACAAGACGCCAACACGATTCAATGAAGAACATCACATAATTTACACATATATAGAAAACCCTAACATAAGATATTAAAAGAACTCTCATATATTCACATATCGCATAGGATAATTTCATAAAAAAAAAAAGACGAAGGGTGTCGAGCCGTCGTGTACCGTTCTCACATAAAGTACACGAGACAATCGAGAGGGAGGCGAAACGGGGCTCGATAAAGCAGCTCGGCTATGCTGCTGTTCGGAGAACTCGTCTTTGTTGTGAGGGTCGCCGGAGGTTGCAGGCTCGCGGACGGGAAGGTCGCCAGAATTGGGCCTGCGGTCTGGTCGCGAATGGGGCTGACATGATGTCGCTTGTTCGCGGCTGTTCGTGAAGGACTCGCGGAGGATGATCGGAGGGGAATGGTCGGATTTTGCTAACGAGAGAGAGAGTGTGGTTTATCTGGCGAGAAAGAGGAGAACGAAGGGTTTGCGTGAGAGAGATAAGGATCGAGAGAGAGAGCAGATAAAAGAAAAAGAAAGTTGCAGCTTCTTAATTCTCACGAGAAGGGGATTAAGGTTCTTAATAACCTAGGTTAACCTTTCCTCTCTCTCAAGTAATACATACACACACATGCGGTTTAGGAAAAAGGGAGAAAAACCGAGTCGGGTTTGGGTCGAGCTGGGTCGGTTCGGTTTGTCGGGCTCGCGGGTCAGCCGGTACTCTCGGGCTCGATTAATCGCAACATCAGATTTGTTCGGCTCGGAAATTAAATCGCACAATAAACTAAATAAGCCGGATATTATTTATTTTTAAAATACACACAATTTGATTTTAGGAAAATAATAATAATATTAGTAAAATACCAATACACATTTTAATAAATTAATTACACTTAGACAATTAGGCAATTAATTAATATTTAGACAATTAGGCAATTTGACAATTAGATCACATTGGACATTGAAACAATTTTAGCATTCAACAAATAATAATAACAAATAAGATAAATAATAATAATAATAATAATAATAATAATAATAATAATAATAATAAATTCTCAAAATTCCAGAATTCAAACGGGGCATTACAAGCACATTCACCCTCTCCACTTTCATCGCGGCCACGTGGGCTCAGCGGGTCCACGACATTACTGGCTTTGCGCATGGCGACCTTCCGATTACCTACCTTGGCGTCCCTTTATATAAGGGCAACCTCACGAGAGCGCTCTTTGAGGGCGTCAGACAGAGGATAATCCACAGGATCTCTGGTTGGTCGCATAGACATCTTTCTTTAGGTGGTCGGCTTGCGCTGATCAAGAGCACTCTTAACTCTCTTCCGATTCACTTGCTCATGGTCCTCGACCCCCCTAGGTCTACTCTTGACGAGATAGACCAGATTATGGCTCGCTATTTCTGGGGTTACGAGGACGGTTCTGGGAGGGGGAGACGTACCCACTGGGTGAGTTGGGACTCCATCTGTCGCCCCCTTCCCGAGGGTGGGCTTCGCATCTGCCGCCTCAGGGACATTGTTATAGTTTTCTCATACAAGCTGTGGTGGCGCTTCAGGGAAGGAAAGTCGCTTTGGGCTCAGTACCTTCGCGGCAAGTACTGCCCTAGACGTGCCAACCACCCTTGTTGGGTGACGGCTGTTGATCATGATAGTAGGCAGTGGCGGCGCCTCACTAGGGTTGGTAGGCGCGCCTAGGATCACATCTTCTGGGTTCTGGGCGAGGGCGATGTTAGTTTGTAGGATGAGTGGTGGGTAGGTGATAGGCCGTTGTCTAGGGATATGCAGGTGTCGCACTCCCCCTACCTGCTTGTGAGCGACCTCTGGACGGACGGGTCGTGGGATAGGGGGAAGCTTAATAGGGAGTTGCAGTCTAGTGCGGGATTTAGCGGGCATTTATTAGATCAGATCCAGCAGATCCCTATCTCGGGGGACGGTTCAGATAGCATGAAGTGGAGACTTACATCATCGGGTGTGTTTTCTACTACCTCGGCTTGGGAGCAGATCAGGCTGAGGGATCGGCCTAATCTCCTCTTCGGGGCCATCTGGAGTGACCTTTTCACCACTATTATTTCGGTGTTCCTTTGGCACCTCCTCTTGCGCCGGATACCCGTGGATACTGTGCTACACGCGAGGGGGATCTCCTTCCCTCTCGGTGTGTGTGTTGTTCCGAGACTGGACGCCATGAGACAGAGACCTTTACCCACCGTTTTCTAGAGAGTGAGATTGTGAGGAGAGTGTGGGAGCATTTTGCCACTTGGACACATATATCCCTACCCACCACATACAGTTTCTTTGAGCTTCTGAGTTTTTTCTCACAGAGCACACACCTTTGACACGTGGGCTTCCTCATTCCTTGTCTGATCCTTTGGTTCACCTGGACAGAAAGGAATAGTGCGAAGCATAGGGATATTACTTTTATGTTTTCTCACATTGTTTTGCAGGTAGAGAGACACATTTCACTCCTCATCGCATTGGACAGGACACGGCCCGCGACTGGACAGCCTGCACGCCACCACTTCGCTACATGGTGGCCCCACCACCGCCTGTTCGGCACCCTCGGCCCAGAGCTGTTGTTTGGCTTCGACCTGACTCTCCGTGGGTCAAGCTGAACACTTAAGGCTCCTTTGATCGCCACACTAGAGTCGCCGGAGGAGGAGGCTTGATCCGGGACCATAGCGGCGCCCTCATCACCGCCTTCCACGCATCCCTTTAGGCCTCCTCGAGCTATGATGCAGAGATTCAGGCATTACAGATCGGCCTTCAGATTGCTGTCCACCTCTCTAGCCACATTTGGATCGAGCTAGACGCTGCGGCTGTAGCCACTCTTTTGACCTCGGGCCACTGTGGCTCGTGGCAGATTCAGCACCCGCTTATGCGTATTAGAGTTCTACTCCGGTCTGTCCATCACAGGATCACGCACATTTTCCGTGAGGGGAGCAGACCTGCCGACTACCTGGCTAGCCTTGGCGCCACCATACCAGACACACATAAGCGGCATCAGACAACTAACCTAGCAACAAAACACAAATAACCTAGCAACTGCAGATAACTAACCTAGCAACAAAAGACAACTAACCTAGCAGCATCAGACAACTAACCTAGCAACAAGAAAGAACTAACCTAGCAACAAAACACAACTAACCTAGCAGCTACAGATAACTAACCTAGCAGCAAGAAAGAAATAACTTAGCAACTTAAGACAACTAACCTAGCAGCATCAGATAACTAACTTAGCAGCAAGAAAGAAATAACCTAGCAACAAAAGACAACTAACCTACAGCAAGAAAGAAAAAAGACAAACTACAGAGAGCAAAATGCTCCCCCTTCTCTTTAACTTTCTCTCTCTACAAACCCATCTTCCTAGTTTCCCCACCATTTCTCAGTCCAAATCCGACTCACAGCTGTTCGCCGGTGGGCCGCCACCGCCGCCGCCCCTGGCGGCG
>BKCP01012292.1:1302945-1318882 GCA_008636005.1 Striga asiatica
CGCCCTCTTATCTGGTCCCAGTTCCTCCAATTATGGCCTCGATCCCGATTCCTCCTGTACCTCCGTTTCCTCGTACTCAGTCCACACAATCGGAGCAATCTTCCCTCCGACCTCCTCCTCCTCAACCCATACCACCGGTAGCCTCCTCCGACCTCGTTTCTCTGATTTCAATGGAAGTGACGAAAGCCCTTAATAAACTCCTGCCGAGCTCAAAGTTAGAAGATGGAGAAATCCCAAAGTCAACATTCGACAACCCAACGAACTCATTCAACAATCACAACCCAGATCCGAGCTGCCTCTCAATCTCGGTATCTCTCACCGGCTCCGGGAAATCCCCTGACCAAGACCTGCCAGTTTCAATTCAAATTCCCGGGGAGACATCAGCGGTCGTCGACAATTCACCAGTTGAAAACAGAGATCCGGTTGTCTTTGGGACCTTGTCGTCGGAATTTATCCCACCGGCCACAACAAAATCTCCTCGCAAACCAGAGAATCCCTCCCCTCAGCTGTGCAACGAGTTTAACCCTCAAATGGGTCCTCCAATTGGGCCTATCCTGGCCCACAACGATTCTGGCCCAATCTCAACCAACATTCAAAACCAAGGAAACCCCACAACTCCTAAACCGGGCCGCTCGCAGGCCGCCTCCTTTCGCCCCAATCATCCTCTCACTTCATAGCCCACATCCCCAACCCATTCGGATTCCCAGCCCACAGCTCCCTTTCAACCCGTGCCCCACCAAAGTCCTTTTTTGGGCTTACCTCTTTTTGGGCCTGATCCTCAGCAGCCCTCCAACCTATCTTCAACCCAGCCCATTACTTCACCCTCTCAGCCCACTGCAGAGCCCGCCACCACTGAGACCACTTCTCAGCACGTCTCCATCCTTCCCAACCTCCTTAACATCACCTGCCATCAAGCTATCCCCGGCAGCACAGCGGCGACCGGCGGCGCTTCTCCACCAGCGTCCGGCCAGGCCTCCGGTACCTCCTCCGGCAACCACAGTCGCGTCCCTGCCGTCGGTCCCTCTCCGGCGGCCGGTTTACTTGGCCCCGGTCCCATTTTACCGACAAAATGCAACCTTGGGACTCGCAGCTCCACTATCACCCTCACCGGAGCACCTCAGGCGGTCCATCACCCGTCGGGCACTTCCAGCACACCCTCTGTGGCATCCCAAGCCGGCCACCAACCAGCAGGCCCGAATTCCGATCAGGACGTCTTACACGTGCATGAAGATGGAGTGATTGTGGAGGGACCAAACACGACGGCTACGGCCCACCTTACCGGGCTTCCCCGACACCGCCAACGGGCACCTCCACGGTCATCCCAACTGCAGTCGGGCCTCCACCAGGCCGCTCTCTTTCCGAGAGGCTATTACGGGGAAGAGAAATGGCGAAACGGGTGGCCCACGACCGACGGCCAAGGACTTCACCTTCGATGGGGGATACGAACATGCTTGCGGGACCATTATCCGCTCAGAGGGAAACAAGGTGAAGGCCCGATTTACTGACGCCGAATCTGACGCTCTTGCCGGTAAGTTAGCTAACACCCTGGTTTTTAAGTTTTCTTATGCTATCCCTGCCCCCCGAGATATATCTGCTAGATTAGGCAAATTGGGTTTTAAGGGTAGAGTGTCAGCTAAATGGTATAATTTCAACCACCTCTTAGTGTCATTTCACCTCCCCGAGGACTATAACGAGGTCTGGCTTAAGACCTCGATTCATCTGTGTGGATGCGCAGCTAGGGTGTTCAAGTATAATGTCGGGTTTAACCAGAAGATGGAGACGCCGGTTGTCCCCATGTGGCGCCGTCTTCCCGGCCTCCCACCCCATCTTTACAACCGTGCTGCCATCACTACACTGGCTAAGTGTATTGGACAGTCGATTCGTATTGACGCCCCGACGGCCCTTTAGACGAGGGCTAATGTGGCACGATTGTGTGTCGAGATAGATCTCAGAGCTGAGCTCTTCCGTGAGATTGAAATTGAACAGGGCTCGGAGACCCTTCTTCAGCTGGTGACCTATGAGAAGATCCCCGCGTTCTGCACCTTGTGCAGTCATGTGGAATATATTGCGGCTGATTGCTACACTAGTGGCAATAAGCCATGGCCCACACTTCCGCAGCGCCATCGTGCGGCTCAGCCAGGACCCTCACCCGCAGGAGGGACCCAAAGGGAAAGGGCGAAAGCCCTCTCCGTGCGCTCGAGACCCCAAAGGGGTCCAAGGATAAGGGCAAGGCTGTGATCGACACCACAGCCCAAACTGGGAAGGACGCTCATCCTAACCAGCCTAAGCAGTTGGCCATAGTTGGGCCCAAGCCCAAGTCCACGGGTTTTCTTCAAGCACAGAACCTCCAATCGGCCTTCAAGGCCAACCACTCCAACTTTGCTATTCTCTCCCCACAGGCAGAGAATGAGGGCGCACCTTCCACTAGTGGCCCACCTAGGATTACTGACCTCACGCTTCTTGACGACGACGACCTCCTTGTCGATGATATGGACCAGCCGGATGCCTCGACCAGGGGTGAGTCCATCCATTTATCCGATGACAGTGCACGCGACGTTGCTCCTTTAACCGTGTGTGCATCGAGTCTGGACCCGCTCTCTGGATTTGAGGGCAAGTGCCATCTCCGCTCCCCCGAAAGGGGATGAGTCGGCCCCCCATCTCTCTCCTAAGATTAGGAGCTCGGCTGAGCACATAGCCAGCCCCCACCCCTCCTCTGGTGGCGAGCACAGGAGTGCTCCGTCTGCTGGATCCTATCTTTCTCCCATCCCCGAGCAGGCATGCGGGCTTAACCGCGCCCAGCATGACGTCTCGTGCGAGAGCTTCGCATCTAGTGCCTTCGTGCACTATGACAGACAGGAGACAGCCCCGGAGATGGGGCAACCCGCTAGTGCCGCTCTTGGTCAGACTACCCAGCCAGACGACACGCAGGCCACGAGCACATACCGAGGCAGGCAGTCTACATGGACAAGAGCCACGCAACGAACGACGCGACGGACTGTTTCCCCTGCTATTGGATCCTTCCGCCACATTCACTCTTTAGGTGGCCCGACCCAGCCTCGCCACAGGCGGACTATGTCCGGTGGCTCTTGCGACCGTTGACATGTCTATCACATCCATTACTTGGAATGGCTGTGGCCTAGCGAATAGGGCTACTCTCTCTCACCTCCATTCACTCATTCGTGACCACAGACTCGACTTTGTTGGCTTTATTGAGCCGATGATGAGCACCCCTTCTTTTGACTACTACTCGCGTCGGCTTGGCTTTCACTCGGGCGTGGGTAATAGCTGCGGCTGTAGCCACACTTTTGACCTCGGGCCACCAGGGCTCGTGGCAGATTCAGCACCCGCTTATGTGTATTAGAGCTCTACTCCAGTCTGTCCATCAGTGGATCACGCACATTTTCCGTGAGGGGAACAGACCTGCCGACTATCTGGCCAGCCTTGACGCCACCATACCAGACACACATACATTTCAGATCGACACTGCTCCAGTCTGACTTCGCACTCTTGTACAGATGGACCAGCTTGGATATCTAACGTTCCGCTTTCAGTAGGTTAGGATTTTTTCTTTCATTAGTATAGACATTTATTTCGGGCATCTGTTAGCCCGAAGATCGACATTGTATTGTAATTTTTGTTTCTTTTTCAGTTTTCGGATTTTCTTTTTTGTTTTTTCTTTTGTTTTTTATTTTGATTAGTGAGACTCTGTAGACTATTGTATCTTGCTCGTTGATATTTTGGGCCTTCGATTTTGGGGCCCTAATCTATGCAAAGGTTGGGTATCCAGCCCAATCCCCCGCCCTTCCGGGGCGTTGTTTGTTTAAAAAAAAAGACCTAGAAACAAAAGACAACTAACCTAGCAGCATCAGACAACTAACCTAGCAGCAAGAAAGAACTAACCTAGCGACAAAAGACAACTAACCCAGCAGCAAGAAAAGAAAAAACCTAGCAACTTAAGACGAGACCAAACTTAGCAAATGCTCTCCCTTCTCTCTAGCTTTCTCTCTCTAAGCCTTACCCAATTCTTCACCGCCCACCTCCACCCTTCCGCCACCACTTCACCACCTAGTAGTCCCCTCCGGTCACCACCGCCGGCGGCTTGCCCCCAGGGCCGCCGGCCCTTTCTTTTNCCATATTGCGGCTGATTGCTACACTAGTGGCAATAAGCCAAGGCCCACTCTCCCGCAGCGCCACCGTGCGCCCCAGCCGGGGCCCTCCACTGGCAGGAGGTACCCTAAGGGAAAGGGCAAAAGCCCTCTCCGTGCACCCGAGACCCCAAAGGGGTCTAAGGATAAGGGCAAGGTTGTGATTGATGCCACTGCCCAAACTGAGAAGGACGCTCATCCTAACCAGCCTAAGCAGTCGGCCATAGTTAGGCCAAAGCCCAAGTCCACGGGCTTTCTTCCCAGACAGACCCTCCAGTCGGCCTTCATGTCCAACCACTCGTATTTTGCTATTCTCTCCCAACAGGCAGAGAATGAGGGCGCACCTTCCACTAGTGGTCCACCTAGGATTACTGACCTCACGCTTCTTGACGACGATGACCTCCTTGTCGACGATATGGACCACCCTGATGCCTCGACCAGGGGTGAGTCCATCCATTTATTCGATGACAGTGCACGCGACGCTGCTCCTTTGACCGTGCGTGCATCTAGTCCGGACCGCTCTTTGGAGTTGAGGGCCAGTGCCGTCACCGCTCCCCCGAAATGGGAAGAGTCGACCCCCCCTCTCTCTCTTAAGATCAGGAGCACAGCTGAGCATATAGCCAGCCCCTATTCTCCCTCCCGCGGCGAGCATAGGACTACTCAGCTGGCTGGATCCTCTCTTTTTCCCATCCCCGAGCAGGCATGCGGTCTTAACCGCGCCCAGCATGACGTCTCGTGCGAGAGTTTCGCATCTAGTGCCTTTGTGCACTATGACAGACAGGAGACAGCCCCGGAGATGGGGCAACCAGCTAGTGCCGCTCTTGGTCAGACTGCCCAGCCAGACGACACGCAGGCCAGGAGCACCTACCGAGGCAGGCAGTCTGCGAGGACCAAAGCCACGCAGCGCAAGACGAGACGGACTGTCTCCCCTACTATTGGATCCTTCCGCCACATTCATTCTTTAGGTGGCCCGACCCAGCCTCGCCACAGGCGGACTATGTCCGGTGGCTCTTGCGACCGTTGACATGTCTATCACATCCATTACTTGGAAAGGCCGTGGCCTGGCGAATAGGGCTACTCTCTCTCACCTACATTCCCTCATTCGTGACCACAGACTCGATTTTGTCAGCTTTATCGAGCCGATGATTCGCACCCCTTCTTTAGACTACTACTCGCGTCGCCTTGGCTTTAACTCGGGCGTGGGTAATATTTCGCATAAGATCTGGTTCTTTCACTCACGTGATTACGCTTGTCGGGTCCTCCGTGACACCAATCAGGTGCCTCACGTTGAGCTTTCCGCTGCCCACCTCCTGGAGCCCATCTTTCACACCTTGGTTTATGCCAAGTGTACTAGGGTCGGACGATATGATCTTTGGGACACCCTGCGTGAGATTTTCGAGAGTATGGAGGGATTTCCTTGGATGGTTAGTGGCGATTTCAACATCTTTCTGCATCCCGATGAGCGCGTTGGGTGGCCATTCGGACTGGTCACGGGAGATGTGGGATTTTGCTCAGGCGGTGGCGGACTAAGAGTTAATTGATGCTGGATGTGATGGTGAGCCCTTCACGTGGGTGAGGGATGGACTCAAAGAGAGGTTAGACCGTGCCTTTGGTTTCTGAGGCGTGGGCGAAGGTGTTTGTGGTTACGACCGTCACACACCTTACTCGATTCGGGTCTGACCATTCACCCCTGCCGATTTTTGAGCACCCCGCCGCTCTTCATTTAGGTTCCAGAACATGTGGGTTCACCACCACTCCTTCCACGACACTGTCAGGGATTCCTGGCTTCAGCCGACTGGGCACTTCGGGATGCGCAATCTCGAGGCGAAGCTCGGCAGACTGCGGCGTCGGTTAAGACAGTGGAACTGGGATGTTTTTGGAAACCTTCAACAGCGCCTTGCTGCGGCTCAGAGTGCGCACGCGACAGCTGCGCGGGCTTATGACCTGGACCCCACTCCGGAGAATAGGACTGCCATGCATCGCTGCGCCGAGTACCAACTCCGACTCTTTATGGAGGAGGACTTCTGAAAGCATAAGACGGCCATTCGTTGGGTGGCCGAGGGCGAGCGGAACACTAGGTTCTTCCAGGGCTACGTTAGGCAGAAGCGTGCTAAGTCGTACATCCATTGTATCGAGACTGATGGGTCATCCTTAACCCAAGAGGCTCAGATTCGAGAGTCGGCTGTTGCTCACTCCCAGACCCTCTTCACCTCTGGCAGAGGGTCCCTCGTGGCCCCGACCGCTTTTTTTCCCCACCATCCCTCCTTCGGTCGATCTCATTGGCCTCTGTGAGCTCCCGTGTAGGGAGGAGGTTAGGGATGCTGTCTTCGGGATTGATCTGTTTTTCCTCCCTCTTTTATCAGGTCTGCTGGGATCTAGTCGAGACTGAGGTCCAGGAGGCGATATTGGATTTTTTCTCCGGTAACCGGACATCGGATTCCTTCACGTCTACCTCTGTCGTCTTGATCCCCAAAACACCCAACCCGAGCTCTTGGTCTTTACCAACAAGCTCATTTCAAAAATCCTTGATGGTCGTCTTTCCCCTCTTCTCCACTCCATCATCTCTCCAAACCAGAGTGGATTCGTCAAGGATCGGGTCATTAGTGATAACATCATTTTGGCTCAGGAGATGATCCACGACATCTCCCGTGCGGATTGGAAGCGGGCTCCGAATACCGCGCTGAAGCTATATATGGCTAAGGCGTATGATAGGGTAGAGTGGCCGTTTCTTAGGGAGGCCCTGGCTAGGATGGGATTTCCTGACCGTTGGATCAGTTTTGTCGAGGCGTGCGTGGAGCACTGCACGTTCTCGGTCCTGGTCAATGGCAGCCCCACCGATTTCTTTCTCTCATCTAGAGGCCTTAGACAGGGCGACCCCCTGTCCCCCTCCCTTTTCGTCCTTGCGGCGGACTACCTCTCTCGCTGCCTTGACGGTTTCATCCGCGACTTTCCTCATATGACGTATAGCACCCGGGGCTATGGTCCTCCCATCTCTCACCTCTCTTACACGAATGACATCATCATTTTCACCCGGGCGGATGATGATGGACTGGTCGAGCTCATGCGCCTTTTGGAGCACTGTGGCTCGGTTACCGGTCAGCTGGTCAGTGTGCAGAAGAGCACATTGACCCTCTCCTCTTCCAGCGCGGCCAGGTGAGCTCAACGGGTCCACGACATTACTGGCTTTGCGTGTGGCGACCTTCCGATTACCTATCTTGGCGTCCCTTTATATAAGGGCAACCTCACGAGAGCGCTCTTTGCGGGCGTCAGACAGAGGATGATCGACAGGATCTCTGGTTGGTCGCATCGAAATCTATCTTTCGGTGGTCGGCTTGCGCTGATCAAGAGCACTCTTAGCTCTCTTCCGATTCACTTGGTTATGGTCCTCGACCCCCCTAGGTCTACTCTTGACGAGATAGACCAGATTATGGCTCGATTTTTTTGGGGTTACGAGGACGGTTCTGGGAGGGGGAGAC
The DNA here is from genome assembly GCA_008636005.1 of Striga asiatica. NCBI lineage: Eukaryota > Viridiplantae > Streptophyta > Magnoliopsida > Lamiales > Orobanchaceae > Striga > Striga asiatica. Next base: position 1,310,567 of record BKCP01012292.1, read on the forward strand.
GTACCCACTGGGTGAGTTGGGACTCCATCTGTCGCCCCCTCCCCGAGGGTGGACTTGGCATCCGCCGCCTCAGGGACATTGTTACAGCTTTCTCATACAAGCTGTGGTTGCGCTTCAGGGAAGGAAGTCGCTTTGGGCTCAGTACCTTCGCGGCAAGTACTGCCCTAGACGTGCCAACCACCCTTGTTGGGTGACGGCTGTTGATCATGATAGTAGGCAGTGGCGGCGACTTACTAGGGTTGGTAGGCGTGCCCAGGATCACATTTTCTTGGTTCTGGGCGAGGGAGATGTTAGTTTCTGGGATGAGTGGTGGGTAGGTCATAGGCCGTTGTCTAGGGATATGCATGTGTCGCATTCCCCCTACCTACTTGTGAGCGACCTCTGGACGGAGGGGTCATAGGATAGGGGGAAGTTTGATAGGGAGTTGGGGTCTGGTGCGGGTTTTAGCAGGCATTTATTAGATCAGATTCAGCAGATCCCTATCTCGGGGGACGGTTCAAATAGCATGAGGTGGAGACTTACATCATCGGGTGTGTTTTCTACTACCTCGGCCTGGGAGCAGATCAGGCTGAGGGATCGGCCTAATCTTCTCTTCGGGGCCATCTGGAGTGACCTTTTCACCTCTACTATTTTGGTGTTCCTTTGGCGTCTCCTCTTGCGCCGGATACCCGTGGATACTGTGCTACACGCGAGGGGGATCTCCTTCCCCTCTCGGTGTGTGTGTTGTTCTGAGACTGGACGTCATGAGTCCGAGACCTTTACCCACCTTTTTCTAGAGAGTGAGATTGTGAGGAGAGTGTGGGAGCATTTTGCCACTTGGACACATATATCCTTACCCACCACATACAGTTTCTTTGAGCTTCTGAGTTTTTTCTTACAGAGCACACACCTTAGACACGTGGGCTTCCTCATTCCTTGTCTGATCCTTTGGTTCACCTGGACAGAAAGGAATAGTGCGAAGCATAGGGATATTACTTTTTTGCTTTCTCACATTGTTTTGCAGGTAGAGAGACACATTTCACTCCTCATCGCATTGGGCAGGTTCACAGCCCAAGACTGGGCAGGCTGCACGCCACCACATCGCTACATGGTGGACCCACAACTGCCTGTTCGGCACCCTCGGCCCAGAGCTGTTGTTTGGCTTCGACCTGACTTTCCGTGGGTCAAGCTGAACACTGATGGCTCCTTTGATCGCCACACTGGAGTTGCCGGAGGAGGAGGCTTGATCCAGGACCATAGCGGCGCCTTCATCACAGCCTTCCACGCGTCCCTTCAAGCCTCCTCGAGCTATGATGCAGAGATTCAGGCATTACAGATCGGCTTTCAGATTGCTATCCACCTCTCTAGCCATTTGGATCGAGCTAGACGCTGCGGCTGTCGCCACCCTTTTGACCTCGGGCCACCAGGGCTCGTGGCAGATTCAGCACCCGCTTATGCGTATTAGAGCTCTACTCCGGTCTGTCCATCACAGGATCACGCACATTTTCCGTGAGGGGAACAGACCCGCCGACTTCTTGCCAGCCTTGGCGCCACCATACCAGACACACATACATTCCAGACTGACACTGCTCCACTCCGCCTTCGCACGCTTGTTCGGATGGAGCAGCTTGGATATCCATCTTTCCGATTTTAGTAGATTAGGCTCTTGCTTTCATTAGTTTAGACAATTACTTCGGGCACCTGTTAGCCCGAAGATCGACTTTGTATTGTAGTTCTTGGTTCTTTTTAGTTTTTCGGTTTTCTTTTTCTTTTTGGTTCTTTTGCTTTTGATTTTGGTTAGTGAGACTCTGTAGACTATGGTATCTTGTTCGTTGATATTTTGGGCCCCGATTTTGGGGTCTTGATCTATGCACAGGTTGGGGATCCAGCCCAATCCCCCGCCCTTCCGGGGCATTGTTTGATTTAAAATAAAAAATAAAAAATAAAACCTAGCAGCAAGAAAGAAATAACCTAGCAACAAAAGACAACTAACCAAGCAGCGAGAAAGAAATAACCTAGCAACAAAAGACAACTAATCTGGCAGCGAGAAAGAACTAACCTAGCAGCAAGAAAGAAATAATCTAGCAACAAAAGAAAACTAACCTAGCAGCATCAGGCAACTAACCTAGCAGCAAGAAAGAACTAACCTAGCAATAAAAGACAACTAACCTAGCAGCAAGAAAAAAAATAACCTAGCAACTTAAGACAACTAATCTAGCAACAAAACTCAACTAACCTAGAGAATTGCATTAATAATAGCCGAGAAAGGTACAAAGTTTGAACAACAGAAACTAACCATTAACTGCCACAGACCACAGACACTAATACAAAACTAAAACACATAGAGGGGAGAACCAGACTAGTTGGCCTAGGAGGGAATGAGGGTCAAACAGCCAGCCATTATAGGATACTGGAGCCCTGGGCTAGACCATAAGACAAAACAATAACAACCTAGCAACTGTGATAACACCTAGCTAGCAGGACACAACGGACTAAACCAAATTAAGCCACATTAGAGAAATTCAGCCATTCTGAGATGCAGCTTGAACCACTGCAATCTCTGGCTGCCACTGATTTTTAAACACCCACAAGTTCCGGGATTTCCATAACCACCATAGAATATAGGTGGTTAATTGGATCTTGTCTTGTGCAGCTTTGTGATTATGCATCAGACACACTTCTTCCCACCAAGATTTGAAGCTATGGACATCTTGTTGTAAGTTAGCCCACAGAACAGGTGCATGGTTCCAGGTGTTTTTTGCCCTTGGGCAGTTGAAAAGTATGTGCTCAGAAGTTTCCTCTGTTTCTCCACATGCCTTACAAATGTTATCAATTTTCAGCCCTCTTTTGCAAAGGTTTCTCTGTGAAGAGAGGATCCCTGAGAAGCACTTCCATATGAAGTGTTTAATTTTCCTCTTGAGCTTTAACTTCCAACTGATGTTTCTGACCTGTGTGATCCAAGATGATTGGCTGCTTGATTCAGGAAGGTCCAGACTCAAGAGTTTGCTGTGTAAGAGAGTTCATAGGAAGATGCCACAGAGAAGTGACCTTTTTTGTTAAGATTCCAAACCGGCCTGTCTTTTTGAGTCCTGTCAACAGTGGAGATTTTTAAGATTGCCTCATACTCAGTTGATGTGAAGAGTTGCTTGAGAAGGGATTCATTCCATTCATCTGAGTTTGGGAGCAGAAGTTCTGAGACTCTGCAAGGCCTGTAGCCAGCAGTTGCAATGCTTTTGCAGGGTTTGTGAGTACATATTGTTGGTATCCAGGGGTGATCCCAAATCTTTGTGTCCTTGCCGTCTTTAATCTTTACAAAAAGTCTTTGCTCCAGTAGTGGCCTCACTTTCATCCAACTCCTCTAAAGCCATGAGCAGTTTTGAGAAGGTTGAGTTTCCAGGAAGGAGCTGCTAGGAAAGTACCTCTGCTTTAGAATTCTGCTCACAAGTAATGTTGGTTTGGTGTAGATTCTCCACAATTGTTTGATAATTAAGGATTTGTTGAACAATTTGAGGTCAGTGAACCCCAAGCCACCTTGAGCTGTAGAAAGAGTAAGATGATTCCACTGTTTCCAATGTATACCATCTTCCTGATTACCACCTTTTGACCACCAGAACATGAATATCAGTTTTGAAATTTCAGAGCATACACCAGCAGGAAGGAGAAAACAGGACATCACAAAGTTGGGCAATGCACTCAGAACCGTCTTTATGAGAACTTCTTTCCCTGTAGTGGATAAGAACATGCATTTCCAGTTTAAAATCCTGTTTTTGACAGCTCCAATAACAAAATTAAAGGTTTCTTTTTTGGACCGGCCAATTCCCAGGGGAAGGCCCAGGCATCTTGTGGAGGCTTTTATCTGAATTCCATTAAATAATCTGCAAATCTCCATTTGAACTGAAGTGGGTGTGTTTTTTCTAAAGAATATAGAGGATTTAGGAAGGTTTATTTTTTTGCCTGAGCAAAGTTGATAATTATGCAAGATGTTCAGAATTTCAAGAGCTTGTTGGGGGGAGGCCTGACAAAAGATCATTGTGTCGTCGGCAAAGAACAAGTGAGAAAGAACGGGGCTTGTTTGAGAGAGTTTAAGCCCAGATAAAGATCCTTGAATGATTGAGTTATTCAGCAAGCATGAGAGTAATTCAGAAACAATGATAAACAGATATGGGGAAATTGGGTCGCCTTGTCTCAGCCCACGAGATGGGGTAACATAACCTCTTTTTTGGCCATTTATATGAAAAGAAAAGCTGGAAGATGAAATACAAGCCATAATCCAATTCATAAATTTCAGGTGAAACCCAATTCTGTCATTATGGATTTAATACAAGACCATTCAATTCTATCAAAAGCTTTTTCCATATCGAGCTTAATAGCCATGAAGCAATTAGAGTTTGTTCTATGCTTGTTCAAGTAATGGATGGCTTCTTGAGCGATGACCACATTATCTAAAGTTTTTCTATTAGGTATAAAGGCCGCTTGGTTATCACTGATGCAAACTGAAGGACAATTTTTGAGTCTAGAGGCTAGAATTTTTGAAATTATCTTGTAAGTTACACAACATAAGCTTATAGGCCAGAAGTGCTCAACTCTAGAAGGGTGCAGGGTTTTGGGAATCAAGGTAAGAAGGGTATGGTTCCAAGTTTGAGAAATAGTGCCAAAAGAGAAAAAACTAAAAATGGCTCGACAAAGATCATCTTTAATAACATGCCAAAATTTTTTAAAAAAGAGTGGAGACATACGGTCGTGCCCCCAAGCTTTGCTACGATTCATGTTGTCCAGAACTCTTTTGATTTCTTCTTCTTCAACATTTGCCAGAAGTCTCGAGTTCATTCTTTTAGTGATGGCAGGCTGACACTTCAGAAGGGAGTTCACATGTGTTGACTGATTGCATTCTCAGGTGAAAAGCCGGTTATAGAATTCAGAGATGCAATTTTCAATGACAGCATTAGCCTCGCAAACTGTGTTATCTCCTCGTATTAGCCTGCTGATTGCATTTGATTTTCTTCTCTGTGTGGTGAAGGCGTGGAAAAAACGAGTGTTTTTATCTCCCTCCTTGAGCCACTGAAGTCTTGACTTTTGCTTCCAGTGAGATACTTCGGATTTGTGAAGAAGATCGATTTTTTGCTTCAGTGAGTTCCACTTGCTCCAGTCTCTGCTACTTCCCATTGATCTCAGCTCTTCCATTTGTTTTGTGGCCACTTGAAGCTGCTTTTCATTTTCTGATTTAAAACGGTTACTCCAATTTAAGAGGGCGATTCTGGTGGTTGCAATCTTTCTTTGGAATTGAAGCATGGGGTTACCCTGGTGGAACCAGCTCTAAGCCGTCATGATGGTATCATTAACTCCATCTTTTTCAAGCCAACGCTTGTTAAAGGAAAATTGTTTCTTCATGTTGTTGGAGCCATTTTCAGTGTGGAGGGCAATAAGGCTATGGTCGGAGGAGGTTTGATAGAAATTTTTTGCCGCAGCATTTGGAAAGATGGTGAGCCAGTCCAGAGAGGCAAAGAACTTATCAAGCTTCTCCTCCACACATTCTGTGTTCATTCTGCAATTCCACCAGGTAAAAGGGTGTCCAGTCATGGCAATCTCTTGCATGCACATGTTGGCTCTGAAGTTTTTGAATCCCCAAAAGCTAGCATTTGATCTTATCCTGCCCCCTTGTTTCTCTTCATTTTTGCATATGTCGTTCCAATCTCCTCCTATTAGCCATGTAGTTCCCCAGTTGCACTTTGCTTTTTCCAAGTAATCTCTTTGGGCTTCTCTTTCTCGAGGGTCTGTGCTTAGGTAAACAAAAATAATCCAGTATTTGCTTGAGTTCAAAACATGGCTGAAATCTATTTCCATACAGAACTTGCTGGTAACAGATTTGTGGATGGTGATGTCCTGATCCCATAGAAGGAGAAGTCCTCCACTTTTACCAATGGGATCAACAATCAGGTTCCTGCTTTCATAGCCCAATTTCCTACAGACAGAGAGAACAAAAGGACTTGGTTGGTGTGGAAACTGGCGGGTTTAGGTCTGAATTTTGGTTGGTGATGAAAAGAGGTGGTGTGGGAACAGGTGGTTGCAGGTCATCACCTTGATTGGAGAGAAGGAGAGTTGAGGTGATAACCGAGTGATCGAGATGGTCTGAGATAACAGGTACGGTAAGGGGGGCTGTTTTTGGGATTTTAGATAGAGAGGGATTGGGGTTATTTAAATGGTGCCCACTAATAGAAGCTTTAGAGGCACTACAGGAAGCAGGAGAGGGGGTGTTTGAGTTATGGGGTGATGGGGAGTGAGTATGGTAAGTATTCTCAGTAGGTTCTTGTGAAGGGGCAGTTTTAGATCTGATAATAGGGGATTCAGTGGTTTTAATCCATTCGCCGAACTGACCCGCTTGAGGATTACCTTGTTCAATGTCTTTAGCTCTGGATTTGCAGGAACGGTCAAGGTGGCCGATCATGCCACAGTAGTAGCATAGATTAATTAGTTTCTTGAACTTGAAATTCACTCGCTGGATTTTGTCTTTGAGCATGATAGTTGAGCATCTCTGAACTGGTTCATTTAGGTTGAGAGTCACTAGAAGTTTAATGCATCTGCCTGAGTGAGAGCTGGAATTTCCGATAACCACGTCCTTCACTTTTTTGAACACTTTGTCGATCTTGAGTCCCACCTCTATACTGAGCCAATTTAGGGGAACATCCTCGACTTGAACCCAGATGTCCATTTCGTTGAAGGATGGGTGATTAGCTATTATGTCCTCAACCCATTCTCGGAGAAGGAGATACTGATTTTCGTAGGACCAATTTTTGCTGGCTAGAACCTTTTCTTTATCTGCAAGATCTTCAAACAAGAATTGGAAAAAGTTGTGTCCCAATTCTCGAACAGTGAGGGGATTCCTTATGTTCCATATTCGAGAGATAGTACGCTTAAGCCCGAATAAGCCCACCTTTCGGTCACCGATTACCTTGCCAAAAAGGCTCCTGTTACACTCATCTTCACTGAGTTTGATGTCGCCATCCAGCAGAGGAATTATGTTTGCTTCTTTCGACGATAGAGAGAAAGCCCGTAGTTGGTGTTCGATATTCTCCATGGTATTGATTGAGGATGAGAGTTCTTAGGACAGCAAGAATCTGCACAAGCGAGTGAAAAAAGCTTCGAGAAGCCACGGGTGAAGAAAAGGAAATAGAAAAATGGGAGAAATGGAAAATGGGAAAAACAGAAAAACCCTAGATCGCCACGGAATAAAGTAGAAGCCACCTAAATTGAAAAGGAATAGAAGAGTAAATTGCTTTACTTACTACCTGCTCGACTGGTAATGCCTACATCCAAAGGAATAAAGGATTTCACTCCATTGGAGAGAATGTTGAGCTCCCATGAGAGAGAATTTTTTCGAAGACTGTTGTGGGGTTACTTTTAAAGATGTATAATCTATTAATTATTTTTAAGTACGTTATATTTTTGTAAGTAATTTTTCACTCTTCAACTATAATATTTGGTGTTTTATCTTAGTAATATAGGATTTAATTAAATTCAATGTGTGAGATATATAACATCTTAATATAAAACATTTGAAATAGCAGAGCATTTAAGATATGTAATTTCACCGGATCAAATAGTAATCGCAAGAACTATCAACACTGAATCAATTGTTAATGAGTCTCGTGATCTGAAATAATCTCAAGCACAATTTTAATATACTAAATTCATAAGTTATATATTGGGTAGAGCATTTTTACTATTAATTTATTTTATCTATTTATTATATAATGAAAATGTATGCCTCACGTGTGTGTATTATAGAAAATTATATATCCTCTCTAAAGGTGTTATTCAAGTCAAGTCAAGCCAAAATATCTCATGTTCAAGCTCATGTTTGATTAATAAATGTCAGCGCAGCTCGACTCAGTAATAGACAAGTAAGATCCAACTCAGTTAATACACAAATTAAATTAAGTGTTTGAGATTAGTTCCTTTAAGTATAAGATCAAGTTGAGCTTGAGTTTTTTTGAGTTAAACTGCACTTGCGAGCAAACAATTTTGTTCGAATAATAGCTTTTATCCTCTCCAAAAAAAAATTCTAGATCCGCCCCCGATATTCGAGTTCATTCGAAACTATTCATATATCACTCATGACTATGGTAATGTTGCTTTATTTTGACTTCTTGGCCAACTTTAAGTTGTTTGACCAAACATAACTTGTTTGGCCTACTGACGAGCTAAAAAATATGTTTGGTATCTCGCGGATTTACACGAGGGTTTTACTTTGAAACGCCAAGGTTATATATAACGCAGGCGCATTAGGACAACTGTTAAATTTTAGGAGATAATAATTCACTGCATTATCTTTTTCTTTAT
>BKCP01012292.1:1328515-1339635 GCA_008636005.1 Striga asiatica
AACTATTTCTTTTTATTAATACTGCTCGTCTTGAGTTCCGAGCCCAGTTATCAGCTATTCAATCTCAGTTATTAATTCCGGTCCATTTATTTTAGTAATGGATTTTATTCAGTCGGAATTAGTTATTTCAGTTGTCGAATAATCAAAACCGAGTTTGTTTCGATAAATCGTCCAAGTTTAGCTGTGTCCGGAACCGAGTTGTTCGGTCGCGAGTATCGCGCCTAGTTCGCGCCTAGCCAATTCTCGAGCCCTAGTTGTCTCGAGTCTTGTTCGAGCCCTAGCCATGCTCATAGCCTTACTTAGAATATTTCTAAGTATGAGATTATATTTGTCAAGCCTTGGATGTTATTCCCTCGGTCTAGTATACCGCACCTAGTTAGTGCGTGGCCCCGCAATCACTCTTCGCGAGTTCGGGCCAAAGCCGTGCCGAGTTCGCACCAAGTCATGACCAAGTATTGAGGGGATTTCCTAGGTTTGGTGGCACCTAAGTGTGGCCATTTTTCAGCCCTAGCCAAGGGTTAGCCTCGGTCCAAGTGTATACCGAGCCCGAGCCAATGTCGCGCCCGAGTACCCGCGCCTTAGTCCCTCGCGCGTGTCCTTGCATGAGCCCAAGCCTTGGCCATGTTTTTCCTAAGATTTTTCTAAGTGTTTTGGACACTTAAGTTCAGCCTAGCATGGGGATATTACTTGGGCCAAGTAATTCTCGCGCGCAGCCCAGGACAGCAGTTCCCCGCGCCCAGCTCGCGCCCTCCTCGCGCCCAGGGCCCAGCAGCGCCCAGGCCCAGCGCTGGCAGTGCACCAGCCCACTTCTCGAGCCCAATGTGGAGTTTTTCGGCCCACTTCTCCAGGGCCCAACTTCATGCGTGTGTTAAGGGGTGGATTAAGGACTAATTCAGCTTAGGATGCCCTAAGTAATGATTAAGGATGTCACATGGGCATTAGGGATTATTTAATGTTGAGTGGAGGGGCCATATGCAATTGTTTATGTTGTGCCTTGTCCCCCACTACCTCCAACCCGACCAAGACCTGTCCAAGGCATATTTTATTGTTGGATACCCTGCCATATTCCCTCCAAGACCGTGCAAGATGCTGCCCATCAGCTCCCAAGTTCCTATGTGCATGTGGAGTGGGAAAATGCACTCATTTTGGTCTCCCACCATCCCACCTAGCTAACTCCGCCCCTCAGCCTTTATAAGGGTCCCTCTCCAGCCCCTTTTCAGCTCTTGGACTCATAAACACTCGGACATATTGAGAGAAATCAAAGGGAAAGTCGAACTCAACTCACCTTGGCCGTCCGCACGCACGCGAGCCCGGGAAAGGGCGCCACCGAGGTCCAGCCACTTGCAGCCATTTTATCTCGAGGCTTAGCACTTTCTAAGTGTTTCTTATATTTTTCTAAGTCTTTTGAGATCATCAAAGCTCAGCATTTTAGCCCCAAAGTCGAGGCCAAGTTCCTAGGGCCGCGAGATCCCCGAGCAAAGTCCTTTGGCACCATTTCGTCTTTTGAGCAAGGTTAGTGTTGATAAACGGATTTGATCAACGTTAACAATGTAATATTAACAGAAAAGATTGCTGAAAATGAGATTTTTATTGAATATTTTGAAGTCGGTTTTTTAGTATATTTCAAGTCGGTTTACAATGGGATTACCGAGTTGAATATATGAGTATGTATGATCGTTTTCCGAACCCTTCTCTCGTTTTCGGAACTGCTATTTATAGGTATGTTTGGCACACATCCCTAGACAAATCATTCCCGTTTTAATGAAGATTTGACATCTTAGGGGCGGCGATGACGTAGAAGAATCTTGTAGGCAATGATTAGCATGGGTGCGCCTCTATCTGTGTGACGAGTGTCACATCTGTCGGAATGAGTTCGGTTCGTCTTGCAATGTCGGTATCTTGATTGATCTTCAATATTTTACGACTTCTTAATCTCTTTGACCGAATTGGTCTTTTCCAAAGTTAAGACGACTTGCGTTGATGTCTTCCGAAAATTCTGCGGTATCATTTACGAGTACCGAGATGCGAATATGCACTGCTTGACGTCGTCCAGAATCTAGTTTAGGAGTTAAACTTCGCGTTTTCTTTAATGATGTCATAACACCAAGATAATCTACCTTGATATCAACATAGAGGCCCCTGGCATTAAGAAGTATGCAAATTATGCATACTTTTTAATGACATTTTCCATCCAATTGCTTCTTATCCTCGAGCTGATCTAAGGGTTTCTTTCGCGAGTTTAAGGGTTTCTTTCGCGAGTTTATGCCGAGTTAATTTCCTTAGACAAGAATCAAATAGTTTGGTTCCTTTACCAAAGTCGTTGTGTACTGTGAGGAGTTTATTGTGCGGTTTACGAGAAGTCGCAAACGTGGTGCCTCCACTACTCTTCATAATAAGCACGTACCGAAATTTCCGGAAATTAACGTTGGCGGTTTTTGGGACACGCGTACGTACGAGATTGTATCTGAACGTTATGTCACCATAAGGAGGCACTTCTCTGAATCGACGCGTCATTTAACCACGCGCCTCTCCATCTTCAACGGTTAGAAAACTGCGAGAGTACATATATACAGATAAATTCACGGTTTCTATTCACTAAATCTTCATTTAAGCAACTGCTCTCTCAAACTATCTTTTGCATATTTCGCCTATTCCCTTTCACCTTCCTCGTCGTATTTTCAGCAAATTCCGAAACCTCTAAGATTTTACTTCACTTTTCGGTAAGCCCTAATTTCTTCTTTTCGTTTTATAATTTCTTCATATCGTTTTTCTGGGTTTTAATCATGGTGGTGAGTGGTGAGAACGTCGGTCCGGGCAGTAGCAGTCGAACTGTATCAGACTTGAGGTTGGATGAGGAATTGATGGAGTTAATGGGGGATTACTATCGGTGGGACCCTGTTTTTGTGGAACGCCTGGACATTCGCAAACGCGATATTGAAGGAGATGCCGAGGTGGAACGGGATATTCCTGTGAGGTCGGGTTACTGGAATCGTCCCGCCCGTCAATGGCCCGATGAAGATGTTCCATTTTTGGGGGAACCCAGTACCATGACCGACGCCGACGTGGTTCTCCTCCGTGAGTGGGTACGAATCCCTACCTCGGTAAGGATTTTCGCCCCCTATCCGGGGGAAAGGATTCATTGTCCTCCTTCGGGTTGTATAGGGATTTTTGCTGAAAGTCTGAGGTCGGGCTTGAGATTCCCACTAGACAACGTCATAACCGACTATCTGCGCGATTGGGGTCTCAGTCTCAGCCAGATCACTCCCAATAGCTGGAAGAAGATTATTGGGATTATGGTTCTGTTAGCACAAAAGAAAATCCCCTTCCCCACCATCGACGAGATGAGAAGCATTCTGTTCTTTAAGAGGAGTAGGGAGCGGGATGGAGTTCCTCCCACGGGTTGCTTTTTCTGTGCGGCGAGGCCTCAATACGAATTGAAGATAGGACAATTGGTCACTGGGATACCTGAAACCCTCCATGGTTTTCAGGACGAATGGTTGTGGGTTGGAGGAGATTGACAGTCTCCCGATTTCCGACTTGAGGCCCCAATTGATGGGATGACTGTCCCAATCCGAGTTGTCTCTTCTTTCCGTAAGTTCTTTTCTTTCATTCAGAATCTCCTGACAGGTTGTTTTTTCTTTCGCTAACAGGTCGGACCTTTTCGTATTTGTAGCAAAAAGAAAAAAGGAGCCGAAATTGAGCGGGGAGTTTAGAGATAAACTTGAGGAGATCGCAAAACTCAGTGTAGCGGACCGCAAGTGGAATTTGCTGACCAAGAACGCTAAGCTTGCTGAGGCGAAACTTGGACCGAAAAAGGCCATCCCCGATTTCGAACCTGGTGAGTTCTCATAATATCAATCCAGTTCATGGCCTTAAACTAGATGAATTCATTGAATATCGATATAATTTTGGTTATTTGCTTTCTTCCGTCAGTTTACTATCCGCTATTAGGATTTTTCGGATTCCAATCAGTTCGAGAAGCAAAAGATTATCGCCGTAGGTTTTCAGTGAAAGATACCGAGATGGGTCGCATGAATTTTTTGGCTAACTTGAAGAAGAAGGCTGTTACGGGTCGTGCTGCGACGGGTGATGAGATTGGAGTTACGTCGGGTACACCAACTGCGGCCGCGGTTCCGGCCCCTGTCAATGAGCCTGCTGTCGAGCCCCTTCCTGAGATGAATACCGAGTTAGCGGTTGTTGCTCATTCTCCACCTCGGGAGGTTGAGAAAGAAACTGAAGCTGCTCGCCCTGAGCTCCATGTTATCGTCTCGAGCTCAGAGGATGTCGAGGCTATTCAGAAAACAGTGGAAGAAGCTTCTTCTCAACAGAAAAAGAAGAAAAAGAAGAAGAACAAGAGGAAGGCAAGTGAGGAATTGGACGTTGACCAGGAACGTCGTTCGAAATCTAGACAGGATGTCGGCCAGCTCGAGTTGGAAAGGAATGCTCCAGTCCATCAGGATGGAGGAGACACGTATCTACCGATCGATGAGGAGCGGATCTTGGAGCAGAATTTGCCAGAGGACGTGATGGAGAAGTGGTTTACTCAGTACCATTCCATGATCGTCCCCAAATTCAACAACAAATTTCACCAGCCTCCCCATGTGCTAGAAGCAGCTCGGGTTCCAATGATGTCTTGGGATCCGGCGACTGAGGCTCGAGTATCTGGGTTGTCGAGCTCATACAGATTCAGCTATGCCAAAGCAACATTGGGGAGGGCTTTGGTGGGCCTTTGCGCGATGGAAGACGAATTCAGGATGAATGCCGCTGCACTCAACGAGCGGAAGGACAAACTGGAACTTCGTGACGGTCAGCTGGCGTCATTGGAGGCGGATAAGGCCAGCCTGACGACCGAAATCGAAGACAAAAATGCCCAACTTGTTGCAGCAAGAACCGAGATGGAAAGTTTGGCTACCGAGAAGAAGCGTTTGGAGGACGAGGTGCGCAAGCTTACTGCTCAAATCGGCGCATCCGAGATGGAAGCTCGGAATAACTTGAACCGCTATCAAAAGGAGATGGAGGACCACCAGAGAACTCGGGAGGAGCATCGGAAGACTCGTCAGGACCGAGCTGAAAAGGAGGCAAGACTGATCCGTTTGGCCGAAGCACATGTCGCCGAGTTGAAGAATTTGGAGCAACAGAAGGAAGCCTTTGGCGAGTTGAAGTTTGCGCAGGGGTTGGAGGAAGGCAAGGAACTCGGAAAGCAAGAGTTCAGAGGTTCGGAGGAGATGGAGAAGGACATCGAGCTCAATTCTTGCCTCAATCTCCGTTGGGTGATTGATAGATTTGACGCAGGACTGTATGGCGTAGGAGATCTGAAGGCCATCATGCTTATGAAGATGGACAGGTTCGGGTTCGACCCTGAAATTGAAGAACTTCACGTCCCTGCCGACGATGACGAACGTGCTTATTGTGAGTTGGTTTTGGCCAACACTGACGCCGACGTGACAGCTCGTGGATATCCCCCTCTGGACCCCAACAGACGAGCTGCTCTGCGAAAGGCTTATGTGAACATGGTTTTGGAGGGAGAGAAAGAGAAGAGGGCCGAGTTTGCTGATGTGTTTATTTCCACCCTCGCCGACTTTACTGTCGAGAAGTGTCTCGAAGTGTTAACCCCGGCCCAGATTAAGAAAGAGGTCGTAGATTATGCTGAGAAGTTCATCGCCTCTGCTGCTGAAAAAGATCTCGAGGGAACCGAGTTGGTTCAGGGGATCGGCGACCATCAAGCTGCTAAAGTTAGAATTATTCCTGATCCACAAGCCATGGATGCTGCGATCTATTCCAGGCTTAGTGAGGTGGTCAAAGATGGTTCCTTGATCCCGGAAGACGATGAGGAGGCCCCGAAGGATACGGACGTTCCGGAAATTGAGGCCGGCAAAGAAATGGGAGATCTTCAGACCGTGGTTGAGCAGGCCCCAGTTGATGTCGAGGTCGAGACCGAGAAGGATGGTGAAGCTGAGAAGGACGATGAAGTCGAGAAGTAAATGAAGGTGCCGGGGATCAAATGTCGTTTGATTATTTCTGTTTTTAGTATTTTTCTTCTTTAGATGTGGACCATCATGTTGGCACATCTTTTTGCATTTTTCTTCCAGTTTGTATTGGACATCCTTTCCCCGAAATGAAATGAATATTTTTCTTTCCTACGATCTTCTTGTTTCCTCGTGCATTGTTGTGTTTATTGGTAACTTCGAATTATGTAGGTTTACATACGTTTCGAAATTACTTAAATCATTTCCCGACTTAGAATACTTTCAGTTCGAAAAAACTGACTTTAAGTATTTTAAGTAAAAGGCTGATTCATAAGATGAGTTCAAATACTTAAAGGTATTTGAGATCACCGTTAAAAGAACGTAAATTTGATAAAATCACTGTAAGATCTTCGATCTTTCTGTAATTTGTTGAAAAATCGATTTTAAAACAATTGGTTATTTTTATAGAATGTCGACTGAAAAGTCAACTTAAGATATTTTGAACTATTTCGTAAAATGTCAATTTAAAAAACCGACTTAGGCCACTTGATTTTTTACAAAATTGTCAGTTGCAAAACCGACTTGAGACACTTGGTCTTTTTTACGAAATTGTCAGTTGCAAAACCGACTTGAGACACTTGGTCTTTTTTTACAAAATGCCAACTGAAATGTTGACTTATAAAGAACGTCGACTGAAAAGCCGACATAAGACGTCTGGTCTTTTTTCAGAACGTCGGTTGAAAAACCGACTTGAGACACTTGGTCCCTTTTTTACAAAAATGCCAACTGAAAAGTTGACTTATAAAGAACGTCGACTGAAAAGCCGACTTAAGACGTTTGGTCTTTTTTCAGAACGTCGGTTGAAAGACCGACTTGAGACACTTGGTCCCTTTTTTACAAAATGCCAACTGAAAAGTTGACTTATAAAGAACGTCGACTGAAAAGCCGACTTAAGACGTTTGGTCTTTTTTCAGAACGTCGGTTGAAAGACCGACTTGAGACGCTTGGTCCCTTTTTTACAAAATGCCAACTGAAAAGTTGACTTTATTGGTAGAACTTTTTCAGATATTGTGCATTCCACGGATACCGATGTGGTGTTCCGTCCAAGTATTCTATCTGATAGGCCCCATTGGTTAGAACTTCGCTTATCCGAAAGGGACCTTCCCACTTCGGTTTTAATGGGCCAGGGTCAGGACCCACCATTCGTTTGAGTACGAGATCGCCGACTTTAAATGTTCGAAGACGAAGTTTGGAGTTAACGTACTTTTCGCTTCTTCGTTTATAAGCAGCATTTTTGATGTCGGCCTGAGCACGTAATTCATCTACCAAGTCAAGATTAGCTCTCATGTTGACTTGATTGTGTTCCTCTTCAAAATTCTGCACGCGGTATGTCGGAGATCCGAGTTCGACTGGAATCATTGCTTCTGACCCATAAGCCAATGAAAAAGGAGTTTCACCAGTTGAGGATCGAGCGGTAGTTCGGTATGACCAAAGAACATTGGGGAGTTCTTCGGGCCAAGCTCCTTTTGCATTGTCTAGTCGGACTTTAAGGCCATTCTTTATGATCTTGTTTACAGCTTCAACTTGACCATTTGCTTGTGGGTGATATGGAGAGGAGAAGAGATGCTTGATTTTGTATTCCTCACAAAATTCTGCGAGCCTTTTGCCTTCAAATTGTCTTCCGTTATCAGTCACGATAGAATTTGGAACGCCGAACCGACATATTAATACTTTCCATATGAATTCGATCATTTTTTGCTCGGTGATCGTGACTAATGGTTCTGCTTCGGCCCATTTAGTGAAGTAGTCGACTGCAACAACCGCATACTTAACTCCTCCCTTCCCAGTTGGTAAGGGCCCGATTAGGTCGATTCCCCATTTTGCGAATGGCCACGGGCTGAATACCGACCTGAGTGGTTCTGGAGTTAAGTTGACGTTGGGCGCGAATATTTGGCATTTGACGCATCTTCTGACCCAATCCGCAGCATCTCTTTTTAAAGTGGGCCAGTAGTATCCTTGTCTCAAAATTTTATAGGCCAATGCTTGAGATCCTGAATGACTTCCACAGACTCCGTCGTGGATTTCTTGCAGCACAAAGAGTGATTCTTGCTCTGGTATACATTTCAATAAAGGAACCGAGTACCCTCTTTTGTAAAGTGTTCCATTGTCCAGAGTAAACCGAGCTGCGCGAACTCGTAGAGCTCGTGCTTCCTTGGGATCCGGCGGTTGAGTTCCAGTTTGGAGATATGCTATGATGGGATCCATCCAAGTGACAATCTGGTCCACGGGACCTGGTTCAGTGGTGGCGACTAGATTCACCGAGGTCGAAGGGAGTTCTTGAACACCGACTTGAACATACTCCACGTCTTCTATTTGCGCACATGAAGCGAGGTGTGATAAGGCATCAGCTTGAACATTAGAAGTTCGCGGAATGTGTTCAATTTCGAATTGGAATTTGGACAACTTCTTCATGACCAGAGCTAGATATGGCATTAAGCGGGGTTCTGTGACTTCAAAGGTTCCAAGTATCTGATTGACCAACAACTGGGAGTCTGAAAAAATGTGGACGTGCGTTATGTTCATAGCTTCTGCCAGATTCAATCCCGACAATAATGCTTCGTATTCAGCTTCGTTGTTGGTAGCGGGAAAGAGGAATTGAATTGAATGGCAAAAAACTCGTTGATTGGGATCAATTAGAACAATCCCTCCTCCTGCTCGGTTCGCATTTGATGATCCATCGACGTATAATGTCCAGGGATTGGTGTTAGTAATCTCCTGGATTCCAGGCGTGAACTCAGCAATGAAGTCGGACAGGACTTGTCCTTTAACAGCAGTTCTGGGTTTGTAATGGATGTCGAATTGGCTTAATTCCATGGCCCATTTGACCATTCGACCCGACGTGTCAGGCCGGTGAAGGATTTGTCGTAACGGAAATGCGGTCAGCACAGTAATCGAATGCTCTTGAAAATATGGTCTCAATTTCCGAGCTGCTGTGATAAGTGCGAAAGCTAGTTTCTCCATCGATGGATATCTCAACTCGGCGTCATGAAGAGCTTTACTAATATAATACACCGGATATTGCTGGGAATCTTCCTCACGAATAAGAACTGCGCTTATCGCCGAACTGCTTACCCCAAGGTATAAATACAACATCTCATCAAATTTCGGCTTCTGCAAGGTGGGAGGTTGAGATAAGACTGTTTTGATGCTATCCAAAGCTTTTTGACAATCGTCAGTCCATTCAAATTGTTTCCCCTTCTTTATTGCGTCAAAGAAGGGCTTGCACCGATCCGTGGATTTAGATATGAAGCGACTCAGGGCAGCGAGCCGACCTGTGAGTCCTTGTGCTCCTTTAACCGAAGTCGGCGGCTTCAAGTCCAGAACAGCCTTAATCTTCTGAGGATTTGCATCTATTCCCCTTTGACTGACTACATAACCTAAAAATTTCCCCGACTTTACCCCAAATGTACATTTTTTAGGATTTAGCACCATGGAATAATCACGTAAAATCCCGAACATTTCATTCAAATGAATTACGTGATCGTCAGCATTTACCGACTTTACGAGCATATCATCTACATAAACTTCCATGGTACGTCCTATCAACCTAGAGAACATCTTGTTGACCAACCTTTGGTAAGTGGCCCCAGCATTCTTCAATCCAAATGGCATCATGGTGTAGCAGTATAGGCCCCTTGCTGAATAGAATGAAGTGTGTTCAGCCTCCTCGGGATCCATTGGGATTTGATTGTATCCTGAATAGGCATCCATGAAGCTCATCAACTCATGACCGGAAGTAGCATCCACCATATAGTCGATATGAGGTAATGGATAGCTATCTTTCGGACAAGCGGTGTTGAGGTCGGAGAAGTCAATGCAAAGGCGCCATGCCCCATTACTTTTCTTCACCAAAACAGGATTGGACACCCAAGTCGGGTATTCGGCCTCTTTGATGAATTTGTTATCAATGAGCTTGTTGACTTCTTCCTCTAAGGCCTGTTGTCGGTCTGGACCGAGTTTCCTTCTTTTCTGGACGACGGGTTTGATGGTGTGATCAACGTTGAGTCGATGACAGGCTACCTTTGGATCTATTCCTTTCATGTCTTCGTGTTTCCAAGCAAAGACGTCGGCATTGGACTTTAGAAACGAGATGAGTTTGGTTCGAATAGGTTCTTGGAGACGGGCCCCAGTACGCAGTGGCTTATCGCAGATGGGTTCATCAACATAGATGACTTCTATCTCCTCAGATGGTTCTGCTCTTTTTTCTTGCTTCTTCTCTTTAAATTGACTTCGCGGGTCTAACTCATCTTCTTCTACGACTGGTTCTTTTCCAGGTCTTCTTCCTCTATCTCGGGTAAGGTCTTCCTCATTGGGGTTTAAAGTCGGGATTGTTGACGTCGGCTGAATATCTGACAAAGTTGTAATAACTTCAGATGGGTCTGAAGTCGGAGACGCCGATGTCGGCTGGACTTCAGAGTGAGTCGCGACGACTCTCAGATCGGCATCTTGAATGTCTTCGGGAGTTAAGCTTTGTGGAACTCGGGTACGGTCGATCATTCTTTCATTTTCATCAACGTGTATCTCCAAATTATGGATTTCACGAGAGGGGATGGCTAAAATTAGCTCACGAGCTCCCAACTGATCGCCATAATGGGTCCCTTCACCATCAGCGGTCGGAAACTTGATTGCATAATGGAAAATGGACACTGCTGCTCGCAATTTGTACAGGGCGGTCCTTCCGATGATGGCATTGTATTCGTTGTTGATGTCCATAATTTTGAAATTTTCCATGATGACCTTGGAAGTTTGCCCATATCCGAACCTGATGGGGAGGGTTATTTCTCCTAACGGAAGAGACACGCTTCCGTTGAATCCGTGAATTTTATCGTTACTTGGGCGGACGTCGGCTGTATCAAGTCCGAGTTTCCTAAAGGCTTGAAGCATAATGATACTCGAATATGCACCAGTGTCCACCATTATACGATGAACGGGAATCCCGCAAACTGGGGCGGTTATGATTAATGCATCCGAATGAGGATGATCAAACAAGCTCGCATCTTCTAATGTGAAAGTGATCGGACAAGTGCGTGAGTTAATTGTTTCCCGAAGATCGGTATTCATTATTTGTTTCCCCGAGTTGTATGCCTTCCTGGC
>BKCP01012292.1:1374036-1408869 GCA_008636005.1 Striga asiatica
TTTTTTTGGGTCTTATGTCTTATTATATCCATTATAGTTGTACATCTATATATTATATTATATATATAATTATAATCATGTCATTAATATTATACTCAAATATTAAAAAAAATATGTACATTTTTTTTAATAAAAAGTTGTTCAACTTATTCGATCGTTGGCTGTATATTCGGCTGAAAAGTTGTTCCCTAGTCTCGGTTTGTTGTTAATATAAGTTCTTCCTATCGTTCTGTTTCAAAAAAAGATAGGTGAGTAATGGTACTATATCAATATAATTTCTTGATGAAAATTTATTTATTTTCAGCGTATATAGACATATTATAATTCTCTAGATATTTTTAATTAATTTTGAAGATAATGACGAATAAAAGTATATATAACTATTGCCTATCACCTAAAACTTACACCTAGAATTAATAAGAATAAAAAATTAACAAGCGTTTAACAACCCAGCTCATTTAAATCAATAAGTACAAGTTTTAAAAGTTTGATCTTTATTTTTATTAACCATAACATTTTATTTATTACTTTCTTCATATTTATTAGTAAGTGTTACAACTTAAGTGTATTTTAATATTATTTATCAAATTTAATATGTTTTTCCTTTATATTGTTATTTTATATGTTTTAATATATATATATATATAAATATTATATATATATATATATTACTTTTATATATATATATATATATATTCCTTTATATTGTTTTCTTTTCCTTAATATATTTGTTAGAAGAATACATAAAATTAAAAATATAGAACCTTTTGGGACATCTGTCTTATTATAAAAATTAATTGTACGTCTTTGTAATTTATTATATATAATTAAATTTTCCTTCATTAATATTATACTCAAAAATAAAAATAAATTTATTATGTACTTTTTTTAATAAAAAATTACTTTATTAAAATACAGATAAATAGATATATAGTAATGGTAATATATCGATATAATTTATTGCTAAAATTAATAAATTTTAAATGTATATGTGCATATCATGATTTTCTAATTGTTTTTTAATTAATTTATAGATAATCACGTTATCTAAATTAAATCATGTTGCTCAAGCGGTACACTATTTCAAAAAAATATAAATAGTATGGGTTTTAGTATTATACAATTTTATAAAAGTAGATTAGATGTTTAGGCTGCAAAACAATCATTCAACAATTAATTTCTCATACTATTACATTATTTTTATATGTTATTTTGAAAAAAAAAAATGTTTTTATAAGTTATGGGCATTATGGGGAAAAACATTATCGATTTTAATTTTTTTAGTTATAGTTATTAATAATTGATGAGTAATGGTGATATATGATATAATTTAATGGTAAAAATTTATTGATTTTCAGCGTATAAGCACATCATGATTCTCTAAACATCTTAATTAATTCGTAGATAATTGTATAATCAAAATTAAATCATGCTGCTCAAGCAATATCCATTCAACATGAAAAACATGGATTGAATTTTAGTATTATATAATTTCATAAACTTACTTTAATCTTATTTTAAGTAAAAAAATTGAGTAGTTTTTAGGTTGCAAAATAATAATTCAACAATTTATCTCTCATACTATTACACAATTTACTTTTTATTCTAAGTTATTATGAAAAAAAATATATTAACTTTTTATTTGACATATTTTTAATGTCAAATTAGTAATATACTAATACTTATTTAATATTTAATTAATTAAATACAATTACACAAACAAAACATTCTAAATTAAAGTGCAATTTCTATTCTAATTCTAAATATAAGAGTTTACTTTTCTTAAATAATGAAGTAGCTAAATGAAATTGTTCAACTTCGCTAGTTTGTAAGATAATGTATAAAATTATATTAAAACCAAGGATATTTTTTTTTGAAAAATAACAATTCTATATCTTTTCAAAACTTTGTTGTTTAGGTAGATGTTGGGTTGATTTTTGGGAGATATGTGGAAGAAAACCATTTGCTGATAAATAATGGTGCGAGAATATTTTGTTTGATTTTTAGGAGATGTGAAATGTATTGTTCTTCTAATTGTATTTAATAAATTAAGTATTAGTTATTAATTAAAAATATAAGATATGATGGGTATTAGTGTATTACTAATTTGCCATTAAAAACATGTTAAAGTAAGGGTTTTTTAGATAATTCATTTTTTTAATTAAAAATATAAATAAAATATGTATTAGTGTATTACTAGTTTGCCGTTAAAAATATGTCAAAGTAAGGTTATTTTAGGTAGTTCATATTTTTACAAAAACACTCTTCCTTTTAGAGTAGTATAGATTAAGCCACCATACCTTCAGAAATATGATACTTTAATGTAAATAAAAATGTGATTTTCATAGTCTAAATATATATTTTCATTGCAAGTATGATGGATCAACTCATCTAACAATTAGTTCATGTCACAATATTATTTGTTTTGGAAAAAATAAATCAGTTGGAAATTGTAATTCCCTCTAATTCTTATATATTGTTGGTATAGAAAAGAATAATATATAATTGAATTGTAGAAGAATTGAAATTTGTTGAACAAGAGATGATGGGGGACAAATATTTCATATTGTGAATATGAGAAGATGAATATGAGAAATTTTGGTAGAGAAGGCAAGACTTTTATATTGTTTGATCAATTTCCTTACACCACAAATACACGCATGACACATATATATAGCTCTTTGGTGATGGATTAAGGCATCATTAATTTTTTTAACAACCAACTACCAACTAATTCTTACTAAATTATAGACTTTCTAGAATGAGCATTAATTGTTTTAACACTCCCCCTTAATGCTCATTTGGATAATTCCAAGTTTTTCGCGTAGAGTTTCGAATCTTGGTCGCGGTACAGCCTTTGTGAAAATATCTTCTTGTTGCTCCTCTGTAGAAATATACTTGAGCTCTATTTGTTTTCTATTGGTGGCTCCACGTAGAAAGTGACATTTGATAGCAATGTGTTTGGTTCTGCTGTGATGTACGGGATTTTTCGCCATTGCGATTGCTGACTTGTTGTCACAGTATATCTCCGTTGGACTTTCTTGGTGTTTTCCCATGTATCCAAGAATACGCCTAAGCCAAATAGCTTGACTTGTCATTAGCGTTGCTGCGATGTACTCGGCCTCTGTTGATGATTGAGCCACACAGTCTTGCTTTTTAGATGACCACGAGAATATGCCTGAGTCAAGTGAAAATGTGTGGCCCGAGGTGCTTTTCATGTCGTCAGTTGATCCAGCCCAGTCACTATCTGTGTAGCCGACCAGTCTTGAATCTTCGTTATATTCGTATTGGATTCCGTAGTCTTTAGTACCCTGCAAATATCGCAGTTCTCTTTGCGGCTCCATAGTGAACTTGGCTCGGACTTTGCATGATTCTTAACAGTAGACTTGTTGCGTACGTGATATCTGGTCTTGTGGCCGTTAGATAGAGTAGACTTCTAATCATGCTTCGGTATATGGATGCGTCTGCATTTGGCGTACCGTCGTGTTTGCTTAATTTTTCATTCACAACCATTGGAGTAGCCACGGGTTTACAGCCGTCCATCTTGAACCTTTTTAGTAAATTATCTGTGTATTTCCTCTGTGAGATAAATATCCTGTTTTCTTCTTGGGTTACCTCAATGCCGAGAAAATAACTCATTTTCCCAAGGCCTGTGATCTCAAAGGTCTTCATCATATCTTCTTTGAGCTTCTTAATCATCTTCTCATTATTCCCTGTATAAATAAGATCATCAACATAAAGAGAAACAATGAGTTTGTTGTCGTTACCTTAGGTCTTGATGTAGAGTGTTGGCTCAATTTCGCGTCTTTTGAATCCATGACTGGTGAAGTAGTCATCAATCCGACTGTACCAGACTCGTGGGGCTTGTTTCAATCCATAAAGCGCCTTGTTTAGTTTTAGGACTTTATTTTCTTGTCCTTCTGCCACGAACACTTGAGGTTGTTCGACCTAGATCTTCTCTTCAAGGTAGCCATTGAGGAATGCTGACTTTACGTCGAGCTGGTAGATTTTTCATTTCCTTTGGGCTGCAAGTGCGATCAGAGCCCTTATAGTATCTAGTCGAGCAACTGGAGCGAAGGTCTCATTGTAGTCGATCCCAGGAAGTTGTGAGTACCCTTTAGCGACTAGCCGTGCTTTATGTTTTTTGGATTTAGCCATATGGGTTAAGCTTTGTCTTGTAGACCCACTTAACTCCAATGACGTCCTTGTTGTTTGGTGGATCGACCAACTTCCAAGTTTTATTCTTCTCAATCATCCTAATATCTTCCTCCATGGCTTTTACCTATTCCTTTTGCTTTACTGCTGCCTCAAAGTTCTGTAGTTCCATCGTGGCAAATTGCATGTTTCGTAGATCTCCCTGAGTGTTCGTACATTTATCGATGGTGATTCTGGTGATGATTGTTCGTCGCTTGATGGTGATGATGTCCTCGGACTGGAAGGTGGTGGAGCTGGAGGTGATTGCGTACCTTCTGCTTCGTCTTCTTGTTCTTCTGGTCATTATTTTTCCTCCGTGATGCAGGTACCATGATAGTTTGGTATTCAACTTTTTCTTCCTCCCAGTTCCACGCAGCATTTTCATCGAGCTCGACATCTCGACTGATAATTAGTTTACCAGTCTTGAGGATGTCAATTTTGTATCCTTTAGATTGAGACGCATAGCCGAGGAATATGCCTCTCTCAGATTTCTCCTCAAGTTTGTGCCTCTTTTCTGTTGGGATGTGCACGTAGCAGATACTCCCAAAGAATCGTAAATGTTGGGCTGACGGTTTTCGTCCACTCCAAGCTTCTACTGGAGTTTTATTTCAGACAACTTTAGTAGGGCACCTATTGAGTAGATAGACTCCAGTGTATACAACTTCTGCCCAAAACTCTTTTGGCATGTTCTTCCCCTCGAGCATTTTCCTGGCTATCTTTTGTACGGTTCTGTTTTTCCTTTCTGACACCGTTTTGCTCTGGAGCATAGCCGACAGTTAACTGATGGTTGATTCCTTCATCCTCGCAGAATTTGTTGAATTCCTTAGATGTGTATTCTATTCCTCGATCACTCCGAATGACTTTAATTCTTCTTCCACTCTGATTTTCCACGAGGCATTTGAATTTCTTAAAGATAAAGAAGACTTCAGACCTTTCTCTTATGAAGTAAACCCAAGTCATTCTTGTATAGTCATCAATGAAGAGGATGAAGTATATGTTCTTCTAGAAGGTTGGCTCATTGATCCACACACGTCTGTATGCACCAGCTCCAGTATTTGTTTGGCTCTTCCTGCTTGGCTTGAAGGAAATGGTTTTCTATGTTTTTTTTTTTTACCTCCATGCACTCTTCGCAGAGATTGTGGTTCATTTAGATGGCCGGTAGATTTTCATCATATTCTTCTGATGGAGTAACTTTAGCCCGTTGAAGTTGAAATGCCAGAACTTCTATGCCACAACCAGGATTGATCTTCTTCGGATTTTAGTGTTGCTTCTACGAATTTCCAACGGAGCGAAAAATTTCTCTGTTGTTGCATTTTTACTACAGCTATGGGAGTATTTTTATTGTTATAAATGGTGCAAGAGTTGTCTTTGAATAGTAACGTGTATCCTCTTTCCACCATTTGTCCCACGCTGAGTAAATTAGTATTAAGTTTTGGTACTAGCAGCACATCTTCGATGAGACGAGTACCTTTTTGGGTCTCGACTTCTATTGAGCCTTTGCCTTCAACTTCTACTATATCTCCATTGCCTAACCGAAGTTGTGATTTTATAGATCTATCAATATTTTTAAATTTCTTCTCATCTCCGGTCACATGGCGCTATCTAGTTACCAAATATCATTTTTCTCTTCCGAAATTGCATGTGTTGCATAGATAGCAAATTTTCTCCTTTTTCATTTTCTTCAGAGAAATTTGCTTGATATCTTATGGTGCGACAATTTTTCTCCATATGACCGAATTTACCACAATTTTTACATTGTGGTTTATCTCGGTACCAACAATCCTTCTCAATATGGTTGGTCTTTTTGCAAACTCCACAAGGTAGATATTTTTTTTTTTTTTGTTGATTATTAATATTATTTCCATCTTGAATTTTATTGTTGCTATTTTCTCCAAATCTTCTCCCCTCAATTTTAGAATTCTGAGACCGTAAATTTAGTTTTGACTTAAATGCATTTTCAACTGTATCATTTTCACGCATACTTAGACTTTTTTCATAGGCTTCTAGTGAACCTATTAATTCAGTCAATGACAATTTATCCAAATCTTTAGTTTCTTCAGTCGTCGTGACGATAGGATCATATTTAGCTGGTAGAGTAATTAGAATTTTTTCTACCACCCTTTTGTCAGTGATATTTTCTCCATATGCCTTTTAGTTGATTTACTACTTCTCTTAATTGAGTGTAGTAATCTTTTACGGTCTCAGATTCTTTCATCTTCATATTTTCCAAATCTCTTCTTAGAGTGTGTAATTTTAGATGGCGTACCTTGTGACTACCCTGATATTCTTCCTTTAGAGTATCCCACGCCTCCTCTGATGTCTGTGCTCCGCTAATTCTTGGAAATAGGAACTCTGTCATGGCCATTTGAAGTTTGAAAAGAGCCAAACTGTCTTTTTCCTTCTCTCAGTCGAATTTTTCTTTGTCCGCCATAGACAAAGTGGATATGTCATCGGGGATAGTATACCCGTTCTCGACAATATTCCATAGGCCTTGAGACATAAAGTATGTTCTCATTTTAATGGCCGAATAGTTATAATTTTCGCCGGAAAAAATAGGAATTGGTATTTGATGGGTCTTTTGGGAAGTGGACATTTTAGAAATTTAGTAGGCTATATAGGAGGATATGTGAAAGTAGAGTATTAGGACAAGATATGTAAAAATAGTAGGATATGTAAAAATAATTTCACCCAGCTATTGATCCGACCGGGCTCTGATACTACTTTTGGTATAAAACAAATAATATATTATTGAAATTGTAGAAGAATTGAAATTTGTTGAACAAGAGATGATGGGGGACAAATATTTTATATTATGAATATGAGAAGATGAATATGAGAAATTTTGGTAGAGAAGGCAAGACTTTTATGTTGTTGTAGAGAAGGCAAGACTTTTATGTTGTTTGATCAATTTCCTTACACCACAAATACACGCATGATACATATATATATAGCTCTTTGGTGATGGATTAAGGCATCATTAATTTTTTTAAAACCAACTAATTCATTATTTCAACAACCAACTAGCAACTAATTGTTTTAACACACACACACACACACACACACACATATATATATATATATATATATATATATATATATATATAGAGGGGTGGATCAAATGAGGACAACTCTTAAAATGAGGACAGCTCTTAAAATGAGGACAGCGCCTTGCAACTACAGACAACTGACCTTGCGACTACAGACAACTAACCTTGCAACTAGAGAAAACTAACATTTCAACTAGACAGAACTAACATTGCAACTACAGATAGCTACCTTGCAACCAAAGACAACTAACCTTGCAACTAAAGACAACTAACTTTGCAAATAAAAACAACTAACCTTGCAACTACAGACAACTAACCTTGCAAACTGAATACAACTAAATATTGCAAATAAAAACAACTAACCATGCAACAAACTTTGCAACTAACCCTGTTTCAAAAACTTTGCAATATATTTACACTAACTTTGTCTCACCATATTTACTTCATACACAATACATATTGTTGGTCAACGGGTCAACGCCGAAAGTCAACGGTCAACACCAGAAGTCAACGGTCAACGCTGAAAGTCAACGGTCAACGGTCAAAATAATATTTAAATAACTAAAATAATTAAAATAAAAAATTATTATTTAAATAAAGAGTTAAATCTTGGCCAAATATCTTGATACCCTTTTAGTGGTTAGGATTGAGTCTCATGTCCTCATTTTAAGAATGTGTCCTCATTAGAACCAATCCGTATATATATATATATATATATATATATATATATATATATATATAGGATCACGCTCCAGTGAGAATAGTTCTTAGTAAAAGAAATAAGAATACATCTCAACAATTAGATCCAATGATCAAATGGCTAAGAAAAATACTAAAATTTATCTTCATTAAGGGTAAGACAGTAATTTAGCACACATACCCACAACACACACCAATTTACATGTGAAAAGTGGCCACAAATTAGTCTCTCTCTCTCTCATTATCGCGTCGTCCACATTCCACAAATCTGTCTCTCTCTCATTATCTCTCTCTCTCTCACACAGTTCACACACACAGATTACATACAAAATCTGTCTCTCTCTCACACAATTCACACATACATTAAATACACACACAGATAAACACACGCACGCGCAAGTCTCTTCACATCCCAGACACCGCCGACCGTCGCCTACCATTGCCGGTCGTCGCCCATCATCGCCGGTCGTCGCCCATCATCGCCGGCCGTCGCCCGTAATCGCTGGCCGTCGCCCGCAGCCGCTCCCACGGCACCACCTCCACCGTGGCAACTACTCCCGCCGCCGCACGTCATGAACAGGTACAGGCCTCGCCGGACATGGTGGAGATCCGGATCGCCAGCGCTAAACTGACATTAGCTTCCACAGCCAAGCTCTGACACGCCAGCAATCGGCCGCCGCAGTCTTTGTCATGTTTACTCCACCTCGTCGATTGAGATGCAACTTCGCCGGAAAAATCGACCTTCAAGCTTGATGGTCGGGCTTCATTAATGGCGATTTTTTTTTTTGTTTGAAATCTGAAAGCCGCTGAACGACGCCAGCCGGAGTATGCATCGCCGCCGAACCTCGCCAGACGGAGTGGCTGCCGGATCAAATGGGTGGCAGGGTAGAAGATGATTTTGGGATTAGCTCTTTTTTTTTAGAATTAGAAAAATTGTAAGGACTTGAATGCAATATAATGAATTTTTATTATATTTCAATTCGATACATGTGCCGAATCTGTAATTTGTAGAAAGTTTAGTAATGGAATGTTAATTGAAAACAAAATGCACAATATTTTGTATTTAATCACATTAAAAATAAATGCAATGTGATAGCACAATAGTTTTATAAGAAATGCACATTAATGATAGATAGATTGCACCATAATGATCGCAACAAACCGAACTAAAAAATATATAAAGTATTATTTTCTTATATATTTTATTTGCACCTATATGCATTATAGTTTTTTTTTTAATATAAATCATTAATTTAACATATTAAATGTTCAATATGTTTTTATAATATAAATAATGAATTATATCAAATATTTAGGTTAAATTTAACAAATCGAATAATCCAGTTAATTTGGTTCAGTTTTTAATTTGATTTAAACGATATATATATATATATATATATATATCTCGCACGGCATAACGCGAATTAGTATAACACGTGATGCACATCAGTCACTGTCAAATCGCACAATAATGTTAGAACGGATGCACATTAATGTGCTCGTGAATACACATTATAATAACAATGCACATTTTAACAAAATATTAAAATTAGGTCATTTCATTTGGAATTCGACTATATTTACAAAAGGAAAAAAAAAAATAACAGAACCGTCCGGAAAATAAAAAAATTATTTTTATTTTTATCGATGTATATTTATTTATTTTCAGCAAACAACAATATAAGTGTTAATGAAGAGCTATACTCCACCTTATCCCTCAAACTATCACAGAGGAAAAAAACCAAGAGCTTCTTAGACCTGTTAATGAAGAGGAAGTAAAAGCTGTCCTTTTCTCTTTGCATCCTGCCAAAACACCAGGTGAAGATGGGATGAGTGCCCTCTTCTACCAACACTGCTGGAGCACCATCAAAATTGATCTTATGGAGGCCATCCTCAACTTCTTTCAAACTGGAGCTCTCCTCAGCTACTGGAACCACACAATACTCTCACTGATACCAAAGATCCCAAATCCAGAAACCCTAAGGAATTTAAGACCAATCAGTCTCTGCAGTGTTGTCTACAAAATCTTGTCCAAAGTTCTGGCTCAGAGGCTAATGGAGTGCTTGCAACTGTGCATCAGCTCTTATCAGGCTGCTTTTATCAAGGGCAGACAACTCATGGACAATGTTGTCCTGGCACATGAAGCCTTCCATGTTCTGAACAGACACACTACAGGTAAGAATTTCTTCATGGCCTTAAAGCTGATATTATGAAAGCTTTTGATCGTGTGGAATGGAAAAGTATTAAGAAAATCATGCTGCAGATGGGTTTCCATGCTTCATTTGTCAATCTGATTATGGTTTGTGTTTCTTATACCACAATTTCTTTCAAAGTCATTGGAAATGTCAGTATCTATATTTCACCTTCAAGGGGAATTAGGCAGGGGGATCCTCTATCTTCCTACCTATTTATTATTGTTGTTGAGTTACTATATGCCCTAATTCTAGACTCTCAAACTCAAGGCAGCTTCAAAGGCTTAAAACTCTCAAAGAATGGTCATGTTCTATCTCATCTCTTATTTGCGGATGATTCTCTGTTCTTCTGCCATGCTGGGATTGATCAAGCTAACCTGCTCTTTTCATTGCTTGAGAAATACAGATTATTCACTGGTCAGCAGGTCAACTTTCACAAATCAGGCATTTTTTTAAGCAGGAACACACCCCTCTCTTTGCAGACCTCTATTTGAACTGCCCTAAATGGTATCACACCTCACAGTAGCACTAGATACTTAGGCCTACCAATTGGCATTGGTAGGTCTAAAAAGAAGTATTTGAATAACTTATTCAGTCCCTCAAAGAAAAGCTGCAAAATTGGAAGTCTAAACTCCTCACAACAGCTGGCAAAGAAGTCTTGATAAAATCAGTGATTCAAGCACTTCCTATATTCACCATGTCCTACTTCAAAGTTCCCATCACAATATGCACTGAGCTATCAAGGCTATGTGCCCATTTCTGGTGGCATTCAGGAGATGACAACAGCAAAGGTATCCACTGAAAGAGGTGGGAGTTACTCTCTCTACCCAAATCAAAAGGTGGCCTTGGTTTCCTTGACATCAAGCTGTTTAATGAAGCACTCCTCTGCAAACAGCTTTAGAGAATTGCAACTAATCCTGAGCTTTTGTGGTCAGCAAGGTTCTGAAAGAAAGATATTTTCCAGATGGCAACCTTCTTCATGCTACAAAATCTTCTAAAGGCTCCTGGATATGGAACAGTTGGATGTCTATCATACCGATCTTCAACAAATGGTTCAAGAATGAAATCAGAAATGGAGCATCTACAAAGGTAGATGACTTCAATTGGGTTTCTAATCTTAACAAGCCAAAGCCTGATATGTTGGATATAGCACAAGGGCATCTGATATGGGTCAAGGAACTTCTGCTTCCCCATGGTCAAGGTTGGAATGAATGGTTGGTCAGGCAACTCTTCAATGCTCAAGACAGTGCTGCAATCTTGAGAATCCATTCTCTCGACCCTGACAGGGCTGACAGGCAATATTGGGGACTTGATGCTAAGGGATGTTTCTCTGTTTCCAGTACATACTCATATCTGACTTCTCAAATAATCCTCAGACTTGATATTCCTGAAACCAGCTCCAGTGCAGCTGCATCTCAGACCCACCTGCTCAGAGGCTGGAAACTGCACATACAGAGTAAGCTTAAACATTTCCTATGGAGACACCAGGCACCTTACCTGTTGCTGCACTTTTAATCCATAAAGGAGTGATGGTGGAAGACATTTGCACTATCTGTGGAGCAGGACCAGAAACTATTGAACATATCCTTTTTTCATGTCCTAGAGCATGCAGACTTTGGGATTTGGCTCCAGTGCAACGGGATGGGTTGAATAATCTCACACACTTCTTCAAGATGTGGTGGCAGCATCTCTGCACTCTTAAACACAATGAGGTGGCTGAGGCTAGAATCCAGTTGTCCACCTACCTGTTATGGTGGCTCTAGAAGTCTAGGAATCTCTGGGTCTTCCAACACACATTCATGCCAATCCACATTGTCATCAAGGTTGCTCACAAGGATTGGCAAGACTATTCTGATGCTATAGGTGTTTAAAGTTTTTCCTAGCAGTTTGTTTATTTTTTTCTTCTTTTTTGTTGTTGTTTGGTTGTGGAAGCTTGTGAGTCCTAGCTAGGCC
Source organism: Striga asiatica (assembly GCA_008636005.1). Taxonomy (NCBI): domain Eukaryota; kingdom Viridiplantae; phylum Streptophyta; class Magnoliopsida; order Lamiales; family Orobanchaceae; genus Striga; species Striga asiatica. The sequence goes on from BKCP01012292.1 coordinate 1,386,122, forward strand.
TTATGGCAGTGGGTAGGTTCATAGTTTCATTTTTTTTTTTTCTCTCCCTTTCTAGTTGCTATTGAGGTTCTAGGTCGCAATGTTTGCGAGCCTCTCAGTTTTATATTTGATTTGTAGGTTGAACTGATGTTTGTACTCCTTTTCATTTGAGTTATATAATATAATAATAATATATTTATTATTATTATTATTATTATTATTAATAATTGCACTTCGAATGCACATTATTATTAATTGATTGCACATTAACGACGGTAAGATTCCACTGTATGGTTAGATGGATTGCACGTTAATATATGCCATATTGCACTATAGCGACTTATTAATAACTATGTAATTTTGTAAAAATGTAACAATTTTTATAATGTGCTCATATATTCACAATTTTGTGCATATCGTGTACGGTTAATGTGCAAGATATTGAATTTTTGATAAATTACAAAATAGTCATACTATTAAAATACAATCTAATAAAAATTTTGAAATTGCACAAAAACCCCTACAATATTCTAATTCTCATAAAACAACCCCAACTCTAAAAAAAATAAAAGAAAATAAAAAAAAAATCTGAAAAATCGCACACATACACACACACACACGTAGAACACACACACACAGTTGCTGCAGCCGACAACCGGATTCCCACCGCCACCAGCCCATTACCCGGCCGTCTTATCCTGCCAGAGCCGCCGCCGCCGTGACCTGAAAACTATTCTCAGTCACCGAAAAGAAGCTGCGGCCGTGAATGTTGGGCCTAGACCTCCGTCGACCATTCCATCGCACGGCTGTCCTGTCTGCCCAGAGTTGCCGCCACTGTGACGTCAGTGACTGGAAATAGATCCCGTCGCTGGCGACGTGCTGTTGTCGAGGACATCGGAGTCATCGTGGCGCTCGACGGAATAATGTCCGCGCTAGATTGCGGCTGTCTGGTGTTTATTGTGCTTTGTGCTTATTTTCATGTGTTTTATGTGCTTTAATTTAGTCTTTTTAAGATTGTTTTAGTGTTGACCGGTCCATTTTATCGTATTTAGTGTGCTTTATTTGTCTTCTTTTTATTTTATATTTTGGCATACTTTTTCGTGCTTTTCGGTGTATTTCCAAGTTTATTTCTGAGGAGGATGAGAAGAGTCGAACTGATTCCCGGGAGACGAGATTTCCAAAGTATACTGAGTCATTTTCGAGAAGTTTCGAACCATTGAGCTATTTCCATCCCGAGCATTTTGAGTCGTGTCGATCGAAGTCGGCCGCACTCACGACCTCGCGCTGTCTCTCGGGCCTCGCGGACGCGCGATGCCCGCGACCCGCGGAGAAGCTGGCAACATCGAAAGTGCCATTTCTCGCTCGCCCGCGCCCGCGGACAATTCCCCGACATCGCGAGTGCCCCCGTTCGTCACGCGCGCACGCGCGAGCTGCCCTGCAACCTCGCGAGTGCCGAATTCCCTACTCCCGCACCCTCGGGAGATTCCACGAGCTTGAGAGTGTCTTCTTTCCGCCCATCCGCGCCCACGAATCTGACCGCTACATCGAGAGTGTCTTCATTTCTCGCGCCACACCCGATTTTCCTCGTGCCTCCACCGCGCCATCTCCTGCCAGCAACCTGCGGAAGTCCTGACGAGCTCGAGAGTGTTTATTTAATGTGCGTAAGATTAGTGTGTATTTTGAGCGGCCTATAAATACATTTTGGTCCTTTGTATTTGGAAGATCTAGATTTCATTTGTCATTTTTCCACTTTAGGAATTAAGTTTTTCTTTTTAGTTTTCTCTCTCTCTTCTCTCTCTTGGGAGCTCTATATCATCATTTTTCGGTGACTTTTCCGGTGACTTTTATTGTGTGCAAGTTCCGAGTTTTTGACTCCGATTTTCATCTAGCACAGAATAGAAGATTGGTTATTTATTTTTAAAACTCTTTACTTCGATTTTTGCCTCGTTTTTACTTATGATGATTATCAAGGTGAATTTAGGTGTTTGCTTGATGATGGAGGGAATGTTTGGACTTGATCATTGCTCTTGCTTGTTTTAGTAGGGACTAATTGCTTGCCTATCTAGAGTAAGGGTTAGGACTCTATTTAGAGCTTAATCACTTAGGTTAGAAGGTTAGGGTTAGTGACCTAGTCTTTGAACTTGCATTCTTCTCATCGTTGATTTCGTTTGATGTTGATGGCATAGAGACTCCGGTAGTGTTACATGCTTTATACTCTTGTTTATTTGCTTCTTTCAATTCCGAGCATCAATTAGCATTAATTCACTCTCCAACCCATTGATTAGCATGTGTAGCTTTCATTTTCTCATTTTGTGTGATTTGGACAATTAAGTGGTTAGGGATGTTCACAGTCCGGTTTTAACCCAAAAAAACCGTCAATTCGGACCGCGGATCGGTTAAATGGTCAGTTAAAAAAGCGTTAAAAAATATGGTGGTTAATATTTTTAAAAATCCGAACCGGTCCAGTTAACTGATTACCTACGGCAAACCGCCAGTTTAACCGGACCGGACCAATAAATATTACTTGTGGAAGCATACAGCAAACTCTTTTGATTCCAATCCAAGTCCCCAACATGAAGGATGTGACTGAAAAATAAATGCTTTGCTCTTATTATTTCAGGTGTATAAACTGACTGAAAAATGAATGCTTGCTTGGGTTCAGTTTGCATAATTTAATCTTCATTATTTTTGTATTTTTATGTTTATGGGATAAAATGTGTATTTTTATGCTTATGGGACGAATTGTGTATTTTTTATTTCATAATTGTTGTTTTTTTAATTTTTAGGCCCAAATAATCTCTTTTGGACCCAAAATTGAAAAATAAAAATTAAGCCCAAGATAAAAAAAATAAAAAATAAAAATTGAAGGCCCAAAACAAGAATTTTGGATTTAACCGGTTAACCGCCAAACAGACCATCCAATGCGGTACGGATTGTGGTCAAATCCGGACCGTGAACACCTCTATAAGTGGTGAATAAAGCTCCGAACCGTCTTCCTTTGAGAACGACTCGAGGTCGGGTAGCTTGGTTACCAACTACCCACAAAATACTACAAAACAAATGGCGCCGTTGCCGGGGAAGGCAAGTAGGAGGCCTAGTTTGCTACTTAGTTGTCCCATTTCATGTGTTTCTCTTGATTTTTGTGAACCCTGCTTAATTTCCGTATTTCTCTTGATTTCTCTTGCTTTCTTAGGTAGATTGTGTTTGTTGATCTTGTTTTTGCTCTTGTTTCCCATTGGTGCGTTCACGGGTATAGTTGTTGGTTGTGTTTATGCGAGGTAAACGAGGACGTGCACCCCGAGAAGAGACACCACCTATCAATCTTTACGTTGAGCTTAACATTGACGAACCACAACCGGAACCCGAACCCGAAACAATGGCGGACTCAAGAGACCAACCACAACCACCCCCGAACATGAGGTACTTTGCACGACCAATCATTGGAGACAACACTTCACGCCTTGTGCTCGGGGAGGCGGCCTGAAACTATGACCTCAAGACGATCCACCTCAACCAACTTCCTTCCTTCTATGGCCTCGCACAAGAGGATGCGCTTAATTTCATCCGAGACTTCTACTCCACAGTCAATACCTTTCATCTCCAAGGCCTAACCAAAAATCAACTTCGAATGAGATGCTTCCCCTATACCTTGAAGGATCGAGCCAAGACTTGGTTCATGACCTTGCTTCCAAACTCGTTCAATACTTGGAAAGCCGTCTACGAGAAGATCATGGACAAATACTATTCGCATCAAAAGATAACCGACCTCCGAGCACAAATGGCTAGCTTTAGCCAAAACCTGGGCGAGACTTTTCACAAAGCATGGGAGTGGTTTAAGGGATACCAACTTCAATGCCCGCACCATCATTTTTGATTGGGTGTACTTAAAAAATTCTTCTATGATGGGCTCTACCAAACTGTCCAATATATGGTTGACCATGCGGCCGGGGGAAATATCGGGTGTCACACAACCAAGGAGATTTATGAGTTGTATGAAATGTTGAGCGAGAACTCCCAACGGAAAAGTCTACGCAAGACGGCTCCCGTAAATGAGACTACACAATCGTCTGGTTCGTCTAATGAGGCCGTTTTGGCTAAGTTAGCCTCATTGGAGGAGGAGCTCAAACATCTTCGCCTAAAGGGATGCAAAGTCGACTCAAGTAGTTATGGCGGAGGTGTGTGGATGTTGTGGAGAGACGGGGCATGGAGGCCATGAGTGTCCACGTTATATGGATTCGTTTATGACCCGAATCTCGTGACGGTCCCTTTCGATGTGAATGTCGTGCAAGGGTATGCTCCCCGAGCTCAAAACAATCCTTACTCGAACACCTACAATCCCGGGTGGAGAAATCACCCTAACTTCTCTTGGAGAAACCTAAAGGCGAACTATGCGCCACAACCGGCACCACCACAAGCCTATGCCCCACCTCAAGCCTATGCACCTACTCAAAACCGACCATATGAACCGAGGCCCGAGTTCCAAGGCTACCAACCAAGGCCCGAGTTTCAAGGATACCCATATGGGCGTGGAGGTTTCGTCCAAAGACAACCGATGCCACCTCCACCGGAGCCCAAGAAGAATGCCATGGGTGAGTCTTCGGATACACGAATCGAAAACCTAAAGAAGTGTATCCAATCGTTGGCCTCAACCGTCTCTACGTTACACGACATCGTGAAAGGAGTGCCCTCGATTCAAGCCTCTCTCAAATGCCTCGAGACATAAGTTGGGCAACTTGGGACTTCGATAGGTGAGATTCAAAGGAGAAAGATAAAAGACAAGCTCTCGAGCCAACCCGAGCATATCAATGCTATCTCCATTTTGAGAAGTGGCAAAAAGGTTGATAATCATGTGGAGATGCCTAAGGAAAAGGAGGTAGAGGATACTCTTGTCGAGGAGGATGATGACCCTAGTGGGGAAGTTGAAACCTCAAAGGGGAAAACCATTGCTGATGAGGGGATCGAGAAGGAGATGTCGAAGATGGATGCACGTGAGGGCTTACACAAGACGACCACACCGTATAGGCCACCGGTCCCTTACCCCAGCCGTTTGCAAGACACGAAGAAAGAGCGTCAATTCAAGAACCTCTTCAACATGCTTTCGAAGGTAAACGTCAATCTCCCACTATTAGACGATATCAAGAACGTCCCGGCTTATGTGCAATTCTTTAAGGACTTAGCTTCAAAAAAGTGGAGATTTGAGGATAATGAGAAAGTCATGATTTCCGATGTAGCCTCTGCTACTATACATCGGAAAGAGTGCGATCCGGGAGCCTTTGTGATGAGGATCACTTTTGGGAATGGTAAGGCTACGATCGGGATGAATGATTTAGGGGCCGATGAACCTCATGCCTTATTCGATTTACAAGCAATTGGGGTTGCAAGGACTTAAGCCTACATGGATGTGCCTACAACTAGCGGACCATAACTTGAGGGAACCGAAGGGCATTATTGAAGATGTGTTGGTTAAAATTGGGTCTATAGTGGTGCCGGTGGATTTTGTGGTCCTTGATGAGGGAGATGTCCCGAATAGTGGGAAGGAGCATACGATTTTGCTTGGGCAACCATTCATGGCGACGAACAACACCCTTATCGATGTCAAGGATGGACGAGTCACACTTTCGGCTCATGGAGAGACGGTCACCTTCACGATGAACAATGCTCGGGAAGTTCAACACCCAAAGTTGGCCAATGCTCATTTATGGACGACATCGACAAAAAGGTACATCCTAACTCTCTTTTTTACTTTTGTTAATTACAATCGAATTTTTGAAAAGAAAAAGGTAGTGGGGTCGGGTGTGAATGAGAATGTTGGAGATGGAGTGAAATTTGAGGATGTGAAGAAGAATGATGTTGGAGATTGTAATGGTTTGAAACCGGGCAAGAAGGGAGTGAAAAAGAAGCCCAAGGGTCGGGATATGTGTTTTGAAGGTGGTGATGATTTGAGGAAATTCCAGGCACCCCCGAGAATTAAATGGGCGAATGTTTTCTTTGACGAGCTTGAGAATGAGGTTGGAGGAGCTAGTCAAACTGTGGTTGACTATGAATTGACGGGAAAGTCGAGCTCGCGACTTTAAAATGAGCACTTCGTGGGAGGCAACCCACGTTTTTGCTTTTATTCTTTTCTTTTTCCTTTTTGCATTTATTCTCTTCGTTTTCCTTTTGGCATTTTTCTTTCCGCTTCCATATAAAAAAATGAGTGAAATTGAGCTAGAAGAGTGTTCGGGAGTTCAATCGATAACTTGGGGCGAAAGTTTTAAAAATACGGCTAAGGAAGAAGCAGTTCGCGAGCACGCCAACCAAGTCACGAGTCGCGTCCTTCAACTCGCGACCTCGCGAACCTTCCCGCGAGCTCGCGCACAGATGTCCTGCACCACTCCTCCCACGCGGCGGAAGCGTCTGCGCCAGTGGACAGAACTCGCAACCGCGCGACAAATTCCGCGAGGCACCCGCGACCGAACTTCTCCAACTTCTGCAGCACTCTTTTCGCGGGAAGGAAAGGCCCGTGCCTCGCGAGCCCGACCTGCCTCACTTCTAGCCCTGACCTAACCCGTGCCCAGCCCGACCGAGGCCCGACCACCAGCCAGCGCCGGCGGTCACCAGCCACCGCGCACCGCCACCAGCTACCATCTTTTCCAGCCAACTTTCTCCGATCGTGAAGAATTTTATAGCAACGTGAAGCTCTCCTTGCCACCGACAACATATCCGAGTCTCAAGCGAAAATTCTGGCGGGAAGGCTTCAGATTTCTAGCCAAAAGCTCTAGATCTACAAATCTACTTCAACCTTCAAATTCAAATTGCCGGTGACTCACTTGGAGTTATCAAAATCCGAAGGCACTCCCGGACTCCTCTCGTCGGGCCGCACCTTTTTCTGGCCACTGTTGCTGAATCCGACGAACTTTTTTGGCGATCATTTTCTCCGGCAAATGAGCCCCGACTGAGCTTCCGGTTTGTCCTTTTCGAGCTTTTCATGTTCCTTACCATCATTCCTTCATACTTGGTCTACTTTCCAGCGACCGTAGCTCTCTACTTCACCTATCTCTATTTTCAAAATTTCGGCGACCATTTTCTCGGCATTTTCCAAGGTATGCCGGTTTTACCTATCTTTGCATTTCCATTTGTGTCGAGTTTTGGTCACTATATCTTGCCGGAGTAGTCGTGGTGGGTGATTGGAGTTGGACTTGTGCATGATAGGCACGCCTTGCCGGGCGTGCCACTTTTTGTGTTGTTGTTGCCGGATTTTGGAGTTTGTAGGTTACTACATACGGCTAGTGCCAGAAATTGTTTCATGCGTTGAACCAACGAGGAGTTGCTTATGTCATTGACGGCCTCGGGGCTCGATTTTTGAACTCTCGTGCATACATGTGCCTTCGTCGAGTTTGTGAATTCATGGCTATTATCCCTCCGAGGCGCATACATGTGGCCCTTGTTTATCTCGCTTTTTCTACATTCAATGTTCAACCGTTCGTGTGGTTTCGATCTTCACTTACGGCCCTTCGGCTCATCTTCTTTATTCCTACTGGACGAACACCATTGGACACACGGTGGTGCACCACCGTGTAGAGTACGCATTTTCTTTTCTTATTTTCCTTTTCTCTTAGTTGTTTCTTGTGTGTCTTTGTGTTTTCTTTCTTTTGTTTGTTCATTTATTTTGTTCCTTCTCGCTTATCGCATGAGTTTGTGTGATTATTGTGCTCGACCCTATGCTTTTTGGTCAAGCAATGAGGTCATTGCTTTGTTTTAAGTGTGGGGGAGGGATTTCATGATTATGCATGCTTGGGCGAAATTCCTTTCATTTTCGGGGATTTATTTTTGCATTTCGGATCGGTTTTGTTTGAGTTTTTATGTGTTTGTATCAATTCCCCCTTCATTATGCTTGATGTGAGTTTAACGGCACAAAATGGATAAGTGGTGAGATAAGTATGTTGATTGGCGTCATTGTTAACTCTCGTGCTTTATGAACTTGATGATTTGGATGGTACCTTTGAATTGGATGATAGTTTGTTAAACGTGGGACCTGCATTTGAATTCACGAAATTGTTTTTTCCCTTGTGGTTCTCGATTGATTGACTTGAGATAGGTTTACCACATGCTCAATATCATTGTAAACGTGTTATGTTATTCATTTGTAGTGCATCTCGATCGATTGTGCGATTATGTGATTACATTTATGATGTACTTTTATGCCTCTCCCTTCGAAAAAGGAAAAAAAAGAATAAAAGGTGAGTTCGTGAGGAGGTACGGACTAGGCTCCTCTTATTCCTATTCACCTCGTAAAATGGGACAATGAGCCTGAGAAACCGGTTTAGGGAAATCGAGTTGACTAATCGAGGGTAAACCTAAATAAGCATTGTCTAGGAAACCTCGTTCGGAAAAAGAAGCACACGAGAAAACAAAAAACAAAAACAAACAAATAAAGAATGGGAGTTAGCTCATTGGTCCTTATTTATTGTATTTTACCTTTTTAGTTGACCGCATTAGCTTTTTGCACGTATATGTAGAAAAAGGTAGCTTAAATCGAGAAAATCATGTGTAGGATGACTTGGGACGAGTTTTTGTTTTGTATGGATTCATCTCGTGGGGAACATGTTTTCAAATTTGGGTTCGATTCTTTGGTTTGCCGGAGGATAAGGAGAGTCTCATATTCGCATGATTGTTAACCTTGGACCATTCGATGTTTTTTTCGAGCTACTTATTATTTTGTTTGCTTGAGGACAAGCAAAGAGCTAAGTGTGGGGAGTTTTTTATTGTATTTTTGTGCTTATTTTCATGTGTTTTATGTGCTTTAGTTTAGTCTTTTTAGGAATGTTTTAATGTTGACCGGTCCATTTTATCGTATTTAGTGTGTTTTCTTTGTCTTTATTTTTATTTTATATTTTGGCGTACTATTCCGTGCTTTTCGGTGTATTTCCAGGTTTATTTCCGAGGAGGATGAGAAGAGTCAAACCGAGTCCCAAGAGAAGAGATTTCTAAAGTAATCCGAGTCATTTTCGAGAAGTTTCGAACCATTGAGCTATTTCCATCCCGAACATTTTGAGTTGTGTCGATCCAAGCCGGCTGCACTAGCGACCTCGCGCCGTCTCTCGCGCCTCGCGGACGCGCGATGCCCACAGCCCTGAAAGTCCGCGACCCGCGGAGAAGCTGGCGACATCGAGAGTGCCATTTTTCGCTCGCCCGTGCCCGCAGACAATTCTGCGACCTCGCGAGTGCCCCGGTTCCCAGCGCCCGCGCGCGCGAGCTGCCTTGCGACCTCGCGAGTTCTGAAATCCCTGCGCCCGCGCCCTCGGGAGATTCCACGAGCTCGAGAGTGTCTTCTTTCCGCCCGTCACGCCCGCGAATCTGACTGCGATATCGAGAGTGTCTTCATTTCTCGTGCCACACCCGATTTTCCTCGTGCTGCCCCCCAGCCATCTCATGCCCGCGACCTGTGGAAGTCCCAGCGAGCTCGAGAGTGTTTATTTAATGTGCGTGAGATTAGTGTGTGTTTTGAGCTGACTATAAATACATTTTGGTCCTTTGTATTTGGAAGATCTAGATTTCATTTGTCATTTTTCCACTTTAGGAATTAAGCTTTTCTTTTTAGTTTTCTCTATTCTCTCTCTTGGGAGCTCTATGACATCATTTTCCGGCGACTTTTTCGGCGACTTTTATTTTGTTCAAGTTTCGAGCTTTTGACTCCAATTTTCATCTAGCACGCAATAGAATATTGGGTATTTACTTTTAAAGCTCTTTACTTCGATTTTTGCCTCGTTTTTACTTATGATGATTATGAAGGTGAATTTGGGTGTTTTCTTGATGATGGAGGGAATGTTTGGACTTGATCATTGCTCTTGCTTGTTTTAGTAGGGACTAATTGCTTGTCTATCTAGATTAAGGGTTAGGACTCTATTTAGAGCTTAATCACTTAGGTTAGAAGGTTAGGGTTAGTGACCTAGTCTTAGAACTTGCATACTTCTCGTCGGTGATTTCGTTTGATGTTGATGGCATAGAGACTCCGGTAGTGTTACAAGCTTTATTCTCTAGTTTATTTGCTTCTTTCAATTTCGAGCATTAATTCACTCTCCAACCCATTGATTAGCATGTGTAGCTTTCATTTTCTCATTTTGTGTGATTTGGACAATTAAGTGGTGAACAAAGCTCTGAACCGTCTTCTTTTGAGAACGACTCAAGGTCGGGTAGCTCGGTTACCAACTACCCACAAAATACTACAAAACATCTGTGAAAATATGTATTTAAATGGTGAGTGGGTCCCATATAATATATCTGTATTGACCAACTTACCCTTAATGATTTGTCAAATACACATATTTGACTCACTGTGATCATATAATTACCACATTGCCATTAATGATTGACCATATTTTGACTTAATCTTAACCATTGATATGATTGATCACATGGTCTAGATTATTTCTTATTTCTTTCACTATCTACCATTCTCATTGGATCCCAACTATATATATATTGCAATTTCCTTAGTTTTTAACTCTATTATTAAATATTATTTAACAATGAATTATGGAATAGGCTATGGCAAAATTTCAATTTTCCTATAGAGTCATCCGGTAACACGTCTAACGTAGCTATCGACAATTATGCACAAGCGCGCGATATATCGAAACGTGTCAATACATCAATTCATGGATAATTCATAAAGAAGTCATCTGTTGGTTGCAGGGGTGGAGCCACCCCAAAGCCTGGGTGGGCTCCAGCCCAGTCTTAATTTTCCGGTTGTGTTAATTTTATACTGATAAAAAAATATTTTAGTCCACTAACATTATGTTAGCCCAGTATAATCTTATTTTGGCTCAAAATAAGTTAAATTTGTTTACATTAAATCAATGAATTATATATATTTAAACATGATTTAAGTTTCTTTCAACTTTTCTTTTTAGATTATTATGCCTATGTTATGTCATTCTTGTGTTTATTTTTTATTATTTTATTAAATATATTTTATATGAATAATTTTATTCGAGAAAATGTTTGATTGTGTTCGACTTTCATGAGAATTATGTAATTGGATTTTTAGATTTTACAATCAAGTTTATATATTCACTGAATTTTTAAATAATGATAATTTATTATATGATATTTTTTATTAAATCTTCATTTAAATATTTGACAAATCCAATGAAATGGCATACTTTAAATGACATGACATATAACAAGAATGACGGGACTATTACACTGTTTTATAGTAGTTCTTTGAATATATTATATTTTTTTAATTAAAATTCAAGTACATGAAAAAATTTATCTTTGTACATTTTTAAGAAAAATGATGAAACATTTAAAAATAAATATTTGTCATATGTATAAAAAACATGGTTAAAAGTTCACAAGCTTTTGTTCAAGGAGAGTCATATACATGTAAAACACGACTAGTTAGAAAATATAATAACTCTTGTATTTACCGTGGGATTCAAGTAATTCATATTAAGTTTAAAATCTATTTTCATACTTTGACTTCTTTAAACCTGTAGTGTCTAACTATATTTTTTAAATCGAGTGTTTCAACAGAACTCGTGTCCATTTAATATACGAGTTGTAGTGGTTTAGTTGTTTAATAAACAAATAAAAATTTGACTTTGGATTCGACTCGTATAAACTCAGTTCAATTCATATAATAAATCTCAATACACAGAACAAAACCCAAAATTCTTACTGTGTTATTCCCGAACACACTCGACTTGACTTGTTGATAGACAAACTCGATTAGTTATTCGATTTTGGCTTGTTTAAATATACGAGAAAGTCAAGCTCGAATTTTTTTTCGGTCGAATCAAACTATGTTAGAGAACAATTCGGTTTGAATAGCAACAACATATATTGCAGCCCATGGTTAAAAAAAAATCAAATAAAAAATTAAAAGCTTACTTTAATTTTTTTTTAATTACATATATTAAATACTTATATAAAAATAAAACTGAAAAAAGCATTTACATATAATTTAAAAATATATTTATTTTATTTTTATATTATTAAAAATAAATTATTTTTTATATATTAAAAATATATTACTATTAAAAATATATTATTAAAAATATATTATTTTAAAATATTATATATTATTAAAAATATATTACTTTTTATTTTTAAATATTATTAAAAATATATTATTTTAAAAAATAATATTCAAATAAACAATTGAAAACTTACTTTTATTTACTGTTTAATTAAAAATAAAATATATATTATTAAAAATGTATTACATTTTATTTTTATATATTATTAAAAATATAATACTTAAGAAATATTATTTTTTATATATAATTTCAAAATATGTTATTTTATTTTTATATGTTATTAAAAATATATTATTTTTTATATTATTAAACAATATATTATTTTATTTTTATATATTATTAAAAATATATTATTTTATTTTTATATATTATTAAAAAAGAATTTATATATAATTTATTAAAAGTATATTATTTTAAAAAAAAAGTTTTATTTATCTATTTAATAAAAAATGATAATGTCATTTCATTCCAGTCCTACTCTTTCTACATACCAAACGCATCAATGACAAAACATGTTTCATTCTATTCCTATAATAATTCCATTCTTCAATTCATTCTATTCCTACGAAATTCTATTCCATCATGTCAATCATGCCATAATTGGTTATATAGAAATTCTGGCAAAATATTAAGTTTGTATTTCTTTACTATTAATTAATATTATTGGTTGAATATTGTATCGGATGATCGTGTACTGGACAAAATATTAGAAAACGAGTAGTTGTATAAAGTGTGAAAGAATAACTTTTTGTACAACTTATAAGAGGAGTCAAATCTATATCTATATCTATATAAGAGGAGTCAAATCTATATCAAAATGAAATTTTGAGCGTAGATTTGTTAGATATATTTTCTGTAAGATCTTATATTAATTTAGTAGTAATTTATTGACACAATTTAAAAATTTATTATGAAAATTGATTTGATTAAATATATTATCATCTACGGTTGTAGGTATTAATTTAATTAATTATATTCACTATTTAGAAGTACTTAAAATATTTTTAATAAAATAAACATAATAACAGTGTTTAAATCATAATAACTTAATAAATAATTTTAAATATTAATAAAAATTTCTAAATGTAGTCAATTTAACTATCAAAAGGTACATCCCCATTGAATATATCATATGCAGTGATAATACTATTGAAAATTAAATAATATACTAATAAAAATAAAATTTGATGGTCGTGCAATTCGGAATTATAAATTTCACCTTAAAAGTATCTATGTAATTAAAAAACTATTCAATTTTTAAGAATATGTTTTTTTATATACTATTTTATAAATGAAAAATAAGTTAATTAAAAAGCAATGTACACTAATTTAAATTATAGCACTTGGTAATTATAAAAAATATAATATAATCTGAATATTCGAATAGATACTATGTAACTCATTATATAGGTTGAAAAAATGAATTAGAAAAGACAAAAAATTTGTGTGTTGCATAAGGAACAAAGTTACTAAAAATTAAAATTTACTTATCAAAATTTTTAACATTTAATGCACTTAATAATTACAGCGGATAAATATTATGGGTTAAACGTTGGTCAATTATCAAACAATGTGAAAATTATGATTTGTTAAACAATTTATAAGACTATATATGATAAACGACAATTTTATAAGTACATACAAGTAATTTGTATGCAAATATCATATGATCTTATACATTTATAATATTTTATAAACTTATAAATAATATAATTTGTATATTAAATAGTCAATAACTACAAAAAATATATATAAAAATAAAAATTAACAATAATAGTTAATAAATAAATGTCATATTATTACTGAATAGAATATTATGAAGAATATAATTTTATATTGTCTTAAATAATTTTATAATATTTAAAAAAAATATATTTTGTATTGCACATCGTGCATTGCACGGGTATCAACACTAGTATTAAACTAAGGGCAAAATATAGAAGAGCCCATAACTGACTCTACAACAAACCAAGGGACGGGTTGCCTTCCTGCATATTATTCTTGTTGTACTTATCACAACACAAGTCACACCCCACATAAATAATCATATATGCAGATAAATACTTTAAATTAATTAATTTAGCAATCAGTAACTGATTAAGATATTTGACATATTGTTATCATAATCGTTGTTTTACAATGGGCTGACGTATGGTATTCATGCAAACTTTCATCACTAACACCTAATATAAATATATAGTCCAATCCTATTGAATCCAACATGACAAACAAACCTTATGAACCAATCTTGTGTTGTTTTGCACATAGACAAGACAAGCATATGTATTTAATTACATATGCATCCTAAACATATAGGAATTACAAAAAATCCTAACATCTAAATTTTGCTACCTTCATTACTGTGCTGTTATTCGAAGAGATGATCATTGTTAGGTGTTTTGATTATAAAGTTGTAATGATATTCGAAATATATAAAAAATATTATAAAAATGCAATAAGATCAAATCTTTTGATAGTTACACATCTGCACGGATTTATTTTACTATAAGGTAACAATCAGTATTATAAAAAATACCATTTCAAAATATTTGTACAGCACATGTGATCATTATGTCAAACAAATTATGTCATTAAGACCGGTCAAGAAAAAGAGAGAAATTCGTGCAAGAAAACAAAATAAAAAATACAACATACGAACTGATCAAACAAAATATTTGCTATTTTTATGGCATTTAAGATTAGTGAAGAAAAAAAGAAAAGATTCATGCAAAAAAAATGATTTCACATTTTGTTCTAACAATTTTCTATAATATGAAGTCAAATTATTTCATTAAAAAATCAAAGTTACACTATTTTTGTCAACATAATTGTACACTAGATTGACATAGTAGCATTTTTCTTATATATATTATCTTTCATTATTGATATAATCAATATCTCACTGTCCCTTTATGAAAATAAAAATTGAAAACAAATGGATGACATGACATGTGAGGATCAGATTTGGTGTAGTTTAAAAAGTAGAGTCGAGGTCGATTCTTGGCATCGCAGTACGGCGCAAAAGGCATACAAGTTGAATTCGAGGGTGTTTTATGCAATAATTGTTGATTAACACGAATCCTACTACTCTACAATACACATGAAAACAAACACATACGCATGTAAGGATTAATATTATGAAAAATAAATATTTTTGTAAACTTAATTTTATTTCGATCAAATGATATTACACTTATAGTTTTTATTTGCCTCATCTTGTTCTTCTCATTTTGGATTTAGGCTTGGTGAAATCTAGTGGGCTCCTCTTTTTTATTTAGGCTTGGTGAAACATGGTGGAGAGTATATTGAGTACGTAAAAAGTGTTTAAACACAAAAATTCAAAACGAAAGCAACAAATAAATAAATTCGTATTCGGGTAGTGTCTCACTATCTCTCAGAACTTTTTCATTAGAAAATAAGTTGGGTGCATGATGTATAGGTTGGAATTACAAGAATAGGGTTAGAATTTAAAATTGGTCTATAATTTGGTCAAAGCCAATTTTTCCATCCCGATGTTGGTCACTTTCAAACTTGGTCCTACAATTTGACAACTTAATCAATTTTTGCCCCTTTTTGGATAAAAACGTTATGTGGCGTGATGTGGTAAATTTTTTATCTGACATGGCATGACGTGTCAACTTCATTTGAATTTAATAATTTCAATTATGCCACGAGAAAAAAAAATTGGCAGGTCACTGCCAAAGTGGTTAAAAACAAAAAACTAAAACCAAGAAAATCAAAAACAAAGTGGAAATAACCCGACAGACTCGTCGTTCTGTACTTGTTCTCATCAGACCAAAGTGGGCTTCGGCCACTCGCTCTGCACAATATTCGACAGACCCGTCGGACCAACCACAACTCCCCATGGGCCGATTCGGCGTTGTTCCCACACAGTATGTGACGTCGCCATCTCTGCCAATGCCTCCACTGCTCCCCTCTTCTGTGCCGCCGCAGACAAGGCCGCCGCCTTCGAGAGCTCCAATTTCTTCTCCTCGACCCCCCTATAGTCCATCCCTTGCAGACATCAGTTTTGTATCTCTCTGTCTCAAGCTCTCTTATCTGGTTGGGTTGGGTCACGGAGTGCCCGTCGAAATTAAGCGACCGAAGATTGGGTTGAGGGTAGCCAGCCGAGTGGGCTAAGGTGGCAGGCATCAGACTAAGCAAAAGGGACGACGAAAATATGCACGGCGACGGTGAGCGCGGTTGTATTTGCTGGAAAAAATAAGTCGTCGAAAAAAAATGTTGGTTCCGGAGATGGTGGGCGTCGTCGAGTGCGCGGCTGCTCGAGGAGTTCGAGGTGTCCTTGGATTTTGATGGGCCGCAATTAACTGCCGAAAAGATAAAGAAGAAGATTATATTTTAACCAAAAATTTCTAGATCTAAAAACAGCTGACATGAGAAATTGACAGCCTAATTGGTGGAATTTTCACTGGAAATTTAGGAGGTAAACTAGGACGAGAAGAGCTTCAGGATGATGTTAAAAATTTTCCTATCAGAGATGGTCAGTCGGTGGCCGACGAACAACGGCAGCTGGCTATAGTGCCCCGTTTGATTTCTAGATTTTTTGGATTATTTATTTATTGATTTTTATTTTATTTTTTTCTATGCCTTGATTAATAGCATATTATTATATTATTGCTTGAAATATATAATTATATGCTAGTTTGATTTTATTATGGATCGTAGTTCGGTAATTTTTTGGTTTAATCGCGTGAGGCCATTCTTCAACCATTCTCATTATTTTTCTCGAAACATTGGACCGAACCTCAGGATTCTTATATTCCAACTATTGTGTGGCCTACTCGGCCCTTATGACTCATGAAAACCGGCCCAAACCCTATGCCACGACCAGCCCAGTTCTTTTAAGCCTTGGAGTCATGTTTGGATTTCAAAATTTAAATTTTCCTAAGGCCTTGAGGAGGTATATTGACCCGATCTTTTGCACCCTTCCCACACGCCAATCAGCCCCTTTGTGTGCTTAATTATGGTTCTAAAAATGGTACTACCTTCTATTTTTTTTTAAATGTTATTTTGGCTTTATCAACCATTAACCAAATAAATGACGTTTTGGATCTTTTGTGCATATTTTTTCATTATTACCCTCATTTAGCTAATAAATATACTACGTCTTTTCATATTCGCTCTTCATATTTTGTCAAAACATCAATCTCTATCTTCATTAATGAGAGTTATTATTGGTAAAAAAATTCTTAATTACTGTGCAACTTCTCAAAACGATACTTATTATGAATAGGAGGGAGTATGTAACATCTCTTGATTTACCTTGGTCCTTAAGTTGGGATTTTTCCTCAGGAGTGAAGTCGATGGTTCCCCACCGAGTGCGCAAGTAGATACATCACATAATACTGCAACACGGCACACAAGAGAGTGTACCAGTGCATACAGTACCACGTCGTGGTGGGAGGGTTTCTCATTTGCCCGACCGATGGATAGGTCTTGGAGAGTCATCGGACTCAGTTCCAGGAGACCTAGAATCGGACCCAAGAACTTACGGTGAGGCACTCCAAGATAAAGATGCAGATTCATAGAATGTGGCAATGAAAGCTGAGATGGGGTCAATAGACTCCAATCAGGTTTGGGATCTTGTAGAACCACCCGATGGGGTACGACCCATTGGATGCAAGTGGATCTATAAAAGAAAGAGAGGATCAGATGGGAAGGTGCAAACCTTCAAAGCTAGGCTTGTTGCGAAAGGTTATGCCCAGATCGAGGGTTAGACTATGATGAGACCTTTTAGCCAGTAGTTATGCTTAAGTCCATTCAGATTCTCTTGGTTGTAGCTGCTCATATGAATTATAAGGTCTGGCAGATGGATGTAAAGTCGGATTTCTTTAACGGGAACCTTCAGGAAGACATCTATATGCAGCAACTAGAGGGATTCATTGCTAAGGGACGTGAGCATCTAGTGTGTAAGTTTAATCGGTCTGTTTATGAACTGAAGCAAGCTTCAAGATCTTGGAATATCTGGTTCGATGAGGTGATCCAGTTGTACGGATTCACTCAATGTCCGGATGAGCACTGTGTGTACAAGAAAATCAGTGGGAGCATGGTGGTGTTTCTTGTGCTTTACGTAGATGACATACTTCTCATTGAAAACAGCAAGGAGTTGTTAGACGTAAAGGTATGGTTGTCTAAGCAGTTTGATATGAAAGACTTCGGTGAAGCAGGACACATTCTTGGTATTAGGGTCATTCTAGACCGTAAGAAGAGAATGTTGTGCTTATCCCAGTCCTCATACATAGATATTGTCTTGGCCAGATTCAGCATGTAGGATTCCAAGAAATGTATGTTACCTTTCAGAAATGGAATCAGTCTATCCAAGGAGATTTCTCCTAAGACTTCTCAAGAGATAGAAGACATGAAGACGGTTCCTTATGCTTCAGCAGTAGGAAGTCTTATGTATGTTATGCTGGGTACGAGGCCGGATATTAGCTACAGCGTCGGCATGGTGGCTAGATATCGCAGTAATCTGGGACGGGAACATTGGACTGCGGTGAAACATATACTCAAGTACCTGAGAAGGACTAAGAAGTACATGTTAGTTTACCGTGCAGACAACATGTTACCTCTGGGTTACAGTGATTGCGATTTCCAGTCAGATAGGAACGAGAGTAAGTCAACCTCAGGAAATGTGTTTATCTTAGGAAGTGGAGCCATTTCATGGGGGAGTGCTCAGCAGAAATGTGTGGCAGACTCCACCATGGAAGCCGAGTACATAGCAGCCTCAGAGGCAGCGAAATAGGCAGTTTGGCTCAGAAACTTCTTAGTGGACTTCGAGGTGATTCTGAGTTTTCCACGTTGTATCACCATGTACTGTGATAACAGTGGAGCAGTAGCAAACTCAAGGGAACCATGAGCCCACAGAGAAAGCAAACACATAGAGCGCAAGTACCATCTGATACGAGATATCGTTGGTAGAGAAGACGTTGATGTTACCAAGATTGCATCAGAGGACAACCTAGCTAATCCTTTCGTGAAGAGTTTGTCGGGGAAGGTCTTCGTCAAACACGTGGAAGGAATGGGAGTCAGGTGCATGGCGATAGGATCGACATAGGTCTTTTAGAATAACGGATTGATAGGACTATACTGTAAAAGCGAAAGCTTCAAGTATAAGTGGGAGATTGTTAGTGTTATATACTGAAAGCTTGGGTTTGGATGTTATTACACTTTTTCCCTTTATGAATGAGAATCATGTTAGATTAAACAAGTTATATGTTCTGTTGTTTTGCACTTAGATAGAATGGGTCGTCATCGTGCGAACAGAAGATCATTCTATCAGTTACTTGCGAAACAAGAATTGTGGTTCACAACCTAGATGAAAATGAACACCCCATCCGAACAGTTGTAGTGTCAATGGTACAGTTGGTCTTGACTGATTAGTTGCACTAGTACATTTATGTATTGAACAGGATCCCAGAGAGGAGAAGTTCGTTTTATACTGATTGTCGTAAACGAACTAGGCCTCGGTTAATTGTTGCATTCTCTTAAGTCGTAAGATATTAAACAGGCATATATATGCAGTACATATTACTTTGATTCACTTGGGTGAGGTTCAGTTCGTTGGATTAATATTCCTACTGTCTTGGGAAATATTGTTGTATGTATGATGTGCAGTTCGGACATTTAAGGTCACCATGTGTGTTAATTTGATGATGTCCCCTGAGTGAGTTCATGAAGGATTGTTATGTTAAACCCTGCAGGTGGATTAAGTTCCTGCATAATAATAATGTGATAAACGAGCGCTAGCTTCGGTGAAATAATAATAAATTAATTAATTCTTGATTACCAGTAATCGAATTAATTAATAGACATTATATCTTAAATGTGCGGAGGTACATCGAGTAATTATAATTGAAGCCTCAAATATAATTTGGGCTAGAAAAATGGAGTGCAATAATATTATGTTAGTGGTCTACAATATCATTTAATTAATTAGAAGAGCGGGTTGGCCCACAGTTAGTCTAATTAATTAAGGAACCCTATTCCTAATCTCCTAAGGGTCCCTACTGTAGCTCTATATATACATCATTAAGCTCATGAGAAGACAAGAGAACAGATAATTCACGTGAAATACACGGCGCCTTTCGTTTCTCTCTCTCTCTCTCTCAGTTCTCATCCGAGCTTTATCTTCTTCTTATTGCTCCACTGGTACAAGTTGAAGAGGTGTTTGAGTGATACAGTAGAAGATCCATAGGTAATCGAGACCCGCTGATCTTCCACGAACGTCGACAATCCACGACCCCAAGCTGAGGACAGGCGACCAACCACCGATCGCCGTCGTGAGTAGTCAAATGACCGCCGCGACACGACTGGCAGAAGCCAATCCGATCGGTGACGCCCCACGCGACACGACAAGTTCTATCCGACATGACCGGCAGCTCCTGCTTTCTGTTCATGATCCCAGCATGTTCGTGTGCTATTCACGGTCATCCCGAATCCATCAGATTCAGAAAATTTTAAGTCGTAAGTTTTCTACGTCAAACCTTTAGATCCGTTGCGCATAGGTTTACGTTTGCTATTGAATTCATGATTTGTACATAACGATATCCTCACATATCCCAAGAGTGAGAATGTCAAGGCGCCGACAAAGAGATTTGAGATGATGATCTGCCCTCTCTGTCACCCCCACGCTCTACGATGCAGATCGTGCGACACAGTCAGGACCAATGGGCAAACGCTCTCAATGGGGTCGTAATGGGGGGAAGTACTCATATATCCAGGACTGCAGGAGATTCAAGCAGCTAGACAGTCCATGTGCGTCCCCACTGCTGGCAATACCTAAATGTCTGTACCAGTATGCCAGTGCAGCCGAACCCCGGGAGTAAGTCCCAACTTTCTTCACGTCGTCGATCATCTCGTGCAGGAGTTTGGGACTTACCCTGTTACCTCTCTTGTCCACAAACAAGGTGGTACCTAGCATCACCAACATTCAGGCAGTAGCCTCAGCCTCGGCCGACCAAGTTGCCCTAAATGCCTGCATAATGGCGGCAGTTGTCACCCAACCTTGATCCCAGAACGACGCCATCAGCAGGCTCAGGTCCACCCCTAGCATCTCCATGCAGTACGCCTGACAGGATAGACTGTCGGGGTCCCCTGTCACTATCACTGCATCCACAGGAACCCCCAAAATGGCCCGAACGTCATGCAACATTATAGTCATTTCACCAAAAGGCATGTGAAACGAGTTAGTATCAGGATGCCAGTGCTCCACAATTGCAGAAATAAGTGGAGTGTCCATGTGAGTAAGCATGGAGTCCGCCAGATGTGACAACATGGTCTGAAATATCAGAGTGCGTGGAGCGTCACCCATCTTTTTGAGCCAATACCTCAACTTGGTGTGTGCTCCCTATCTGTTTTGGCATTTCAGCATGCCTCTAAGCTGTCCAGTCCAAATACGGGAGGCTACATGCCCTAGAAAGCTAGGGATAACATTCCCGTCAATAGGGCCACCGGCCACTGGGCCTTTAACGATCCAGGACTCATCACTCCTAGGTCGTTTGCTACTCGTACCTGCATTAGGTATATATATATATATATATATATATATATATATATACACGACATATTATGAATGACTGTATCAATTATATGCTATTATTAAATAAAAAAAGATATATAATGGTAAACAACCATAAGTACGTAAATTATTTACGTGAAGAGGATCCAGTGCCCGCAAAACGGCCCCCAGCCTGTCGTGGAGGATCAAGTCGTGCAAGTGGTGCAGCAGCCTGTCGTGGGGGAGGAGATAAAATGTCCTGCTCATCTGCATAGTTCTATCATCTTCATCCAGCAGACTCTCGACTGCTGACTCATAAGAATAATCCTGCTGCTGACCACTCTGTATCGGAGGAACGAGAGGTCTCGAACTGCCAGCTTGGCAAGCGTGACCAGTCTTTATCATGCGAGCCTCACGGTGCCTCGCCTCGGTCTCCCGACGAGCAGAAGCATCTACACACCGACTCTTCGTGTGTCGGGGTCCAGAACCATAATACTCGGTAAACTCTTCAAGGGTGGCTCATCGTACTAAATTCAAATATCCGTGAGAGGAAAAGAAAAGACCAATCTAAGCAGTAAACGGTTATTGGTATAGCCGCGGAAGCAAGCCTAAAAGCTTCTGAAGAAAGCTAAGGCCTGTAACTCCCAAAAAGATTTTGGGTGTCGCATGGAACATAATTAATAAACCTTTTTAGGTTCATTTATCTTATTAATTATTATCAGATAATTACGATTATTATTAACAATATTTACACAAACTAATTAAAACTCCTCATAATATTAATTAGTATTATTCCATAGAATACATTGTATTATTCCATTAATATAATTACACTTTTTTATTATATAATCATACAAACTAATTAATTAGTAAATTATACAATTTTTTTAACTTATATTACACTATTAATTATAATTTCACCAATATATAAGATATATTAATTATAAAAAAAAAGTGTAATTATACTAATATATATACAACTTATATTAATGAAATTATATAAATATATATTAATATGTTAAATCAATTTTATTAATATATTAAATCAATTTTAATTACTATATATGAAATTATATAAAATATATATTAATATATTAAATTAATTTTATTTTATTTTTAATATTTAAACATATTTTAATAAAAAAAAAATCCAACCGTCAGCAGTCGGACACGGAACAGCCGGCCACCGAAAACGGCAGCCTTTCGTCTGGACGGCCAGCCTTGGT
>BKCP01012292.1:1409929-1477724 GCA_008636005.1 Striga asiatica
TAATAATGTAACGGAAAAGGGGGGAAATAACAAATAGTTTTATTAAATTTTTTATTATTAATTATAATAATGTGACGGAGCTAGGATTTTGACTCAGGGGGCCCAATTTTAAATGTTAAATAACGAGTTTGTAGTTTACGTAGAAACACTCATTTTATATAAATTGTGTTTACTTATAAATATAGATATTGATATGTGTACCATCAAGTTTTTAAGAACTTAGAATTCATATCATCCTCAAACATTTTTTTTAAAAAAAAAATGAGATTTCGTGTATTTATAATTTAAGTTTAAGATCTATAATTTATGAAGAAACTAAGTCTTTTTGTTCAAAATTTGATTTACATTGAACTTTTGCAATAGATTGCATAACATTTTTTTTTGATGAGAGCTTATCAAATGACCATTTTATTAATAAAAAAATAAATAAAGTTGAAAATATATGATTACAAAAAAAAGTAAAAAATCAATATTCAAATGTACAATCGATCAACATTCAAAAATCTAACAATCCACTAAATTCTAAATTTTATAAATCATTAAACTAGTTTACAATTAAGAGGCCGAAAGAGTAAATTATTACATATTTATTTTTCATAAATGTAAAATATAAAGATTGTTAGTATACTTTCAATAAAGATATAATATTATAACTTTAAATTAAAATAGAATTGAAAACAAGTTTTAATTATTTATATATTCTACATATTTTTTACATTTTTATTCATAATTTAAAGTATTTTTTTATTTGTATATATATCTATATATAATGATTTTTAAACAAAATTGAGGGGACTAGACCTAATGCAGGTCTGTACCTGTATATATAGGTACAAATGATAAAACTGAATATAATGAGTTTTGGCGAAAAAGCTATATAGGATTTATTAAATAGGTTTTACTAGATGTTCTTCCAGCATTTACATATATATAAGGAAAAAGATCTCATGAATTTTTTTTTCTTAATAACACAATTAACTTTATTTTTGATAATTAGTTGACATTCATCATATTTTCATGCATTATGAGTGATATATTGTGATATGTAGCCATGATTATCGTGTGATTGTGCACCATTTCGTTTTATTTATTAAACTATGATAGAGGTGTTTTTGTCGTTGTTTTTGCAGGAAATATGCCCGGAAATGCGTTGGAAATGGAATCGGGAAGAAAAACGGCGAAAACGGGTGCAGAAGAGGTCACACGCCTCGTTGGAAATTGGAAAAAAGATTTATAGGAGAATTGTTGATAATTGTTGAATTTGTGTTGAAATGTTTGGGGTGAGGATTGTAGTTAGTGAATTTTTCATGAATTATTTGTGGTAGTGTTTGAGGTTTGATGAGTTTATGTGGAATTTTTCGGAGAATTTTTTGTTGAAATTGCTTGGCTAACTATCATAGTTTGATGATTTTTCTTGAATTATTGGTGTGCATTTTCGGTGTTGAAGAATTGAGCTATGTGGTGATTTAGGAGATGGTTGGTCGTTGTCGAATTTTGTTGAGTTGATGTGGCTTTGTGAATGTTTGTTGATTATTGGTGATGTTGAAGTTGATATATTGCATTTTGCAAATGTAGGTGCGGGAATGAACACTCGTAGTCAAAGTGGCAAGGGCCGTGGACGAGGGGGTTCGGGTGCGACACCTCGTGCGAATCGCCCACAGGATCCACCACCGCGCGCGGATGTCGAGATCGAAGCAACTCCCGGAAGCGAGTTGGGAGTTGTACTGCAGCACGACTGGCAGAAAGCGAGATGGACCCGGCTTGCGAAGATGGCTATCAAGCCAACCCGATACCCGGACGCGGCCACCGAGCGAGTGCTCGGAATACGTGAGGCGGTGGTGCCTCTTATGGACCGACTCGGGCTGGCGAGGGCCTTTGAGACTCGTCCGGCGACGTACAAGAGAATGGTGCTCGAATTTTTCAGCACCTTGAACAAGACGAAGAAGCCCATGTTGGTTCAGTTCGAGAAGCTCACCTTTCAGTTGGACAACCGACAGTGGAGCCTCGACGAGGAGGATCTCGCGAGAAGCTTTAGTGGAGGGGTTTCGTACGTGGATACCGAGCACTACGACGTGACTGATTTTTGGAGGTCCATTACTCTGACTTCTGGAGTTGGTGCTCTCGATTTCGCGCGCGGGGCGGTGAAGGCCGCAAATATACGCAACCCGGTGCTCCGCTACATGCACCGGGTATTGGCGAGTACGGTGTTCGCACGTCGGGAGAGCAGCAATATCACGAAGGCCGAAGTACTTATACTTTGGTGTTTGATGACGGGGAAGAAGCCTGGGATCGGACGTTTGGTAGGCGACCATCTGCTCCGCCTGAGCCGGGCGGATACGGATGTCATCTGGTGTGGTGGACTTGTGACGATGATTGCCGACCACCTTAGGATTGACCACACTGATTGGGAGCAGGTCCCGGGACCGGACGTGCTGAACTTGTCGGACCTAGTGAACATGGGCTATTTGAAGACGGACATGAGCGACAACATGTTCCTCTTACAGAAAGAGGGCGACAATTTCCCCTTACCTTACCCACAGTTGACTGGAGTCCACCGCCCGGAGAATTGGCAGATGGACACCGCCGAGCATCGGCGGGTTGTGGCAGAGAGGCGACCTGTGGGGTCCCTCCGGAAGCTCGCCCCGCGACCGACTATCTATGACCGGGCAGCCCAGACCGAGGAGGAGGATGAGATGGCCGCATTTGAGGGCGAAGATGAGGGAGCCCTGTGAGGTACGAGGGTGACGGCGAAGTGCCCGAGCAGCAGGTAAGAGAGGACAGACCGGAGTCCTCACGGGCAGCTGAGCAGCAGCAGCAGCAGCAGCAGAGGCAGAGGCAGAGGCGTCGAGAGCCGAATATGGAGGAGCGTATGGAGATGCTCGAGCGAGAGATGCGCGAGCTCAGGACGGAAGTACGGGGCATGCGGGATGAGAACCGTGCGTCTGCGGTCCGGCTGGAGGAGCGGATGAACAGCGGTTTCCAGCAGCTGTTCGATTGGATGCAGAGACATGAGGGGAATTTTCCCCCTCCTCCGTCGTGATTTACAGGAAGTTAGTCCCCTAAGATATACCAATTTTTCTTCAAATTTGTTCTTTCTCGAAAGAATAAGTTTGGGGGAGGGGTGCGGCATATCTTAGGTTATTATCCCATCTATCTTGCATTTCATATAGGTTGCATTAGTTTATTTTTATTTTTATGTTTTTATTGAGTAGCGCACGTTTATTTGCTTTTTATGAATAGGATTTTTTATGAGTCAGTTTCTTGTGTATTTTGGGCTTTCGATTTGATGATGGTATGTATAACTTGAATGGTGAATGATAATTTGATGTGACTAAGAAATTGTGATGGGATTGTAAAAGTCATTCCTAGATGAAAATGCTTGTGAGCCTTGAATTAGCGATATATTGAGCCTAGTGAGATTTGAGCTTTTATTCTTTGTCTGTGAGTGTCAATTGAATACCCGAGTTATTAGAATTTGCCTTGATTCTACACTTGAAAAAATACATTGATGATTTTGAGCTTTAAAAATGATTTAGGCGGTTCTTGAATTTAGCTCGTTTGGCCTTGTTCTTTGTCCTTAAAAATATTTTCCACTAGTAGCCCGTTTGAGCCTTAAGCCTTTTTCTTGTCAACCGGTTTATCTTATTTATTTTGAGAGTTGACTGATATTTGGGATGTATGGGGATAACGGAGTTATTTATTGGATGATTGGGTATGAAATGAGGTATGATTGAGTTGCATTTACTGTGTTTGACCGAAAAAAAAAGTGATGAAAGAAAAAAAAAAAGAGAAGAAAAAAAATGATAATAAAGAGAGCTCGCAGGTCGAATTGTCGGGATTCTACTCCTCTTACTAGTCGATTTATTTTGACGGGTAATGAGTAATGGGAAACCACTCTAGGACACTTGGATGACCTCAAATGTTTATACCTAGAGAATATTGTTCTTGCAGTTTGATTTTGTTTGGAAAAATTGAACTCTCTTAAGGAAAAAAAAAACGAAAAAAAAAAGAAAAAAAAGTGGTCAAGTACCTCCTTTGCAATTTGATTTGAGCATATATGAGTTGTGTATGGAGTATGTTGGTATGGGATTGAGAAAGGCTTTATGATTGATTAGAGAGGATGGTGGGGTATGTCGAGAAGTCTATTTACTCGAATGGTATGATTGTTTATTTTAGCCACTTAACCCATATATATATATCTTACCCTTGACCAAATAGCCTACATTACAACCTGGAAAGACCTTTTGATTTAAAGCTCATGATTATTGGTTGTGTTTGAGGTAGAGTTTTAGATGATTGGCAAACATATAGTTAACTGGGTGTTCAATGTGACTTGAGCGTGTCCTTCTCTTTTATATATTGATGACATGTGAGTGAGGCACTTATATATTCCTATTTGAGAGTTCGTTGATTCAAGGTGGATACAAGTTAATAGTCAAAGCATGATAATTATGATCTTTTGAATTTTTCTTGGTTGCATTGAAGGACTTGAAACTGTTCTAGTTTGATATCACTCATTATGCTTGAGTTCTGATTTTCTTATTCTTGTTCTTGGACGAACAAGGGTTTCAGTTTGGGGAAGTTGACATTCATCATATTTTCATGCATTATGAGTGATATATTGTGATATTTGGCCATGATTATCGTGTGATTGTGCACCATTTCGTTTTATTTATTAAACTATGATAGAGGTGTTTTTGTCGTTGTTTTTGCAGGAAATATGCCCGAAAATGCGTTGGAAATGGAATCGGGACGAAAAACGGTGAAAACGGGTGCAGAAGAGGTCGCACGCCTCGTGTGGGTAGTGACACGGGTCGTGTGGGTTGAAGAAATAAGAGACGCAGCTACGGCTTTTTCACACGAGTCGTGTGGGTTGAGACACGGGTCGTGTGGCCTCACACGACTCGTGTGACCCGGTCGTGTGAGTGGTCGTGTGAGTCTGGAAGTGCGCCGTAATGTTGAGAAAAGTCACACGACTCGTAAGGCATGTGACACGACTCGTGTGACGCGCAGACCAGACCTGCGGGGAATAGGATTCTTGTGCGCTACAGTATAAAAGAGGCCTTAGGAACTCGTTTTTGGGACTTTTGACACCATTGGAGGCCTAGAGAAAGCACGAAACACACGAGGGATTCGAGGAAGTCAAGAGTGAAGATTCGGGAACTAACGGCGACAATACTTCTTCTTTCTTTTCTCTTTTTTTTCTTCATTGAACTCATGAATATTTTTATTTTGAGTTTTGAGAATATGTTTACTAGCTAAACCTTTTAGGGATTCTAGGATTTGCGAGTACTCGGATTATTTTATGAAGTGATTTTGTTTATTCATTCCGGTTTATCATTCGTTTATCAATTTCTTGTGCTTTTATTAATTGTGTGAATATAGGGCCCGTATTTATGCATATTTGTGATTGACTTGAGACCAAGAGGAGATAGTTGATTGCTAGAATTGAAAAATTTGTAACGTGAGAGACTAAACAGACCGAGAGGTTGATAGAATCTTGCGAGGGAAGAATCTTAGGAGTTTATGGGAGTTGATTGTTCATCTTGAGACCGAGAGGAGATAGATCACAATTAATATCTACGATTTAACTTGTTTGAGAGAAAGGTGTAAATTACTTTAGCGATTATCCCTACGAATGGTTAAATAAGGTTTGAATGAATAATTAATCTGTACTAGAATAATCCCGAGGAAAGCATAGCCTAGAACCTATTTTCTCATCCTTGATTTATCTTAGAACAAGCCTTCATTAGTGTTAGAATTTATTTTGCAATCATTCATTAGTTTAGAATAAAATCACCATTCAAATTTGCATTAGACTAAATAATATTTAATCGTTTACCTTTTGATACTTAGTTAATTTTGACAACAATCTCTGTAGAATACGACCTTGCTCGCCACTCACTATAGTTATACCGTACACTTGCGGATAGTGAAAATATTTTGCGAACAAGTTTTTGGCGCCGTTGCCGGGGATTGTTTTGTTAAAATTAATTAATATTAGAAGAAGACGGGTATATATTACTTTAGTCATTTTTATTTTTGTTTTAGACTTTGGTTCCTAACTGCATCCTTTTTGGTTTGTGTTTTGACAGGTACTTGCATGATCACGAGGTCTAGTGGGAGTTCACCCGCAAAATTAACCCCGAGATTGAAGCTAGTTGCCGAAGGAACAATGCAAACCGGAGACTACAACAACGACTGAGAGGTGCAATGGAGGAACAAAGTGAAGAGAGGTACAGACAGCTCCAAGAGCAACTGGCAGAGCTACAATGCCAGCTAGCCGAGCAGCAGGCTCAACAGAAGACAGGACCACCGGTCCGGAGCATCTTCCAACCTCAAGCTGACCAAGTATATGGAGGAGGTCACGGGCCGAGAATTGCTGCTAACACTTTTGAGTTGAGCCCGTCCTTGATTCGTATGGTTCAGCAAGAGCAGTTTGGGGGAGGTGCTATCGAGGACCCGAATGCGCACCTGGCGCAATTTCTGGAGATATGCAGTACTGTGAAGTACAATGGAGTCCCCGAGGATGCTATTCGCCTCCGCCTTTTCTCTTTCTCTCTTAGAGATAAGGCGAAGGTTTGGTACAATTCTCTTGAAGCCGGGACAGTGACATCATGGGAGGAAATGCGTCAGAAATTTCTCTTGAAGTTCTTCCCACCGAGTAAGATGTTGAGACTTCAGACGGAGATCACTCAATTCAAGCAACAAGATAATGAGCCTTTATATGAGGCTTGGAAGCGCTACACGCAACTCCTTCGGATGTGCCCACAGCATGGTTTTTCGGAGGAGCACCAGATTTGCTACTTCTACAATGGATTGAGTGGCCCGATGAAGGCCATGGTGGATGCCTCAGCTGGAGGTGCTCTATTGGGAAGGCGACCAAATGGCGCAAAGCGGATTCTTGAGGAGATGGCTTCGAATAGCTATCAATGGCCGGTTGAGAGAACTATGCTTAGGAGGGTCGCGTCGACTAATGAGACGGACTCAGCGTCATCTATTGCGGCTAATGTAGTAGCATTGTTGATGAATAACTTGTAAGGAGTAAAGACTGAGAGCGTAGGAGTTGGAGAACCGGTCGAGGACGTGAATTATGTGAATAATCGGAATTTTGGGAATTTTCGAGGGCCTCAAGTGGGCAACACTTATTACCAAGGCAACCGGAATCACCCCAATCTCTCGTATGCAAATCGGAATAGTGCTCTACAGCCACCCCCGGGATTTTCGGTGACCAATGGGGTCATCAACGAGCCAAAGAAGCCACCAATTGAAGATGTGCTAGCCTCATTCATGACTAGCACACAATCATTTATGGATCAGACAAAGTGAATTACTGGGCGCGAATGACACGCGGATGGCGTCAATGGAGAATCAACTGAAGTCGGTGGAGCAGCAAATTGGGCAATTGGCCACAGTAGTTGGGAGTCAACATTGCCAGGGACAATTTCCGAGCAACACAGAGGTGAATCTGAAGGAGCAATGCAAAGCCATTCGTTTGAGGAGTGGCATGGAGTATGAGGACCCGAGGATGCCGTCTGATGAGTCAGGAAAAGTCGTGCATGAAGAAAGCAAGGAAGAGGAAGAAGTTGAGAAAGTAATAGCGGAGCCCCCAAAATCGTCAATTACAGGGGCTGAGAAGCCAATATCTACTTCTAACACTTCTACTCCTAATATTCTTTTACCTTTTCCTCAACGTTTTGCAAAGAAAAAAATTGACGAACAATATGCCAAATTTCGTGAGATATTTACTAAAGTTCAAATAAATATTCCTCTTGTTGATGCATTGCAGGAAATGCCCAAATATGCCAAGTTCTTGAAGGACATGGTATCTAGGAAGAAGAAGCTCAAGGCGTATGAGAAGGTGAATTTGACAGAGGAGTGTAGTGCTATGATCCAAAAGAAGATGCCTTTCAAACGCAAGGATCCCGGGAGCTTCACAATAGCATGCATCATAGGAGGAAAGCGATTCAGGAAGGTGTTGTGTGACTTGGGGGTGAGTATTAATCTCATGCCATTATCCATTTTTAAGAGGTTGGAGATTGGGACGATTAGGCCCACGACGATTGCATTGCAAATGGCGGATAGATCCTTGTCTTATCCAAAGGGGATTGTGGAAGACGTATTGGTGAAAGTCGAGGGGTTTATCTTCCCGGCTGATTTTGTGGTCCTTGACATGGAGGAGGACAAGGAGGTTCCGCTAATTTTGGGTCGTCCGTTTCTTGCGACCGGGGGAGCATTGATTGATGTGAAGAATGGCGAGCTTACTCTCCGAGTTGATGACGAGAGCATCACATTTTCCATATATCAAGCGATGAAGAGTATTGATGAGAATGGTGAGATCGAGGAATGTAAAGTGATTGAAGTTGTTGAGGCTTCCTTCGACAATGACATGATTACTTCCTCGTCTAAAGACCCTTTTGATCTATGTGTTCGAAAATCATTATTTGCTCCTTCTTCGTTTGATCCTTTTCAAGAAAAATTATTTAAATGTGTTAATGTGTTGGATTGTTGTAGGGAAATCCCGAAGAGACAAGCTGCATTTTTTGAGTTGAGACGTGATGAATCGGGAGGAACTACAAGCCAAGGAGAGAAAAAGGATGGAGTCCCGAAGTTAGAATTGAAGCCTTTACCGGAGCACTTGAAGTATGCATATCTTGGAGAGGATGATACATTTCCGGTAATCGTTTCTTCTTACCTTTCTAATTCAGAACTTGAGAGACTATTGAGAGTCTTGAGAGGACATAAGTCGGCGATTGGGTGGTCGATTAGTGATTTAAAAGGTATTAGTCCCTCTATTTGCATGCATAGAATTTTGCTTGAAGATAATTATAAGCCATGTGATCAAAATCAACGTAGGCTAAATCCAATTATGCAAGAAGTAGTAAGAAAAGAGGTCCTTAAATTGTTAGATGCTGGGATGATTTTTGTTATTTCTGATAGTGAATGGGTTAGTCCTACACAAGTTGTGGCTAAGAAAGGGGGGATGACTATTGTGAAAGATGAGCATGATGGTGTTGTTGCTACTAGGCTTTTGACGGGTTGGCGTGTTTGTATTGATTATCGTAAATTAAATGTTGCCACTCGTAAGGATCACTTTCCTTTGCCTTTTGTGGATCAAATGCTTGATCGGTTACCGAGGTATGATTTTTATTGTTTTCTTGATGGTTATTCCGGATACAATCAAATTTTGATAGCTCCGGAAGACCAAGAGAAGACGGCGTTTACATGTCCTTATGGTATTTTTGCTTATCGTAGAATGCCTTTTGGTTTATGTAATGCTCCTGCTACTTTTCAAAGATGTATGATGGCTATTTTTCATGATTTGATTGAGAATATTATGGAGGTGTTCATGGATGATTTTTCGGTGTTTGGTACTTCATTTGATAATTGCTTGGCTAATTTATCTCGAGTTTTTCAGCGATGTGAAGAAACTAACCTTGTTTTAAATTGGGAGAAATGTCACTTTATGGTGAAGGAAGGTATAGTTCTTGGACATCGGGTGTCTTCCACCGGACTTGAGGTAGATCGGGCAAAAATTGTTGCCATTGAAAAACTTCCACCTCCTACTAATGTGAAGTCGGTAAGAAGTTTCTTAGGCCATGCGTGATTTTATAGGAGGTTCATTCGTGATTTTGCTAAAATTGCTAAACCTCTTAGTGTCTTGTTAGAAAAAGATGTTACATTTGATTTTAGTGAGAAGTGTTTGCAGGCTTTTGAGACTTTGAAGAAGGCCCTTGTTAGTGCTCCTATTTTGATTGTGCCGGATTGGGAGCAACCGTTCGAGTTGATATGATGCTAGTGATGTAGCCGTGGGGGTCGCTTTGAGCCAAAAGCGAGATAAGCTCTTTCGAGTTATTTACTATGCCAGCAAGACGTTGGATCCAGCTCAAGTGAATTACACGACCACAGAGAAGGAGATGCTAGCAGTGGTGTATGCTTTTGACAAGTTCCGACCCTACCTTGTTGGGACGAAGTCAATCGTGTTTACTGATCATGCGGCGATTCGACACCTTATGGCGAAGAAGGATGCCAAGCCAAGATTGATTCGATTGGTGCTCTTACTTCAAGAGTTTGATCTGGAAATCCGGGACCGAAAGGGATGTGAGAACGTGGTGGCGGATCATTTATCTCGGTTGGAGGGCCCGGTTGAAGGGGATGATCGTTTGGTCCCCATTAATGAAGATTTTCCGGATGAGCACAGGATGCATATTCGAGCCCACCTACCTTGGTACGCCGACTTTGTGAATTATTTAGTGTCGGGTGTACCACCTCCGGATTTGTCCTATTATGCGAGGAAGAAGTTCTTTCATGACGTGAAGTTTTACTATTGGGACGAGCCTTATTTATTTCGGAGGTGTGCGGACATGATTATTAGAAGGTGTGTTCCCGAAGAGGAATGGGGAGAAATCATGAGGCAATGCCATTCATCACCGGGTGGAGGTCACTTCGCGGAAAACTGAACCGCCATCAAGGTGTTGCAGAGTGGCTTTTATTGGCCTTCCATTTATAAGGATTGTCACCGGTTTGTGTTAACATGTGACCGGTGCCAACGGACGGGAGGAATTTCTAGGCGAGATGAGATGCCCCTCACCAACATCATTGAGGTGGAACTTTTTGACGTATGGGGGATCGATTTTATGGGGCCTTTTCCCATGTCTTATGGGTTGTGGACTATGTTTCGAGATGGGTGGAGGCAGTGCCGACCAAGACGAATGACGCTAAGGAGGTGCTGAAATTTTTGAGAGTGAATATCCTTACACGGTTTGGGACTCCGAGAGCATTGATTAGTGATGGTGGGTCGCACTTTTGTAATAAGTGGCTAGGAAGTCTTCTTGCCAAGTATGGAGTGAAGCATAAGGTGACGACGGCGTACCATCCACAAGCCAATGGGCAAGCTGAGTTGGCTAATCGTGAGATCAAGCAAGTGCTCGAGAGATTGGGAGTCGCAAGGATTGGGCGCATCACTTCCATGAGGCGTTATGGGCGTATCGAACGGCGTACAAAACTCCCTTAGGTATGTCTCCATATCAATTGGTATTTGGAAAATCGTGTCATTTACCCGTTGAATTGGAGCATAAGGCGTATTGGGCTATGAGAAAGATTAATCTCGACTTTGAAAAGGCCGGGGTCGAAAGGAGGTTGCAGCTCAACGAATTAGACGAGTTTCGAACGGAGGCTTATGAGAGTTCTCGCATCTACAAGGAGAAGACGAAGAGATATCATGACAAGTTGATTCGGAAGCGAGAATTTACTGAAGGTGATCGGGTTCTACTCTTCAATTCGCGACTCAAGCTCTTTCCCGGTAAGTTCAAGTCGAGGTGGTCGGGTCCGTTCGTGATCACGAAGATGATGAGTAATGGAGCGGTGGAATTAGCCGTAAGTGACGGCACTACATTCGTGGGGAATGCACAGAGGATCAAGCCATATTTCAGCCCGGAACAAGTCAAGACGATCTTCATCGTCTATTTGAACGACTAATGGTAATCAGGTACATCGTCTAGCTAAAGACGTTAAATTAAGCGCTTTTTGGCAGGCAACCCAACGTTTAGTATATAGTTTTTTTTTTCTTTTAGATTAGGCTTATTTTCGTTTCTTTTTATTCAAAAAAAAAAAATATAGTTCCAGGTCCACACGACCCGTGTGTCCAAGCACACGACTCGTGTGGGCCTGGGAAAAAAAGAGAGATTTTTCGATGTTGCTTTCGGCTTTTATACACGACTCGTGTGTCGTATGACACGGGTCGTGTGTTGCCACACGGGTCGTGTGGTTGGTGAACACGACTCGCGTGGGCCTGGGAAAAAAACTGGATTTTTAGTTGTAGGTTCGGCTTTTCGACACGACCCGTGTAGGAGAAGGACACGACTCGTGTGGCCCGACACGAGTCGTGTGGGCTGAGACACGACTCGTGTGACCCTCGGCAAAATTTTAGTCGTTTTTTCCTTTACGACAACACGACTCGTGTGTCTTTAGGACACGACTCGTGTGACTTAACAGGTATGTTTTAAACCCATTTTCCTTCTTCTTTTCTTCACACGACCTCACTCCTTCTCTCTCGTTTCTCGACCTCTTTCTCTCGTCTCTCCATATTTTTCGATTTTTCTTTGCTTCTTGTGATCGAAATCCATCGCAAATTCACATATACATATCACCTAATCTCTAATTTTCGGAATTCACTCTTGAGAAGGAAGAAAGTCGGTGTTCTTCAACCTAGGGTTTTAAGTTTCGGATTTTTGGTAGAAATCGTCAAACAAGGTATGAATTTCTTCTCCTTTCTTGTAGTTTCACGTATTGGATGTTGAATTGAGGTACGGTTTGTGAGTTTTGAGTATTATTGTGATATTAGGGTTAAGAACTAGTTTGGGAATTTCATCGAGCACCTTGTATGCGGATTTTATTTGATGATTTTGCCCTCTTTTTCATATGAGTGATGTTCTAATTGTTTAGTGTGAAGAATGGGGTGATGTTGGGCATTTAGGTGAATTATTCTTGGGCTTGTTTGCATATGTTCTTGCCTTAGTGATATTTTTGTGAATTTTGGATGATTGGAAAAAGGATTTATAGGAGAATTGTTGATAATTGTTGAATTTGTGTTGAAATGTTTGGGGTGAGGATTGTAGTTAGTGAATTTTTCATGAATTATTTGTGGTAGTGTTTGAGGTTTGATGAGTTTATGTGGAATTTTTCGGAGAATATTTTGTTCAAATTGCTTGGCTAACTATCGTAGTTTGATGATTTTTCTTGAATTATTGGTGTGCATTTTCGGTGTTGAAGAATTGAGCTATGTGGTGATTTAGGAGATGGTTGGTCGTTGTCGAATTTTGTTGAGTTGATGTGGCTTTGTGAATGTTTGTTGATTATTGGTGATGTTGAAGTTGATATATTGCATTTTGCAAATGTAGGTGCGGGAATGAACACTCGTAGTCAAAGTGGCAAGGGCCGTGGACGAGGGGGTTCGGGTGCGACACCTCGTGCGAATCGCCCACAGGATCCACCACCGCGCGCGGATGTCGAGATCGAAGCAACTCCCGGAAGCGAGTTGGGAGTTGTACTGCAGCACGACTGGCAGAAAGCGAGATGGACCCGGCTTGCGAAGATGGCTATCAAGCCAACCCGATACCCGGACGCGGCCACCGAGCGAGTGCTCGGAATACGTGAGGCGGTGGTGCCTCTTATGGACCGACTCGGGCTGGCGAGGGCCTTTGAGACTCGTCCGGCGACGTACAAGAGAATGGTGCTCGAATTTTTCAGCACCTTGAACAAGACGAAGAAGCCCATGTTGGTTCAGTTCGAGAAGCTCACCTTTCAGTTGGACAACCGACAGTGGAGCCTCGACGAGGAGGATCTCGCGAGAAGCTTTAGTGGAGGGGTTTCGTACGTGGATACCGAGCACTACGACGTGACTGATTTTTGGAGGTCCATTACTCTGACTTCTGGAGTTGGTGCTCTCGATTTCGCGCGCGGGGCGGTGAAGGCCGCAAATATACGCAACCCGGTGCTCCGCTACATGCACCGGGTATTGGCGAGTACGGTGTTCGCACGTCGGGAGAGCAGCAATATCACGAAGGCCGAAGTACTTATACTTTGGTGTTTGATGACGGGGAAGAAGCCTGGGATCGGACGTTTGGTAGGCGACCATCTGCTCCGCCTGAGCCGGGCGGATACGGATGTCATCTGGTGTGGTGGACTTGTGACGATGATTGCCGACCACCTTAGGATTGACCACACTGATTGGGAGCAGGTCCCGGGACCGGACGTGCTGAACTTGTCGGACCTAGTGAACATGGGCTATTTGAAGACGGACATGAGCGACAACATGTTCCTCTTACAGAAAGAGGGCGACAATTTCCCCTTACCTTACCCACAGTTGACTGGAGTCCACCGCCCGGAGAATTGGCAGATGGACACCGCCGAGCATCGGCGGGTTGTGGCAGAGAGGCGACCTGTGGGGTCCCTCCGGAAGCTCGCCCCGCGACCGACTATCTATGACCGGGCAGCCCAGACCGAGGAGGAGGATGAGATGGCCGCATTTGAGGGCGAAGATGAGGGAGCCCTGTGAGGTACGAGGGTGACGGCGAAGTGCCCGAGCAGCAGGTAAGAGAGGACAGACCGGAGTCCTCACGGGCAGCTGAGCAGCAGCAGCAGCAGCAGCAGAGGCAGAGGCAGAGGCGTCGAGAGCCGAATATGGAGGAGCGTATGGAGATGCTCGAGCGAGAGATGCGCGAGCTCAGGACGGAAGTACGGGGCATGCGGGATGAGAACCGTGCGTCTGCGGTCCGGCTGGAGGAGCGGATGAACAGCGGTTTCCAGCAGCTGTTCGATTGGATGCAGAGACATGAGGGGAATTTTCCCCCTCCTCCGTCGTGATTTACAGGAAGTTAGTCCCCTAAGATATACCAATTTTTCTTCAAATTTGTTCTTTCTCGAAAGAATAAGTTTGGGGGAGGGGTGCGGCATATCTTAGGTTATTATCCCATCTATCTTGCATTTCATATAGGTTGCATTAGTTTATTTTTATTTTTATGTTTTTATTGAGTAGCGCACGTTTATTTGCTTTTTATGAATAGGATTTTTTATGAGTCAGTTTCTTGTGTATTTTGGGCTTTCGATTTGATGATGGTATGTATAACTTGAATGGTGAATGATAATTTGATGTGACTAAGAAATTGTGATGGGATTGTAAAAGTCATTCCTAGATGAAAATGCTTGTGAGCCTTGAATTAGCGATATATTGAGCCTAGTGAGATTTGAGCTTTTATTCTTTGTCTGTGAGTGTCAATTGAATACCCGAGTTATTAGAATTTGCCTTGATTCTACACTTGAAAAAATACATTGATGATTTTGAGCTTTAAAAATGATTTAGGCGGTTCTTGAATTTAGCTCGTTTGGCCTTGTTCTTTGTCCTTAAAAATATTTTCCACTAGTAGCCCGTTTGAGCCTTAAGCCTTTTTCTTGTCAACCGGTTTATCTTATTTATTTTGAGAGTTGACTGATATTTGGGATGTATGGGGATAACGGAGTTATTTATTGGATGATTGGGTATGAAATGAGGTATGATTGAGTTGCATTTACTGTGTTTGACCGAAAAAAAAAGTGATGAAAGAAAAAAAAAAAGAGAAGAAAAAAAATGATAATAAAGAGAGCTCGCAGGTCGAATTGTCGGGATTCTACTCCTCTTACTAGTCGATTTATTTTGACGGGTAATGAGTAATGGGAAACCACTCTAGGACACTTGGATGACCTCAAATGTTTATACCTAGAGAATATTGTTCTTGCAGTTTGATTTTGTTTGGAAAAATTGAACTCTCTTAAGGAAAAAAAAAACGAAAAAAAAAAGAAAAAAAAGTGGTCAAGTACCTCCTTTGCAATTTGATTTGAGCATATATGAGTTGTGTATGGAGTATGTTGGTATGGGATTGAGAAAGGCTTTATGATTGATTAGAGAGGATGGTGGGGTATGTCGAGAAGTCTATTTACTCGAATGGTATGATTGTTTATTTTAGCCACTTAACCCATATATATATATCTTACCCTTGACCAAATAGCCTACATTACAACCTGGAAAGACCTTTTGATTTAAAGCTCATGATTATTGGTTGTGTTTGAGGTAGAGTTTTAGATGATTGGCAAACATATAGTTAACTGGGTGTTCAATGTGACTTGAGCGTGTCCTTCTCTTTTATATATTGATGACATGTGAGTGAGGCACTTATATATTCCTATTTGAGAGTTCGTTGATTCAAGGTGGATACAAGTTAATAGTCAAAGCATGATAATTATGATCTTTTGAATTTTTCTTGATTGCATTGAAGGACTTGAAACTGTTCTAGTTTGATATCACTCATTATGCTTGAGTTCTGATTTTCTTATTCTTGTTCCGGGACGAACAAGGGTTTCAGTTTGGGGAAGTTGACATTCATCATATTTTCATGCATTATGAGTGATATATTGTGATATTTGGCCATGATTATCATGTGATTGTGCACCATTTTGTTTTATTAATTAAACTATGATAGAGGTGTTTTTGTCGTTGTTTTTGCAGGAAATATGCCCGGAAATGCGTTGGAAATGGAATCGGGACGAAAAATGGCGAAAACGGGTGCAGAAGAGGTCACACGCCCCGTGTGGGTAGTGACACGGGTCGTGTGGGTTGAAGAAATAAGAGACGCAGCTACGGCTTTTTCACACGATTCGTGTGGGTTGAGACACGGGTCGTGTGGCCTCACACGACTCGTGTGACCCGGTCGTGTGAGTGGTCGTGTGAGTCTGGAAGTGCGCCGTAATGTTGAGAAAAGTCACACGACTCGTAAGGCATGTGACACGACCCAGAAGTGCCCTACAGTGTAAAAGAGGCCTTAGGAACTCGTTTTTGGGACTTTTGACGCCATTGAAGGCCTAGAGAAAGCACGAAACACACGAGGGATTCGAGGAAGTCAAGATTGAAGATTCGGGAACTAACGGCGACAATAGTTCTTCTTTCTTTTCTCTTTTTCTTCTTCATTGAACTCATGAATATTTTTATTTTGAGTTTTGAGAATATGTTTAGTAGCTAAACCTTTTAGGGATTCTAGGATTTGCGAGTACTCGGATTATTTTATGAAGTGATTTTATTTATTCATTCTGGTTTATCATTCGTTTATCAATTTCTTGTGCTTTTATTAATTGTGTGAATATAGGGCCCGTATTTATGCATATTTGTGATTGACTTGAGACCGAGAGGAGATAGTTGATTGCTAGAATTGGGAAATTTGTAACGTGAGAGACTAAACAGACCGAGAGGTTGATAGAATCTTGCGAGAGAACTAGAATCTTAGGAGTTTATGGGAGTTGATTGTTCATCTTGAGACCGAGAGGAGATAGATCACAATTAATATCTACGATTTAACTTGTTTGAGAGAAAGGTGTAAATTACTTTAGCGATTATCCCTACGAATGGTAGAATTAAATAAGGTTTGAATGAATAATTAATCTGTACTAGAATAATCCCGAGGAAAGCATAGCCTAGAATCTATTTTCTCATCCTTGATTTATCTTAGAACAAGCCTTCATTAGTGTTAGAATTTATTTTGCAATCATTCATTAGTTTAGAATAAAATCACCATTCAAATTTGCATTAGACTAAATAATATTTAATCGTTTACATTTTGATACTTAGTTAATTTTGACAACAATCTCTGTGGAATACGACCTTGCTCGCCACTCACTATAGCTATACTGTACACTTGCGGATAGTGAAAATATTTTGCGAACATTAGTAAAAATAATTTAAACATAAAATGCGTTGAGGGAACAAACGAAGCGAAGCGCAAACGATACAGTCTCTCTTGTAGAAAAATGTGAAATTTTTATGACATGTCTACCTATATGTTGAGAGTGTGCATGCCAAATTTTAGAATTTTATGTTGAGAAATTAATGAGTTACAAATGCTAAACCGCATGCATGTCAAGCTGATTTTATTTGCGAGAGAACTCAGTCTGTATTCAAGATTTTAATGTGAAACTTTTATGAATATTTCTTGCATGAGTGATGGTCAAGATGACCAAGTTTGAGCTTGTTATGATGAGTATGGGATTTTATAAGAATCATGGAGTTAGAGGGATTCATTTAACTCGTATAGTTGTTTAAGTGAGAGTGCTTGAACATGAGTGTTTATCTCTCCATTAGAATCCATTTAGTATGCAAGTTGGCCTCGGTCGTGTCCATTACCACCCAAATGGCACCAGTCGTACTAGTACCGCACCTAGCTGTGCCCAGTACCGCACCCAGTCGTGCCCAGCACCGCGCCGGGGCACCAGCAGGCCCTGCGAGGGATCGAGCCGGTCAGCCTAGTCAGCAGCGACCGCCCGGTCCACAGCAGACCAACAATCCAAGCCAGACCGGTTCAGTCCAGTCCAGTCTAGTTAGCGAGCGAACCGGTTGGTTCGGGCAGCAGGTCGAGTTATTTTTTGCTCGTGAGTTAGGTTCGAGTTTTATTTTCGAATTTTTAGTAATTTTCTGAGCCAAAATCAGTTCAATTTAATTATATCAGTTTATTCCGGACTTAGTATAATTTTATATTGAACCTTTAGAGCGTTCCAGTTGATCCTGATAAGTTAGAAATTAAAATCGAGCATCTTAGCATATTATTTTGTATTCTGAGCATAGCATATAGTATATTATTTGCTTATATTCTTTGTAGTTTGAAGAATCAGCTATTTCAGACCAGCACTTACAGTCCAGCAGTTCAGGTTGGGATTCAGACTGGTTATTACATTGACTATAATATGTGATATCATGTCCGAGGTATGTATACAGTTTATCCGTTTAGGGTAGAGGCCGACTTTGCCTTAACCCTAAGTTTTGGTGGCGGCCCAGTTTGCCATAATATTCCATCAGAATGTGCACATGATTACAAGCTAGGTTGCCGGGAGATTTCAGTTTCAGTTTCAATATCAGTTTTAGTTTCAGTTTCAGTTCAGTTTATATTTACTGACGATCATGATATTGTTATTATTATTGTTGTTTACTTTAGTAATTATATATATAATGTATGTATATAATTACTTTATTATTATTCTTGTTTACTTCATATTATTGTTGTTTACATTATATATATGTATATATATATATACACTTTAATTAAGTGGTTATTGAAAAGAGAATGCTACGTAGGTAAAACTAATTAAGTCTTATTTATGAAATTTTATTTTATGATTTTTTAGTAATTATATATATATAATGTAGAGAGTTGGGTTCGCATGAGAATGGTTCTCAATGAAAGAAATGAGAATACATCTTGGCCATTAGATCGGATGATCTAATGGCTAAAAAAAAGCCTAAATTTTATATTCATTAAGGGTAGTGTAGTAATTTCTACACACAAGTAGTGGAATCATATCATCACACATCACATATCTCTCCCCCACACACACACTCATGCCACGTCACCCATCCACATACACACATACATCATCACAAACACACGCCATACACACACCAGACACACACAAACACACGCCATATACACACCAGACACACAAACACATGCATACACATAGTGGACACACACTAAATTCAAACAAACAGCCTGCACACACAGTTCCCACTCACAGTTCATGCACACACACACACACACACACACAAAGAGAACACAATGGCACCACCACCCGGACCGCCAGAAACCACCTCGTCTCTACCGCCCTCCACCATAGCCGCTCGCTGTCGTGGACGTCCCGCCACCGGATAATAGTTCATGCACACAGTTCAACTTTCCGTCGGCAGAGTTGCACCAGTCGACGGAGGGATCACCCATTCCAGCGTCGACGGAAAAGTCAACAATCCCAGCGTTGACGGACATCTCCTCATGTCAGGCTTCTCGGTCGTGGAGGACAAGGCTCGCCGGCGAGGCCGTCGCGAGCGGCCGCACGTCGCCTCTGTGACTGTCGGCCGACATGGGCCACACCGGCGTCATCGGAGGGTCCGTCATGACCTTAGCTGAAGTCCGGTTTTTGGAAAAATGGACGAAAATGGACTGTGGATTTGGGTCTCATTTTTTAGAATTAGATTATGTATAGGGACCTATTTGCAATTTCTGTAATTTTAGTTATATTTCAATTTAACCCATGGGTCAAATTTATAGTTATTGAAAGTTAATAAAAAACTATTCTTTATACATATTGTTATGCATATATTAAATAATTAATAAAATATTAAATAAAGTAATATAAAATATCAAAATAATATAAAAATAATTTATAATAGTAAATAAGCAACGCGACTTCTACGCCTTGGGGAACAGGCGTCGGAGTCACCGGTGTACGCAAGGGTCCAGAGAAGCCCGGAGGTGGGCCTTCTCCAAACGGCCTCGTCATCGTCCACGCCTCATCGAACGATGCCTGCAAATCTCTTCTAGGAATTCCGTCCGCCATAGCTACTAAGCTTCAAAAATCTCAGCACACTACTTTTCGAACGAAAGTCCCACAGACGGCGCCAAATGGTAACGCAAAACACTCCAACCGGCTTGAAACTGGTTTGCCTCCTTCTTCCTCGCCGATAGAACGTCGCGCTCCTGCACAAACACTCTCACACCGGAGGGGTTTTCCGGTGAAGAGCCTCCGATGCTTAAGTCAGTATATATTTGTTCAATTTTCCAAAGTAGAGAATGGATAAAATCGTCAACCCTAAAAAAGACCCACTCCTCTATATATAGGAGTGAGATACCTGCCCTAAGAGCTGCCCAGCTATTTGGTGAGCTGTCCTGCCCGC
This sequence comes from Striga asiatica, assembly GCA_008636005.1. Lineage (NCBI taxonomy): Eukaryota > Viridiplantae > Streptophyta > Magnoliopsida > Lamiales > Orobanchaceae > Striga > Striga asiatica. The sequence continues at coordinate 1,430,172 of BKCP01012292.1, forward strand.
GCTGCCCGTCCGTACACACACAGTACGTGTATTGTCAGAAAAGTTAGGGACGTCAGAGGTGGTTACTGCCACTTTTACTCTGCACCACTGGGTTCTCGCCACGTGTCCCCTTTTACGCTGAGGGGAAATATTCCTTTGCGTAGGCCGTTGGGCTCCCTTAATATCACCCACGCGCCTACTCACGTTCAGGTCACGCTCTCGACTGTCTCCTTCCCGCTACGCGCTCGATATGATCGAGCTCCCCCTCGCTAGGTCGATCCTCGACCAACCCTGCCATTCTGCTCGATCTCTTCTGCTTTGGTCGATCATCCTTTAGCCCACGCGGTTTTCTCCCTACTTATGCCGGTTTGACCGACGTGATGAGCCGGTCTGTTCCTTAGTCATATGATATCCCATATCATCTAGTCCCCCCACTCTGGTCGAGTCTGAATGACTCGATCTAAGAGTGAGTCCGAGCTATCTTCTTCGTTTCACGTATTTTCCCGATTGTTTTTGTCGATGTCGCCTTCTGGTCTCCTCTCTCGATCACTCTAGTTGATGTTGTTACCTTTCCTCGACCGCGTGGTTCCTTCGACCACGTGGTTTCTTTTATTGCCTGCAATGATCGCTTTTCATTTCTCTTTATTTTTGGCGCGATTTCCGCCTGCCACATGTCTTCCTTCTCTGTACCTTTAATCATCACGTCTTCTCGTACTTTGTGCCGCTCCGATATCTGCGCCTCTTTAATTGTTTCGGCCGTTGGATCTCCTTTTATCTAACGGTCCTATTCTCCCAACTCTTTACCTTATTCAATTGTCCTCCTATAAATACGACACTTAATCATTTTTGCAGCTTTTCTCACCCTTGCGATTTTGAATCTCCTTTGCGCTCCGTACTTTCCTTCTGCACATTGCTCTTGCCTGCTCTCAACGCCTGTTCAAGCACTTTCCGGCAACCACTTCTCCACCGCGACCATGAGTAAGTCTTTTGTGCTCCAATTTTATATTTATGTGTGTTTACTTTATCAATTTTTTCGATTTTCCTGTTGCTTCTCCTTTTTCCCCAATTCTTCTCGCCTCGCTTGCGGCCGAAAAAACCTACCTTTCTTGCTTTTCAAAACCCTAATTCCTCTTCTCTTTCCCTCAATTTTTGCTCTTCTTTTCAGATTCCGCTGATTCTAACGCGCCGAGCCATCAGTTCAGTGAAGATGAGGCAAGCGCATCGTCTTTTCCTGTTCGCCGGCCTATTCCTCACTCGCCTTCCCGCTCCGTTGAGGAAATCTACAATCTCGTTCCCCTCAGTGTTCTACGCCCTTCTGATTATACCCCACCTTCTCCTCCTCGCCAATCTACTCGTCCGATTGATGAGTCGGATGGAGATACCCTCGATCACATCCCCTTGAATCGTCGCCGACCGGCGTTCGGGGCTTCTGACGCCGTTGAAGAGGCCCTGGATGCCGCCGAAGCCGCTGCTGAGGAAGACGAAGACACTATTCCTCTTTCTCGCCATTCCATTTTTGCTCGAGCTGCTTCTTCGTCTATCCCCGTCTCTACTTCTCCTACAGCTGCTCCTGAGAAGGGTAAGTCGGCTAAGGCATCCGCCTCTTCAAAAAGTCCTCTTCTTCTTCTCGCTCCCTCATAGCTGGTTGGTTGGATGCCGAAGAATATGGCTATCCTACCAATTGGGCTTTTTTGTCCCCAGGCTCACGAGACACCTATGACCATCCTCCCGAAAACTGCTATACTTTCTTTGAAATTCAATTTAAACTTGGCATCCGCTTTCCCTTAAGCCAGGATTTGATCGATCTCTGCAAGTGGTTCGATCTACCCTTGAACCAACTTCCACCCAACGCCATCAAATTTATTACCATCTTCATCATCCTTTGCCGCGTTCGTCTAGGTCGGCTTGACCTGGATTTTTTCCATTACTGTTATACTCCTTCAAAACACGCTCAGGGGATCTACCTCAAGGGCCGCAACGACGTCCATTTCATTTCGGATACCCCTTCAAACGTTCCCCGCTGGAAACACAAATTCGCTTTTGTCGAGCCCCAACCTGCTTTTCCTTGGGCCCCATCTCCTTGGCTTAAGGAACTCCCTCGAGAGTACTCCGTGCCTCCCGCCAACGCCCTCTTCGACCAACGGATTGCAGTATGGAATAGCAAGCCCGTTGCGTCGAAGACCCTTCTGGAGGACGATGACCTTCTGCAATTTTGTGGGTTGCTTACCCATAAATCGTGCCCTCTTCCTAGTCAAAAGACTTTAAATCTTATCCAGATCGAGGGCGACCCAGGTGTGCATCTTTACTAAATAGGCTTGAGCATCGCCATATTTGTCTTATATATCATGTGTTCATTGCGGTTGTGACCTGCGTGTACGTTTTTTGCAGAGATGCCCACTATTTCCGTGCCTAAGAGGAGAGCTCCTCTGAAGAAGAAAACCGCCGCGGAGGGGTCGAGTGCCAAGCCTGCTGACTCCACCACCTCCCAACCTGTGCGCTCGACCTCTCCTCCCCCGAACATAACTGTCGAGCAACCTTCTTCAGTCAACCTTCCAACCGAGCAGCCCCTCGAGCCATCAGAGCAGCTCGAGAAACCGTCCTCTCCTCCGCTGCGTTCTCCCACGCGCGATCAAACGACCCCGGTCGTACATATTCCTGCTTCTCCCCAGCAGACCCAGCTAGTGGAGAATCCACTTAAACGGTCCGCTGCTGGGGCAGATGAAAATATTGCCAAACGCTGCCGTGTTGATGAAACTGCCCTTTCGATCACAACGCTCGATGGTCCGGGGTTTTCCCATTATCTCAGGGATGTTCTTCCCCCCGTCGACTGTCCCACCGACCATTATAACGATGGTCACTCCCTTCGCGACCGCGGCCAACGGCTTGCCCACTGGCTGGCTCAGGTATCTCGCTGTTTCTCAATGCCTGTCCATTTTTATTCTTTGTCTTTCGCTTGTTAAGTATTCCAACATTTTCTACTATGTGCCCTTGTAGGGAATGGTCGAGCTCGCGCCCCTAATCGAGCAGACCCTCGCAAGCCCTGGTCGGTCTATCTCGGCTCTCGAGCGGAGTAATCTTCGCCTTGGCACACAGCTACAAGAAACTATGGCCAAGGCAAACGATCTCCACGATAGGCTGATGGCGTCGGCTGCCCGTAACAAGGCCCTCTCTGAGGAAAAAGATACGATCGAGGGGGCTTTGAAGTCCTTCGAGGAGGCCCTCGCAGCAGAGCGAGCAGAGAAAGAGGCTCTCCTAGCCTCCAAGAAGGCTCTCGAGACTGCGCTCGAGGAGGAGAAGTCGGCGCGAGCGCGCGAAAACATTACCTTCGAGCAAAGGGCTAAGCCGTTGGTCGACGAGGCTGCCGTTCGGGCTCGACGAATGGTCTTCCATACCACAGCTGGCCAACGCCTCCTACAAGCTTACCGCGAACAAGTGGTTTCTGCATTCAAGCAGTCGCCGCAATATTTGAAGGATGTGCAGGACTACGGCACCCATTGTTTTGGGGCCATAATGCAGCAGGCAGGGGTCCAAGTCGCTGAGGACGGGTTTGAGGAGTTTAACATGGAGGCCATATGGGATGCTATGCCCAAGGCTCCTGTCGGTTATGAGAGCGCCCTCGATTTGCCTGATGACCACGAGTGGTGGTCCGGTCTGCTCGAGCACGTCGTCGAGCAGGATGACCTGCTGCGGCGTACCTTCAAGCTCCCTGCTGGCTACATTCCTCCTCCTGCTCGTCAGGCTCAATCTACTGACGGAGCTGGCTCGACCTCTGGCTCAAGTCGCCCGGCTGAGCTTACGGAGCAGCAGCCCGAGCCATCGCATGAGCCGACCTCGACCGGCCCTACTGCCAACATTGACCCAAACGTTAACTTATAGGCTTGTAACTTGAATCGCGTTGAACGCTATACTCCGTATTGTGAAATGAATGTTATTGTAATTTCACTATTTCTCTCTATTTGCCAGTCGATGCTTTATTTCGTTTAATGTTTCCGTTACAAAGTCCGCATTGTCTCCGTTCGTTAATGTTATTCTTATCAACTTAGTAAGCCACGCCATTCATCCACCTGACTAAACGTGATCTATTAATGAATTTTAACAGTCATAAACACCTCCCGACAGGCGGTCATGCAGCCTTTCGACCTTAATCATGGTGGATTTTTTGTCGTCGAGCACATGTCCACCCTCAAAGGGGTGGTCGATACATGCGACCATCCAGCCTCTCGGCCTTAATCATGACGGATTTTTTGTCTTCGAGCACATGTCCACCCTCAAAGGAGTGGTCGATACATGCGACCATCCAGCCTCTCGGCCTTAATCATGATGGATTTTTTGTCGTCGAGCACATGTCCACCCTCAAAGGAGTGGTCGATACATGCGACCATCCAGCCTCTCGGCCTTAATCATGATGGATTTTTTGTCGTCGAGCACATGTCCACCCTCAAAGGGGTGGTCGATACATGCGACCATCCAGCCTCTCGGCCTTAATCATGATGGATTTTTTGTCTTCAACCACTCATTCAACATAGGCCACCACATATATGCAATAAAATTAAAGCAATCAATTAGGCACAGTATTGGAAGTTTGAACAGGAATTTCATTAATTCAAATTGGGAATTTCAGTACATCATTCTGTTGGGGAAAGTTTCCGACAAGAGAAAGAAAGATAAAAGACAAAAATTTTAAACATAATATTTCTTCAAGTTAGCCACATTCCATGACCTGGGGAGTGATCGTCCTTCGGCATCCTTGAGTGAGTATGCACCTCCCGCATGAACCTTCTCGACCAAATATGGTCCTTCCCAGTTGGGTTCGAGCTTACCCACGTGCTTCAACACGTCCACCCTTTTCCAAACTAGGTCGCCCACCTAGAATCTCCTCATTTTTACCTTCCTATCATGTGCTGCCCGCATCCTCTGCTTGTATGCCTCGACTCTGATCGAGGCTTGCTCTCGAAGTTCTTCGATCGTGTCTAGGCGGCCATCATCAGGTTCTCATTTTGTTCCACCTCATACGTGCTCGATCTCTGTGACTGGATCTCGCCTTCAATTGGGAGCAATGCCTCCATGCCATATACCAAGCTGAATGGTGTTTCTCCAGTGGTCGATCTTGGTGTCGTTCGGTAGGCCCAAAGTACTGATGTGAGCTCGTCGACCCACGCACCCGACGCCTTCTTCAGCCTCGTCTTTAGACCGTTCAATATGATCCTGTTGGTTACCTCGACTTGTCCATTGGCCTGCGGATGAGCGACTGACGCAAAATGTTGTTCGATTCTCATGTCTTCGCACCATGCTCGAATCCGCTTGCCATTGAATTGCGTTCCATTATCGGACACCAACACCTTTGGAACACCAAACCTGCAGCAAATATTGTTATATAAAAATTGTATGACTTTCTCTTCCGTGATTTTTGCCAGCGGCTCAGCCTCCACCCACTTTGTGAAATAGTCCACTGCTACTATCAAAAATTTCCTTTGCCCCGTTCCTTGAGGCATCGACCCCACCAGGTCGACACCCCACTGCGCGAATGGAATTTGGGAACTCATCGTCGTCATCGTTTCAGCAGGTTGGTGGATAAGCGGTCCATGTTTCTGGCATTGTAAACATTTCCTCACCATCAGCTTCGCGTCCTCCTTCATGGTCGGCCAAAAATATCCTGCTCGCAGTATCTTCGCCACCAAAGACCCCGCCTTACTGTGATCACTACAACATCCTTCATGGGTCTCCTTCAATACGTATCGCCCTTCTTCTCGCGTCACACATCTCAAGTGAGGTCCGGCATACGACCTCTTATACAACACTCCATTATGCTCGAAAAACCTTCTTAACACCTTCGCCCCTCCTTCTCTCAACTCCTTCAGTATCAAAGTTCTCCAATCGTCGACCTCTTCAGTCTCCGCTACCTCATGCTCGACTGCGCTCCTTTCCATGCGCAGCAAAGTGACGCTTCTGCTCTTACAGTCGACCAGACTCTGCGCGATTTTGGATAACAGATCTGCTCGACCATTCTCACCTCGGGGTATCTGCACTAATTCGAACGAGTTAAACTCATCCCTCAACTTCTTCATTTCCTCGACGTACCGCTGCATTCTTTCCTCCTTTACCTCAAAATCCTCCTGAAACTGGCCCACCACCAACTGAGAATCAGAATATACTTGAATTTTTCGAGCTCCCCCTGCTATGGCCAGCTGCATCCCTTTGACAACCGCCTCATACTCTGCCTCGTTGTTTGATACTTTATGCTCGACTTTGACTGCGAACTCCAAGTTGTCTCCTTTGGGCGAGATTAGAACAATGCCCAAGCCTCCTCCCACTCTCGACACCGAACCGTCAGCAAACATTTGCCAAACACCTTCCTCCTCTTCCTCCCCCTTCGTACCTTCTTGTATGAAATCAGCCAACGCCTGCGCCTTTATCGCCCTCCTTGGCTCATATGCTATCGTGTACTCGCTTAACTCGACTGCCCATTTGACTAGTCGACCCGACACCGAAGGTCGACCTAACGTCTCTCCCAATGGCATATTCGTTCTCACCTTCACCTTATGCCCCAAAAAATACGGCCGCAACTTCCTCACTGTTACTACCACCGCTAGAGCACACTTCTCGATCTCCGAATATCTCTTTTCCGCCCCTTGCATTATTTTACTCACGTAATAAATTGGAAATTGCACTGCACCTTCCTCCCTCAACAAAACCGAGCTTACCGCCAGTTCTTCGATAGATACATACAGCACTAGGTCCTCCCCCGGAACCGGTTTAGTCAATAGGGGCAAGTTAGCTAACACCTTTTGCAGCTCCTCGAACGCCTTCTGGGCCTCCTCCGTCCACTGGAATTTCGAGCTCTTTCTCAACGTTCGAAACAAGGGCCCACTCTTTTCCGCCACCTTGGATATGAAGCGACTCAAACCCGCTATCCTACCCGTCAGAATTTGCACCTCTTTCACCTTGGTGGGTGGCTTCATCTCGATCACCGCCTTCACCTTTTCCGGGTTGACCTCGATCCCTCTCTTCGTCACCATGTACCCCAGAAACTTCCCCGACTTCACCCCAAAAGAACACTTAGCGGGGTTCAGTTTCATGCCATACCTCCGCAACGTTAAGAACGTTTCTTTCAAGTCATTCACGTGATCAGCTTCCACCCTACTCTTCACCAGCATATCATCAACATACACCTCCATATTCCTCCCCAGCTGCTCCTTGAAGATCTTGTCGACCAGTCGCTGATACGTTGCCCCTGCATTCTTTAAACCGAAAGGCATCACCACATAACAATAGGTGCCTCTGCTCGTAACAAAGCTCACCCTCTTCCTATCCTCTCGCGCCAAATGGATTTGGTGATATCCTTGGGATGCGTCCATAAGGCTAAGCAATTCACAACCAGCGGTAGAATCGACCAACTGGTCAATTCTAGGCAATGGGTACAGATCTTTCGGGCACGCCTTGTTTAAGTCACGAAAATCAATACACATCCTCCACTTCCCCCCCAGACTTAGACACCATCACCGTGTTCGACAACCATTCAGGGAACTGGATCTCTTTGACATGACCCGCCTTCAGCAACTTCTCGACCTCCTGCTCGATCACTTTATCCATCTCCGCGCCGTGGTGTCGTCTTTTTTGTTTCACTGGTCTCACCGTTAAGTCGATGTTCAAACGGTGTTCTATCACCTCCGCTTTTATCCCTGTCAACTCCTCAGCCGTATAAGCAAAAACATCCGCGTACTCTCTGAACAACGCAATCAACTTCGATCTTATGGGCTCCTCCATCTCCTTGCCTATTCGGAATTTCCTCTCTTCAAACCCTTCTACCATCTGGACCTCCTCAATCTCCCCTCCTGGCTGCATTTCCACCTTTTCTTTCCCTTTATTCGCTCTTTCCTTCTCTTCTTTCGACCTCGAGCCCCCAGGTCGACTCGGTACTCCCTCATCCATCTTCGCTCGCTTCCTCGAGAGCTGCTTATTATTGCTCACCGTGGTCTGGTAGCAACTTCTCGAGGTAAGCTGATCTCCTGCGACCTCACCAACGTTTTCCCCCACCGGATATTTGATCGTCATGTGGTACGTCGACACGACCGCTTGGAAAGCATTTAAGCTAGTCCTTCCCATAATGATGTTGTACGAGGATTCCGCTCCAACGACCACAAACCTTACCATTCGCACCTTCCTCGTCACCCCTTGCCCTAAGGCAACAGAGAGGCTTACCTCTCCCATCGGCATCACTTCGCCTCCGTTGAATCCATATAAGGCTGTGGTCACCGGCTTCAGGTCAAGATTGAGCTCCTTGTTTATCTGCACAAAACAATCATAAAACATCACATCAACCGAACTCCCCGTACCAATAAACACCCTCTTCACATCGAAACCCGCCACTTCCGCCGTTATCACCAGCGCATCATTGTGGGGCAACACTACTCCCTCGGCATCTTCCGCCCGAAAACTTATCTCCGGCATTCGAGCAGTGATCCCCACCTCCTCTCTCTTCCTCTTTATTGCTCGAACATGGCCTTTCCTCGCATTGTTCGAGTCCCCATCTGTTGGTCCCCCCGAGATCATGTAAATCGTTCCTCTCTTCACCGGGCCTTGATCTCCCTGGCCTCCTCGATCTTGACTCCCCCGTCTCCTCTTGACTCCTCGGTCACCCCTTTCATCTCGAGGATCACCATCCTCATCATCATCTCGATCACTCCGCTCCGCCGAATCTTCTCGACACTTCCCTTTATCCTTCCCATTCGCCTTCCTTTCGCACACGAACTCCTTCAGATACCCTGCCCTGATCAGGCGCTCGATCTCATCTTTGAGGTGTCTGCACTCCTCCGTCTTGTGCCCATAATCCTTATGGAAACAGCAATACTTGTTCGACCTGGGCTGTGTCGGCCCCTCACGCCTCGACCTCGGCCACGTCACATCCTTGTCCCCTATCTTCCTCTCAATGGCCACCAGCACCTCGCCCATCCTCGCATTAAGGGGCGTAAAGTGTTGGAACCGCTTTCCCCCCAATACTGGTCGATCCTTCCACCTGTCTTCTCGCCCTCGATCAGTCCTGCCACGCCCCTCTCTTCTAGGCGATCTCCGACCCGGTGATGCTCTTCGAGGCGAGCTTGCCCTCCCCTTCTTTGGCTCAGGCTTAGCCAACTCTTCCAACTTAGCAAACTCAGCCTCCGTTTCCTCCAAATTAATGTACTTCTTACACCTCTTCAGCACGTCATCATACGTACGAGCAGGGGTTTTAGCCAAAGATGTACGACAAGGCCCCGCTCGCAAACTCCGTATCAACCCTCCAGCCTTCACCTCGTCCGAGGCCGTGGGGATCTCCAAACAAGTTTGATTGTATCGTGCGACATACTTACGCAATGATTCCTTCTCCCCTTGCCTCATAGCCATCAACGTCAGATACGTCTTTTCCTGTGCCACCGCACTCGCATACTGGGTCATCAGCTTTTCCGCGAAATCATCAAAGTCCTTGATCGATCCATGAGGGAGTTGTTGGAAACAATCGAGCGCGCCTCCCCTCAAGGTCGACAAGAATGCCCTGCAGCTAACCGAGTCAGAATAACCATGCAACACAACCAAAATTTCAAACGCCCTCACATGCCTCGACGGGTTAGTGGTCCCATCAAACATCAAACTCATATCTCTGAAGTTTGCGGGCAATGGTGCAGCCAATATATCCCTCGAGAACGGATGTCCTCGAGCACGCCTTTCAGGTCGACCATCCATCTTGGCCTGCAACTGCCTCACCTGCTCCGCGAGCCTCTCCATCTCACGATCTCTTATGCCCCCATCTCCTCCATAGCTCGACACGTCCTCATCCACCATCGTTGGCCCAGCAGCCACTCGCGAAAGGCTTTGAGTGACCTGCTGAACCGCCTGTGCCGCCGCGTTCGCCACCATCTGTTGCATCTCCTGCCTCGTCATCACCACCTGCTGGCCGGGACGCGGTTCCCCCATCGGCAACGTTACCGCTCCTTGTACCGTCACTCCTCGCTGCAGCGTCGCAGCCAGATCTGGTTGCGGCGGCGTTGGGGCCGCCGCGCCTTGAGCTGTGCGGGTCTCTTGTGCCCGATTTGAGCCCACATCAGCCTCTGGTTGCACCAACGCGACTTCTACGCCTTGGGGAACAGGCGTCGGAGTCACCGGTGTACGCAAGGGTCCAGAGAAGCCCGGAGGTGGGCCTTCTCCAAACGGCCTCGTCATCGTCCACGCCTCATCGAACGATGCCTGCAAATCTCTTCTAGGAATTCCGTCCGCCATAGCTACTAAGCTTCAAAAATCTCAGCACACTACTTTTCGAACGAAAGTCCCACAGACGGCGCCAAATGGTAACGCAAAACACTCCAACCGGCTTGAAACTGGTTTGCCTCCTTCTTCCTCGCCGATAGAACGTCGCGCTCCTGCACAAACACTCTCACACCGGAGGGGTTTTCCGGTGAAGAGCCTCCGATGCTTAAGTCAGTATATATTTGTTCAATTTTCCAAAGTAGAGAATGGATAAAATCGTCAACCCTAAAAAAGACCCACTCCTCTATATATAGGAGTGAGATACCTGCCCTAAGAGCTGCCCAGCTATTTGGTGAGCTGTCCTGCCCGCGCTGCCCGTCCGTACACACACAGTACGTGTATTGTCAGAAAAGTTAGGGACGTCAGAGGTGGTTACTGCCACTTTTACTCTGCACCACTGGGTTCTCGCCACGTGTCCCCTTTTACGCTGAGGGGAAATATTCCTTTGCGTAGGCCGTTGGGCTCCCTTAATATCACCCACGCGCCTACTCACGTTCAGGTCACGCTCTCGACTGTCTCCTTCCCGCTACGCGCTCGATATGATCGAGCTCCCCCTCGCTAGGTCGATCCTCGACCAACCCTGCCATTCTGCTCGATCTCTTCTGCTTTGGTCGATCATCCTTTAGCCCACGCGGTTTTCTCCCTACTTATGTCGGTTTGACCGACGTGATGAGCCGGTCTGTTCCTTAGTCATATGATATCCCATATCATCTAGTCCCCCCCACTCTGGTCGAGTCTGAATGACTCGATCTAAGAGTGAGTCCGAGCTATCTTCTTCGTTTCACGTATTTTCCCGATTGTTTTTGTCGATGTCGCCTTCTGGTCTCCTCTCTCGATCACTCTAGTTGATGTTGTTACCTTTCCTCGACCGCGTGGTTCCTTCGACCACGTGGTTTCTTTTATTGCCTGCAATGATCGCTTTTCATTTCTCTTTATTTTTGGCGCAATTTCCGCCTGCCACATGTCTTCCTTCTCTGTACCTTTAATCATCACGTCTTCTCGTACTTTGTGCCGCTCCGATATCTGCGTCTCTTTAATTGTTTCGGCCGTTGGATCTCCTTTTATCTAACGGTCCTATTCTCCCAACTCGTTACCTTATTCAATTGTCCTCCTATAAATACGACACTTAATCATTTTTGCAGCTTTTCTCACCCTTGCGATTTTGAATCTCCTTTGTGCTCCGTACTTTCCTTCTGCACATTGCTCTTGCCTGCTCTCAACGCCTGTTCAAGCACTTTCCGGCAACCACTTCTCCACCGCGACCATGAGTAAGTCTTCTGTGCTCCAATTTTATATTTATGTGTGTTTACTTTATCAATTTTTTCGATTTTCCTGTTGCTTCTCCTTTTTCCCCAATTCTTCTCGCCTCGCTTGCGGCCGAAAAAACCTACCTTTCTTGCTTTTTATTATTATTTGTAAAAACATCAATTATTATATTTTTTTTAGTTATTTAGATAATCGAAATAATCGACGGCCGAACTAAATAAAAAATACTATTATTTTTTATTATTATTTGTTTTTATGTATATTTATTTCAACAAAAACTATAAAAAAACTACATATTAAATGAAATGTTAAAATATTAATTTATAGTATAATTAATTACAAATGTTAAAATATTTTCTTCTTATGTTTTTATAAAAAAATTATCATTTTTCAACAAAAAAATGTAAAATATTAGATTATTTTGGCTAATTTGATAACCGATCAAATTAACTAATTAATTTGGTTCGGTTTTAAATTAGCTTGGAACAAAAGTTCGACCAAATCATACTGCACGATATTGTGCACAATAGTGTTAGACACATTGCACATTAATGTATGCCAATGTGCACATTATTATGCATTTTATTTATTATTGTTGTTCAAATATTAAATTTATAATAAATTATAGATTTGCCTCAAGTACTAAATTATAATATATTAAAAGTTACAAAATTGCATATAGGTCCCATAGCCTGTCAAATTTTCAACTGATAGTCCCCCAAGCTGTCATGTCGGTCCTCCGCCGTCTCCACAGCCACGACCACGCTGTCATGTCGTCCCTCAAGCCCTAACCCCCGAGTCTTCTTCTGCCACAAAATTTCAGCGATTTCATGGAATTCCGGCGACGGGCTCAGGCAGTGGTGGCCCGACGGCCACAGAGGAAGACGATGAACGGGAAGACGGCGAAGATGGTCGTGTTGGACATCTTGACACGGGGGTGACGGGCTGAGGGGCTAACGGGCTGACGGCGGCGAAGGACTGACGGCGGCGACGGGCTAATGGGCAGCGACGGGCTGACGGGTGGCGACGGGATGAAAGACGGCGGCAGACTGAAGATGTGTGTGTGTCTGTGTTGCAGAGTGTGTGTGTGTGTGTGTGTGTGTGTGTGTGTGTGTGTGTGTGTGTGTGTGTGTGTGTGTGTGTGTGTGTGTGTGTGTGTGTGTGTGTGTGTGTGTGTGTGTGTGTGTGTGTGTGTGTGTGTGTGTGTGTGTGTGTGTGTGTGTGTGTGTGTGTGTGTGTGTGTGTGTGTGTGTGTGTGTGTGTGTGTGTGTGTGTGTGTGTGTGTGTGTGTGTGTGTGTGTGTGTGTGTGTGTGTGTGTGTGTGTGTGTGTGTGTGTGTGTGTGTGTGTGTGTGTGTGTGTGTGTGTGTGTGTGTGTGTGTGTGTGTGTGTGTGTGTGTGTGTGTGTGTGTGTGTGTGTGTGTGTGTGTGTGTGTGTGTGTGTGTGTGTGTGTGTGTGTGTGTGTGTGTGTGTGTGTGTGTGTGTGTGTGTGCAGGGATCTGCGTGTGTGTGTAGTGTGTGTTTATTTTTACTGAAAATATGAGAGTTGGAATTTATTGTAGTGGTTGGAATTTATGGTGGGCCCAATGATTAATGTGTATATATGTAATGACTAATTTATCCGTATTAAGTAGTCAAATATGTGTATTTAACCATAATATATGTTAATTTATAATATTGCCATTAATAATTGACCAAATTTTGACTTCATCTTAACCATTGATATATAGAATGATGTAGGGAAGCGTACGAGTGGGAAAGATAAACGAGATACTCTCTCGATAAAACTCACAATCTTATTCTCATTCAATAATCAACTGACCATAACAAAGCCTAAGATCTCTTTAAATAAAGCCATCAAATAATGCCCTAACTTATTTCCTAAGCTACTAATTATTAAATAATATTAATTGCTATAATAATAAGAATACTAATACTAATAATAATAATAATAATAATAATAATAATAATAATAATTAGCCTACACCATTCTCCCCCGGTTGAGCAGGATTCGCCCTCGAATCCGACCCGTTCCCGTTGGAGACGTCCTCAAGACAGCAACAGCCCGAACGTTCCCCCGATCGAACACGAAGGTAGAAAGTCGTCCAACAATCTCGAAGGTAAACATAATCTCGGTCAAGGATTCAACTGCCGCAAAGTCACATGTACACGACACCCGACGCAAAGCCCACACAACCGGAGGAACACAAAACAGACCACATCGTTCACCGCGCATAAATCTATAACTACGGCCAAACATCCCGGTGTTGGGAGACTTCGGGAACAACAATCGAAAAATGGCCCACCAGTTATGGAGTCTCGGCTTCGGCTCCGAAAAACCATCTTTGGCCAAAATCCTCAAAAAATCGGGTGTGAATGACGGTTGCCCATTCGAAGACTCAACCGTTGCGACATCCCACGCGGGACCCATATTACTGCAAAAATATGTCTTCGTCACTGGAGGCTCTTCATCAAAAATTGGTGGACCGTCGTAGATATCGCACGTGTCGGGCTCAAAATTCAGGGAATCTATAAACTCGAAGTCAAAACCTGTTTGTGGCTGTTCAGGCCCAAAATAAGGATTAAATTCATCCTTCCCCTGAGCCCAATAAAATGAATTGGGCGCAGGCCTAAAAACGACATCACCCTCACAAGCCCAAAAAATTCTTTTGTGAGGCCCAGAAGTGCAACTGGAGTCGTCACTTTCACACGCCCAAAATCCGCCTCCATGTACGAAACTACCTCCAGCCCGCCGCTGTTCGCGAACTCGGGGCTGACTTGTGGTTTCGTCTCCTCGCCATGGTGGTCGATCTGCCAACGGGTTAGCCGACCAGGTAAAGTCACCATCCTTGATGCCGTTTAGAGGTGGCGGGGATCGCTGCCGGGGTGCCCCGACATGGCTGCGTCCCCCACAACCGCCTCTGTCTCCCCCGCGAAAGCCACGGCCCACAGCCCCATCACGGTTCGTCTGCAATTCCGAAACAATCACGTTGTTAAGCGTCAAATGCACATCCTCGATCCCCGTCGAAAGATCGGCAAACCAATCCGTGAAACGCACGTCCAATTGTTTAAATCAGTAGTCGATCTGTTGAAACCGATCGTTGAAGGTTGCGTCACGTCGTTCGTCTGCGGCATCTTCTCGTCCCGGCGACATCGCGAATCGTATTGACTGCTGATACCAACTGATGTAGGGAACCGTACGAGTGGGAAAGATAAACGAGATACTCTCTCGATAAAACTCACAATCTTATTTTCATTCAATAATCAACTGACCATAACAAGCCTAAGATCTCTTTAAATAAAGCCATCAAATAATGCCCTAACTTATTTCCTAAGCTACTAATTATTAAATAATATTAATTGCTATAATAATAAGAATACTAATACTAATAATAATAATAATAATAATAATAATAATAATAATAATAATTAGCCTACACCATAGAATCTAATGGTCTACAATCATTTTTATTTCTTTCATTATCACTCTTTCTCATATGATCCCTTCTTTGCTATTAGTTATAATAAAAATTTATATCACAATTATTATTTTCACTTGTCAAAATATTGCCATATGGAACAAGTGAAAATCTAATGACCTTGATGGTCATGAAACATTACAAAAATCCATAAAGAAAACTAAATCACCATTATTAATTTATTTTTTCCTCAATCACTTTTGACCTTGAAAATACAGCGAAAAATGCGGTGCCTCATATTTTCTTTAAACCAAACTTAGAGGCTGGAAAACAGAACAACTCCATTTCAATCCCTCTCATTTCCATTGTTTTTCATCAATTGCTAAAGAACTACTTTTCTGTTTCTTCTTTTTTTTTCTGTTTCTTTCCTTATTCCCCAACTACCCATAAAAAGAAAAAAAAATGGGTTGTGGGGAATCAAAACAAGCTGTTGCCACAGAGAACACTCTCACCAAGAGCAAGAAGAAAAGCAATAACCCAGAAAAATATAATCCTCCAGTTGACAATGACAAGCTCAACAACAACGAAACAAATTGTGTGAAGAATAACGACAGTGCCCACGAAAATGTGAAGGAAAATGAAAAATTAGAGGAGAATAACGAAAAATGCAATGAAGAGAAGAAAACGTTGGAAAGTGAAAAGGAAATCGAGAAAAAAGCTGATGAGTCAGTTTTGGAGGGAAAAAACAAAAATGATGAAGAGGAATTAACAGTTGAAGGAGGTGAAAAAGAAAATGTGGCCGAGAAGAATGATGATCATCATGGGACAATTGAGCCCATAGTCACGGCCGAGGACATTTCACCTCACGAAAAAGGTTTTTTTTTTTTCGTTCTTTTTTATTTATTGTCCTGAAATCAGCTCTCGTGTAGTGATTTTATTTTATTTTGAAAGATCTTTTTACATGCTTTCTTTAAAGGAATCAATTAATTCACTCGATCAAATTTTTGTTGTTTGTTGGTTTTTTGCAGAGGTGTTGAAAGTGAATGAAGATAACGCGGACGAACCTAAATCTTCTGGGGAGGACAAAACTTCTGCAGATAAAAATGTAAGAAGGATTGTATATTTGTTTTTCTTTTTTGGGTAATGAATTCTCTTACTCTCTCTCTCCTTTTTTTTCCCCTTATTTGACTTGTGTTTTTTCGTGGGGCTTTTTGATTCATGTGAATTTGATATTGATAAATAAAAAATACGTCCTCTTTTGGGCAAATCCTAACACAAAGATTTGTAAAATGAGAATGCAGTTGAATTGGATGTCTTAAGATAAAATAATCTCATGCATTGGTCAAGAATTGCGGCTAAACTATATTTTTCTATAAGCAGTATTTGACAAAATTTTCACACGCGCACACATATTCTTCAACAAACATTGAAAATTGGTAACTGCAAACTTAGATTTATTCTATGTTTGTTTAATATAAGCTAATAGTTACTCTATTTGATTATCAGATTATGTACATTACACGTGTTCGATTTTAAAAATGATACTGATATGTAAAACGACTCGTTTCTATTACATATGTATTATGTTCATAACAAGAGTCCATCATGAATGAGATACTTAAAAACGAGTACGTGATCGCAAGTTTACTGTTAGTTTTTTTTTATTAATTTGTTGTCTCACATCGGATGTATACCAAGATGTGTAGGATCTTATTAGTATAAATAGGTCCCTTATTTTGGGTTACAATTGCATCTTATTCTATTCTCTCCTCTCTTAGAAGGAAATCCTTAATTAAGAAAATCCTAATTTGTTGGTTATTTAACCCTAGTTGTATTTTGTTGGTGAGTTTAGTAAATTTGGCGTTGCGGTTGGTGGTGCCCGGAGACGTAGGCTATTTTCGTCAAACTCCGTTATCAATTTTTGTGTCCTTTTTATTTTTTGTCTTTTATTTATTTGCGTTGGCTTATTTTCGTTTGAAGTAGTGCTTGCCATATTTGTTGGAGGGGTAGTTATGTCCGCTGCGTTTGGTGTTCTACCCCAACAAGTGGTATCAGAGCCGAAGGTTCGTCCTAGGCTCATTCGAAGAGGCGGGCACGCATTTGAGTCCGAGATGTCCAAGAAGGTCAAGGGCGCATCATCCTCTGCATTCATTCCAGCAAGGACGGTCATGCCAAACGTCAGATTCCCGGTGGAGATCTTCGATGGGACCGGTCATTTCGGCATGTGGCAGGACGAGGTGCTGGATTGCCTATTTCAGCAAGGCGTCGACATTGCCATGAAGAAGAGAAGCCAACCAACGTTGAAGAGAAGGACTGGAAGAATATCAACTGCTTAGCATGTGGAACAATCCGTTCATGTTTATCGAGGGAGCAAAAGTACGCGTTCAAGAATGAGAATTCTGCTCACACTTTGTGGAAGGCTTTGGAGGATAAATTTTTGAAGAAAAGCGGCCAGAATAAGCTCCTCATGAAGAAGCGATTGTTCCGATTCGAGTACCGGCATGGCACATCGATGAATGACCACGTCACTGCATTCAATCAGTTGGCTGCAGATTTGTTGAATTTGGACGTCACATTCAGCGATAAAGATTTGGCTCTAATGTTGTTATCATCACTTCCGGATGACTTCGAGCACTTGGAGACTACACTCCTCCATGGGAAGGACGATGTAACTCTTGCAGTGGTCAGTTCTGCTCTGTATAGCTATGAGTTGAAGAAGAAGAACAAACAAGAGACGAAGAATGCAGCAGCAGGAGATCAAGCTTTGGTTGCAAGAGGTCGGTCGAAGAGCAAAAAAAATAATGGTCGAGGAAGATCACGTTCCAAGGCCAAGCTTGAAAAAGACGAGTGTGATTTCTGCCATGAGAAGGGACACTGGAAGAAGGACTGTCCTAAGTTGAAGAAGAAAGGTAAATCTCTTCAAGATGCATATGTTGCTGAGGGTGGAAGTGAAGACTCAGAATTTTCACTTGTGGTTTCACCTTCATCATCTCATCCAGACGAATGGATTTTGGATTCTGGATGCACCTACCATATGTCTCCCGTAAGGGAGTGGTTCTTTGATTTTCAAGAGATCAATTGAGGGGTTGTCTACATGGGTAATGATAATGCCTGTAAGACAACTCGGATAGGTTCAATCCGTCTGAAGGATCGCGATGGTTCCACCAGAGTTCTGACGGATGTTCGGTATGTGCCAAGTTTGAAGAAAAATCTCATCTCATTAGGAGCCTTGGAATCTAAAGGCTTGGTAGTGACTTTGCGAGATGGAGTTATGAAGGCTACATCCGGCTCGCTCGTGGTGATGAAAGGCATCAGGAGGAATAACTTGTATTACTATGAAGGTGATACAGTCGTTGGAACAACAACATTAGCAGATTCCACCAACAAGGAGTCTGAAGCAGTCGAGTTGTGGTATATGCGGTTGGGACATGCTGGTGAAAAATCCTTGCAAACATTAGCAAAACAAGGACTGTTGAAAGATGTCAAAATGTGCAAATTAGACTTTTGTGAGCATTGTGCTCGGGGAAAGCAGAAGAGAGTGAAGTTTGGAACGGCTATCCATAATACCGAAGGTGTCTTGGATTATGTTCATTCGGATGTTTGAGGACCTTCTAAGACCCCATCATTAGGAGGAAGACGCTATTTTGTCACTTTCATCGATAACTTTTCCAAACGCGTTTGGGTGTACACTATGAAGACGAATGATGAAGTGTTTGGTGTCTTTATTACATGGAAGGCGCAAATTGAGAATCAGACTGGAAGGAAGATCAAGGTCCTACGAACGGACAATGGTGGAGAATATACAAGTGATCCCTTTCAAGAAGTTTGCCGAAAAAATGGCATTGTTAGGCACTCACCGTTAGACGGACACCACAACAAAATGGGGTGGCGGAGCGCATGAATTGAACATTGGTGGAGAAAGTTCGATGTATGTTGTGCAATGCTGGTTTGGGCAAGGAGTACTGGTCTGAGGCTGTAACGTACGCGCAACACCTCATAAATCGTTTGTCGTCATCTGCAAAAGATGGTAAAACACCGTTGGAGGTATGGTCGGGGAAACCTGTTGCTGACTATGGATCTTTACATGTCTTTGGTGTCCTACGTTCTATCATGTGAAGGATTTAAAGTTAGATCCAAGAGCGGAAAAGGCTTTGTTCATGGGAATCACAATTGGCGTGAAGGGATATCGTCTTTTATGTCTTGAGATGAACAAAACTGTATTTAGCAGGGATGTTACATTTGATGAACAAGGTATGATAAAGACGACGCAAACCCAATAGGTGGAGTTGACACCAAAGCAGGTGGAGATAGATGCGATGACGAGACGACCAGCTATGATTGAGAAACCAATATCAAAGGATTCGTCGGATGATGAAGTTCAGACTCATGAATCATTATAATTACCCATTGCATTGAGAAAGCCCAGACGAGAGATTCAACAACCTGCTCGATTGGCGGATATGGTGGCTTATGCACTTCCAATTGTTGATGATGACATACCTTTCACTTTTCAAGATGCAATTCGGAGTTCAGAAAATGAGAAGTGGAAAAGGGCTATAGAGGAAGAAATGTTGTATCTTCAAAAGAATCAAACTTGGAAGGTGATGCAACTACCAAAAGGCAAGAGGGCAATAGGATGCAAGTGGGTATTTGCAAAGAAAGATGGATTTCCTCATAAGAATGATGTGCGCTACAAGGCAAGATTGGTGGCTAAAGGCAGAAGGAAGGAGTTGATTATAATGAAGTGTTTTCTCTAGTTGTTAAGCACTCTTCCATTAGAATTTTGTTGGCCTTAGCAGCACAGTTGGATTTAGAGCTAGCTCAACTTGACGTGAAGACGGCATTCTTACACGGAGATTTAGATAAGGAAATCTACATGACTCAGCCAGAAGAATTCAAAATTCTTGGAAAAGAGAATTGAGTCTGTAAGTTGAACAAATCATTGTACAGACTGGGGCAATCTCCGAGACAGTGGTACAAGCAGTTTGATAAGTTTATGATTGGGTAGAAGTACACGCGAAGCAGACATGATCATTGTGTGTATCTACGCAAGCTGCAAGATGGATCTTTCATTTACTTACTCTTGTATGTGGATGACATGTTGGTTGCATAAAAGAGCCAAGTGGAGATTGATCGTTTGAAGGCTCAGTTGAATCAAGAGTTTGAGATGAAAGACTTGGAGGAAGCTAAGAAAAATCTCGGGATGGAGATAAGTAGGGACAGAATGAGAGGCAAGCTTTGTTTGACTCAGAAGCAATATCTGAATAGGGTACTACAACGTTTCGGCATAAAAGATGAGACGAAACCTGTAAGTACACCACTCGCCCATCATATTAAGTTAAATGTCCAATTATCGCCAAATTGTGATGAAGAACGAGAGTACATGGATAGAGTCTCATATGCAAATGCAGTTTGCAGTTTGATGTATGCCATGGTGTGTACAAGGCCTGACATTTCATAAGCAGTTGGTGTTGTTAGCAGGTATATGCATGACCCTGGTAAAGGTCATTGGCAAGCTGTGAAATGGATTCTATGGTACATTCATAATACTGTAGACGTTGGATTAGTTTATGAGCAGAATGAAGTTGGTCAATGTGTAGTTGGATATTGTGATTCTGACTACGCGGGTGATTTGGATAACCGAAGATCAACGACTGGATATTTGTTCACTTTTGCAAAAGCTCCAGTCAGTTGGAAGTCTACCTTACAGTCAACGGTTGCTTTGTCTACAACAGAGGCAGAGTATATGGCGGTTACTGAAGCTGTGAAGGAGGCTGTTTGGCTTCAAAGTTTGCTTGAAGACTTGGGAGTTGGTCAAAAGCACGTCTTAGTGCATTGTGACAGTCAGAGCGCTATTCACTTAGCGAAAAATCAAGTATTTCATGCAAGAACGAAGCATATTGATGTTTGCTATTACTTTGTGCGGGAGATTCTAGAAGATGGAACCGTTTTGTTGAAGAAGATCAAGACGACGGAGAATCCTGCAGATATGATGACCAAGGTAGTGACAGCAGTCAAGTTTGAACATTGTTTAGACTTGACCAACATTCTGCATATTTGAGTTGGCGCCGTGAGGCGTATTTGGAGGCACCGCCAACAGTTGATTTGGATTGAAGAGTCGAAGTGGGAGCAAAATTAGTCAAGGTGGAGAATTGTTAGTTTTTTGAATAATTTGTTGTCCCACATCAGATGTATATCAAAGATGTGTAGGATCTTATTAGTATAAATAGGTCCCTTGCCTTTGGGTTATAATTGCACCTTATTCTATTCTCTCCTCTCTTAGAAGGAAATCCTTAATTAAGAAAATTCTAATTTGTGGGTTATTTAACCCTAGTTGTATTTTGTTGGTGAGTTTAGTAAATTTGGCATTGCGGTTGGCGGTGCCCGGAGACGTAGGCTATTTTCGTCGAACTCTGTTATGAATTTTTGTGTCCTTTTTATTTTCCGTCTTTTATTTATTTGCGTCGGCTTATTTTCGTTTGGAGTAGTGCTTGCCATATTTGTTGGAGGGGTAGTTTTGTCCGCTGTGTTTGGTGTTCTACCCCAACATTTACTAGTATTGAATATTTTTCGTTGTTAATCTCTAACTTATTTGGGTTTACACTGCGGCTCAATATACAGGATACTGCAATTGTTGCATCACCGTCTGATGTGAAGGCAAATTGAAGGAAAAGCTACAAATTGTAGAAGTTGTTTCCAATTTCTTGTTTGTTTGTCAGAGTCAATGTTATCGATCATTCATTTGTTTGTTGATTACTTGACACAATCAATTTGCTTCATTTGTATCATTGTATGACAACATCAAACAAGTACTATTGATCGTCACCATACCTTTGAATTGCTTTATCAATTATTTCAAATCTTAATAATAACGAAATTCCTATTAATTACAGACTTAAATCAACTGCAAGTATTGACTTGTGGTTCACTCAAATCAAATATATTTATCGTTTAACTTCACAATTATTCATTTTATCATTTATATTCTATCAGGCTCATGGTCCTGGTTGCACTTTTCCCAGCAGATAGGGCTAATATTTCAAAATGAGCGACTACATAATATTAAGGGGCGTTTGTTTAAATTTGTTTACAATTTTTTTTTTTCATACTCAAATTTAATTCAACTTTAATTTACTTCATTATATTTAATATTATAAATATAATTAAATAATATCAATCAATCATTCTTACATATCATATCAACTTTAATTCACTTACATAATTTTAATTAATAATCACCTCACATCATCTCTCCTACTTTTACGTCAAATCAACTTTACATATTTTTTTAAAATATTATTTTAATATAAACTCAAAATCCCACTAACAACTAACCGCACCACTTTTTTTTCAAATTAACATTGGTTAGCCCAAAAAATCCCAAAATCCCTTTGGGAAAAGTTTATCTTTACTTAACTGTTTGGAAATAATTGTAAATATATCATGGACAAATATTTTATTGCATTTGTACCAACTACATGACAATTAATTGAAAAAATGCTAAGATTTAGTTACCAAACTGAAATGTGAACGGCTCCTTGATTTGTGGAGGCCATATCCAATGCCTCTCTCTCTCCTTGCATATATACACATGATAAGTCAATCTCTCCTATTAATTAGGATTTTGTTCAATACAAATAGGAAATATTATGAATTTGAATTATAAATGACTTTTTATACACAAATCCCATAATATTGAAAACCTATTTCGCCAAACACGCGTATATTTCGACAATTTTTTGTTTAATTTTTAAATCGCATCATGTTAATAGTGTATATTAAACGTATATTAAACATTATATTCAGTATATGTATACATTAAACTAAAATGCGTTTATAGTTAGTATATATTCAGTATATGTTGCAAGAATCTTCTATTATACCAAAACAACGAAAAAAAAAAAACAAATTGCTGAAGGCAATCAGATAAAATTATGTATATTAACAGTATACAAAACAAGTTGAAATCGTACTCATGTGCATATACTAAAAATATACTGTCAACCTTAACATATACTCAAAAACAGTATATTTGCCGGGAACATATATAGAAGATATACTCATTGTATATGGTCGGCATAAAAGAAAATACACAACAGATATATAGAGAATAAATCAATGTTGTCATTATATACAGAATATATTCATAAGATATACAAAAAAAACATTCGGCCACGTTCGGCCAAAAATCATATCCAACGACCGTGATAGCCACAACGACACGATTCCCGCGGCCTCCGACTGTCAGCCACAATGACCCGACCACCACCACAGACTACCACGTTCTCTTCTCTTTAGTTTTTTCTTCTCTTTTTCATTTTGTTGATTTGATCGCGGGACCTCTCTGAGCCCGCCTTCAATAGAGTCAGCCTGCGTCCAACTCAGCCAATTGATCCTCATAATACATCTCGAACGATAATAATCAACGCACAATAATAATGAAGCCGAACCAGATGTCACTTCTTGATGAGATAAAATTTGGAAAAATTAAAATGAAAAATCTCATTTGCTGTTAACGAAACACGAAAATTCATTCGTGTCGAAATTTGAGCGATTAAACTATGAAATTAATAAAGGAAGCACTTGATTGAGAGTCTTCATGGTATTTTGGGGTTGATCGCTTCAAGATAGTTGGAACGCAGGCATTGAAATAGGTTTCTTATGTCTTGGAGTTGAAGAGAAAATTTATTTAGCCACATGTATAGTTGGGCCTATAACTTGAGCCGAAATTGTGGGTTTGAGCCCGATGTTAATCCTTTCCCGGCGACGCATAGCATTGGTAAGAAGAAGAAAAATTGTACCCAAAAACAAGAAGAAGAAGAAGAAGAAGAAGAAGAAGAAGAAGAGAAGAGAGAGAGAGAGACTGTGTGAGATGAAAAATGAATCCCATTAAATTTGGAAGGTGATAAGTCACCTTTAATTACGATGACTTAATTATCTGGTAATTTTGCAATATAAAGGTGAGATTTTGTATATTTGCTAATATTTGTAATGGGTTTCATTTATGTAATTAAAACTGATATATATTTTAGAATGTGCAATTTTCTCAATCCCTTTTTAGGGATATATTTGTATCCAAGGGAATCTCCATGACAAAGATTTGACAAAACCCAACCAATAAAGTCCATGGCAATCTCGTGACAAGATTTCATCTTGGTGCAGAATATAAAAAACAATATTAAATTCATTATAATAAGAACTAAGGGAAAAATTAAAAACTCACATTTCGAATGTACAGCTAGCTGATGCTACAAGGCAACTCGCATACAGACAATTACCATACCCAAAAAACTACCAAAAATAATAAGGACAAATTCATTATAATAAGAACTAAATAAAAAATAAGAACTCACATTTCAAAAGTACAGCTCGCTGATGCTACAATGCAACTCGTATAGCATACCTAAAAAACTACCAAAAATAGTCATGATGATGACAACGATGAGGAGGAACAAGAGTCGATTTTTTTTAGACTGCAAATTTAAATTTCCAAAATTTAGCATACATGATCATAATGCTACTGGACCTCAGTTTCGATTTTGCTAGCTAGAGGACTATTATATTAATTATATTTCACAATGCAGTTGCAGGTACACTCATAAACCACTGAAATTTGAGATATTCTTGAGGGCTTCCTCTTCCATTTCTAGAAGCTTCTGACAGAACATATGGACATCACGTGCTTCCCCGTTGAATGTAAACCTTAACTCCTTCCATCCCTCATTCTTCATTTTTCCCAGCACATCAAATCCCTTCCTATCTATTGAAAGTAGAAAAGCATCCTTCATTCAAGCAAAAAAACCACAGGTCAGCAGAACTTTTTCTTTACTCATTTTATAACCCAATTTACTTGACACTCGACAAGGATCTCGTTAAGAGCTCATTCAACATAGGTTCATTAAAATATATGCATAAAGGTATGTGAACAAATGCAGTTTGGTTCATGAATAATTATGAATGTTAAAAATTATGTAACTGCCTGTTTAATAATCAAGCGGAAACACCAATTATACTTGACATATTGAGTAAATGAGGATAGGGTGGCAAATAAGGCGACACAAGAATTTTTAACTCACCAAGTGCCAGGGATAAAGAGACATAAACCATCAAAATTTGTGAAAATGAGGCAACTAAAGTCATTTACCTTTGCATTTTCATTCAAGAAAGTGATGCACAAAAGGACTAGAGCTCGACGCCTCATCTCATTTTGATTAACTCCATCTATCAAGCTCATCGAGAATGAAGCTACAAGTACCATAAGCTAATATAAGATGCTTAAGTCAAAAAGAGGTTTTTATTCAAGAAAACGGATCACGTTATGAGCAATAATAAACACAATACAATTATATATACAGAAGATATAGGTCTTACATAGTGGATCAGCCTTAGACTTTTCAATGTCCTTAGGATTAACTTCATGTGCTCCCCCATTGCGGTCAATATATGTGCACGAACTGCATCATTTAAAACCATCAATTGCCAGAGTGCAGTGTTGATACCCAATTTGTCTCCGATTAAATAGACGGTAAATAAAATAATAAATAACGACCCGATAACCAAGGGGTCGAAAATACATAATAAATAAATATACAAACAGGTTCTCAAGACCGATCGCTTAAAAGCCGATCGGGTCCCCAGCCGACGAGTCCGACCACTATTGAACCGAGCAGACTTCAAAGTAATCGGATGGCCAACATATCATGAAGAAGCCGCCTCCGGTAGACGCCACGATTGCCGAGGAGATAGACGCCCGTCGAAACCGTCAACAGTCATACGTTGGCCCCATGATGATTATCTCACATTAAATAATATTGTATTGTCTTTTATTTATTTAATGACCCACTTGCAAGAAGTGAGGGATGTATATATAAAGAATGGGGAGGAGAGAGAAGGGGGCTTTTTCTCTTCATTCTTCATTTTTCCCCCAACACAAAAAAAGGAGATATTCTCTCCAAAATAAGAAAACACACCTATTCTCAATCATTTTTGTTCTTCAATTTCATACAAGATTTACGACTTATATTTGACGGTTGATCGTCTATTTTTGATATCAACATGCAGTATGGAAGCTCTCATTGATATAGAATGTAAGGACAAATTTGAAAACTACCCCAAACCTCTGGAATAATTAACAATTACAAACCACTTGAGAGTGAAATTTGTCAGAAATAAAAGAAATGAAGTTTTTGTAATTTCAAGCATAAATAGGATATTTTATAATTAAGTTTAACTTCAAGAGTAGTATTCAAGTTAACAAAGAGATGTAGATCCAATCTCATCGTTTAGCCGTCCTTTATCGAGCGACCTGACAAATTGTTCTAATACCTTATCATCTTCAAATCCTTTAAGCTCGCTAATTGTTTGAAATATTAACCAATATAAATTTCACTGAGCACGAGTCGCTCACGTAGTCAGGTAAATGCATTATAAAAATGAAAATAAAAAAAGGAAAGGAAATGTTAACTCCTAACCTTATATTGAACCTGTATATAGAATGTTGTTTTTCGCCCTGGAGTAAATCCTGGAGATTTGCACTCCGGGAAGTCAAACTAGGATAAGAAGAATTCAGTATTCCAGTAACCGAATAGCTCGACTCTTCAAGAATTCTTTGCTCTGCTAATAAAGCATCCCTAAGGCTTTCAGCCGCCAACTCAACCTGCAACAGACATGAATGAACTTCTAGAAAACCACTCATTTTCTGGGAGTCATAATGGTCGGTCAATTTATTATGGGATTACTTCAAGAAAAGGGTCACTGTGCAGGGTTGGCTATACAGATCATATCTCACCATCATTATTTGGTGAAAGATATATCTTCATTATTTCTAGATAAAAGGTATCTGTACACGTTTCATTCCAATTTTTATAGCTCGTAGAGCATTGTTAGAATTGATAAATTCGTAGAATGTGCAATAAATATGTATGATTTCTGTTTCAGCCAAGTAAGAAGTGCTCCTTTTAATAAGCATAACCCATGCTTGCGCAACCTCTAATGAGACGATAGGGGTAGGACTTTACTGAAAACTTGCAATTACAGAATAAGTCACACGAAGTTACAATAGCAAAACCAAATAATTACAGATATCAACGAAACTTTATGTATAGTGATATCAACATAGAAATCTTAATCCTAAAAAATGGTATACCTTTTCATCTTCAAGACGCACAACGTCCCCTAGTATAGCAACCCGAGCTGGTAGCTGTGTTATATAAAGCGGTCAGTATTTTCGGACTGCCATGAAACAAATAAGTTCTATGTTCTACAAATGAATAATACAAAACCATACTTAAAACCAAGCTCTACAAAACAGAAATAACTCAAAGGAGAGATTATGTTTTGATCTCCTACATAAGTCCACTTTACTTAATTCCAGTAAGCAGATTAAGAGTGCGCACGGCCTGGTACAGAATAATGTGGGATTCATGTCAAAAATTAAATACTTGAATAAGAATTGTAATCGCACCTTTTTTATCGATTTCAGTATATGCGCAAGTTGGCCTGGAAAGGGACTAGTCACAGAAAATGAACCACGCTCATCAATAATAGTGTTCTGTAATCAGACAAGAAAGGACAGGTCCCAGGTGAAAAATTAAGTTGCTCGCGCAAGACTATGATAAAGCAACTTGACATAAGTACGGGATGTGGCTGAAGATGAAAAAGTTTAGATGATGAAGGGAAATTTTCCTTGATATATGTCACGTGGGTGCTCCATATAACACAGACAAAAGTTCTTGAGGCCTAGGTGACAATCAAGCACAAAACTTATTACAATTGAATCGAGACTTGCACACTAGCATCTCATTACCTCTACTTCTAAATTTCTGTCTTATGATGAAAACTGTCCGTTTAAAATACAAACTAGGATGGAGAATAAAGAACTAGAACGTGAATAAACAACTAGTTCGCCATAAACTATATTCAGTTTTCGGTTCAAGTGGGCAACGATAGTTGTATCCTGATGTGCCAAGAAATCCCCATCCTATATACCTTCAAAGCATTTTTGTATTGCAGTACTATCTTAATTCTAGACCCTTGAAACTTAGTGATATAATATTTTATCTTGAGTTACATACTTACATTGCAGCAGAGAAAGATATCTGTTGAGAGAGAATAGATCAATTCTTTAGCTTAAAAGGTACATTTCCATAGACTTGCCCTTTTCTGTCAGATATGCTTAACTTAAGATCTAGGGTCAACAGTAGTTTATTATTTTATTATTTCAGATATTTAATACGTTTCGATTATAATTATTTTAAACATAGTTAAAAAGTTTCAGAATTTTCATTACGTAAGCCAAACATGCTATTCATCGAGTGTGGCACTGGGAAACGCCCCACTGAGCTCTTCTCCACATAATGCTCAATAACTGTGTTTAGAGCATTAGTAAACTAAATAAACTTCCAATAGTTAGGCATTCTGGAGAGAAGTTTGCAAATGGACTAACAGAAATAATCCCATCTCTTGGTAATCTCTACCAGATCCAATCATCCAAGGCAGTTCTAGAACAACATCCAGAAGTTAATTCTGCAAGTCTCCTGTTGCTCCTTCAAACCATATATCCCTATCTTCCTTATGGCATATTAGCTACAAATATCCCTATCCTTTAGCATTAATTTGGAGCAGAGCTAGAAATATCCTTATCCTTTAGCATTATTTTGGAGCAGAGAGCCTTTTTTTTTTAATACACTGTGGTCTAAGTTAGCCAAATCCAACAACACTCATAAATTTCAGGACATAGTATTGTCATCTTAATCCCCAAAGAACATCATTAACACCCTTTCATCATATCTTATCAACTAATACCTTGTTTACAAATCTTATATTTCAGTAGGATAGTTTCATACTTTGTATAGTATAAATTCAAGGCCAAACAAAACTCTAAAATCTGAACCAACCAAGACCCAGGTTCAACTTCTCATACCAATTCAGCAGTCTACCAAAATAAAGCACTCACTAGGTCCCCTCTCTTTGACAAATATAACAGAATAAAAATGACATAAAGAGCTGATAGCAAAATGGAAATCAAATTGTCGGCACATAAATAAATATCGAAGAAGATAGAAACGTGCATGAAACTGGCTAGCTGGTCACGGTGGGGATAAGGGATCAGTTTTGATGCCGTAACGCAAATCTGATTTTGACCAAAAATTAGCTAAAGCAATTCTGGGGAACAAAATTAATAAAGAAGCACAATACAGAGAGCACATATGCAGAGGCAATCATACCACATTATGCAAATCCTTCTCAGGCACCCATATATAGGGCCTTCCTTTCTTCACAAAATACTTAACTTTTGAAGTGTAAATCTCCTCCTTGCTGAAATGCATAGAAGGAACCAAAACGGAGAATATAAACCTGGGTTGCCATTGCAAACTAATTAAACAGTATTCTTGTAGGCATACATACCTTCCTTGAGCGTCGGCTTTGACCGTGTTAAGGCTACCTTGCCAATTGGAAGCCAGTATGCTCTGCAAAGAGAACAAACAAACCAAAAAAAAGGGTTTACAGGTCGGAGCATAGACTAGCAGGCGATGTTTATGGGAAAATCGTAACCTTGCATTTGTCGGCGAATGTTAACACGGATGACTTGCCGCCTTTGATCATGATTTGGTCACTCGATTACCTTAAGCTTTTTTGGGAAGCTGAGACGTAGAACAAGGGAAATTTTGGCGTGGTAGTTTGCCAGGTGAAGGGTTATGGTAAACGATGAACCTATCTAACACACGGGCAATAATAATAAAATCATATAAATTAATATAAATAGAATTAATGAAAAAATTAGTATAAAATAAATTTTTAATATTAATATTAAATTTTATTTTTATTCTTTTATTTTCATAATATTTAATAATTTAATATATGATTTTTATGTTTATCTAACTCTTAATAAAGTAACTTTCGTTTTCAAATATTACTTCTCTCTTCTCTTTTCATCATACTTTATTACAATATAATATGATCCCTAAATGGGTGATGGTAAATTGAAAAATTGTGAATTCATACCC
Source organism: Striga asiatica (assembly GCA_008636005.1). NCBI lineage: Eukaryota > Viridiplantae > Streptophyta > Magnoliopsida > Lamiales > Orobanchaceae > Striga > Striga asiatica. The sequence goes on from BKCP01012292.1 coordinate 1,460,116, forward strand.
TAATGATATTTTGAATTGATATGTAGTTTTATTAATTTTTAATTAGTATTAGTAGATGATTTAATTTTATAATAAAGATAAATAAAAATTTAAAATTTATACATATAATATAGATTTCAAATTGAAACTCGTCAAAAGATGATTAATTTAACAAATTATGTACAAACATCTGACAAATCAAATAGATATTAACTTTACAAATATCAATAATCTAAGTAAGTTAAATGTTTTATACTTATAAAAGTCATAATAGGTACTGATAAAGTACAGATTTACATGACCACTTAGAATCACACACGTATATTATAGTCCTGATAAAATTAATAACTAAATTTAAAAATTATATATAAAGTGAAATCGTTTTAATTTTTTTTTACAAACTTAGAATATTATTATATTTAAAATGAAAATTATTTTTTTTCGAAACGATAAAGAATTTTTTGTATCAAAATGTACAAATGTGCAAAGGTACAACCCCTAGTTGAATAATACAACCAAAAGCTGAATAAACTGGAAGGACAAGTCAGAAGATCGACCGCCTAGAACCTGGCAACGCTAGGAACCAAAAATAAGACTCACGACACGACTGACACGACAAACATTAATAAAAACTACAAAGCTCCCAAAAGGAGGATAGAGACAATCCCAAAAAGATAATGTCACCTCTCATTCGGACGCTCAGAAGCCAATGGCCCAAACCAAAGACACGATACCTAACAGACAAACGAAAAAAACTATCAAACACACCTAGAAACAGCCAAAAACAACTAAATAAAAACTAGCCGGAACTAGTGAACAAAGACGACCCCCAAGAGAAATTCGAAGCCCAGGAAACCATCACTCCACTGGCGAACCGCCTAGATGAAATAGAAGCCCAATCTCCGAACCAAACCAAGAGCTGACCCACCCTCCAACCGAAAGACACCAACACCGCCACCCACAACACCATCGCCCCGAACCCGACTAACACCACTTGCCAAAATCGGCAACAGTGGTTCTCCCCCAGACCCAACACCAAAGAGACAGGGGAAGGGAGCAAGAAAGGCGTCAAGCCCCGATTGCTACGTCATCTCCAGCGAGAACCACTGCCACTCCTTCCAGCTCCCAGAAAACTTGCCCCGGGCTAAGCACCGCTGCAATCCAAGGAGCCATCGACTATAGAGTACCAAAGACCTCTACAACACAGTAAGCCCAGATGCGGGCTCGTCTGAGGAGGAAGACGTGCGATGTCGCCGCAACGAGGACGACACAGGATGCCCGAGCCACACCCTGCCCCCAAAATCGCACCCCACCCTGCCTCACTACCGACCCAGTAACGCCGACGGGCTGCCGCCGCGAACCAGAACCGAAAAGACGAAAAGTTCGGGCGACGACAACCGTCCGCACCACCCATCAATAGCAAGCAGAGAGGACCACCATGAACAAGGCCATGAGTGAGTGGCGAGGAGAAGACCACCAGCACGCCCAGTCAGCCGCTAAGAAAGGCACACAAACCGACAAGAATTGAAAGAGGGGCGGCGGAATTTGGGAGAAAACGAGAGGGAGAAATTAGGGTTTTTTTATGTGGAATATCTCCCCCCAGTCAGCCGCTTACTCTTGTGTTTGTTTCTCCAGACTAAGGCCTGCGAGATATCTTTTGGCCCGAGATTTTACAATGTTTTATCTACCTTTATTCAGATTATTTGATCAATGGGTGTGGGGGGAGATCGTTTAAATCTCTACAGTACTTGGATGCACAAATGACCATATAACCCTCATAAATTAAAAAAAAAAATCAAATTTTATCCCTCATAATCCTTATAACTAGCATTCGACGATGTGCATTTGCACAAATATAAATAAATACTATAAGTTATTTGTATGCATATAATATTAAAATTATAAATTTGATAATAATACTCTATTTTAAACATAGAGTATTATATGTTATTTGTATGCATATAATATTAAAATTATAATTTAGATAATTGATATGGGATAACATACCTAAAGGAGTAAACCGGCTGAATCTACCAACCTAGAGAACCAATCGAGCACACCAGTCGAACCGTCCTAGTCGAGCAGATACCGAAAGGGTGGTTATGGTCGACCATCACGAGAACATGAGACTCTGAATAGGAACATAACATGAAGAGGGATTCCGGTGCAGGAAGAACAGACGATCCCAGACCCGTGGAGGGTTTGGTCGAAGATCGACCTGTCGTACAACTGGTCGTTCGATCGACCATTTCCCAGACTTGGAGCAATCAGTGGATTGACCTAGAGTTGGTCGAGCATAAGAGCCTTCGGGGAGATCTCAAATGAATCAAGCCCCATGTGCGGAGGACATGTGGCGTGACCTGATAGGTCTGTTATGTACAACCATCTCTGACCAACACACACTGTGTGTTGTACGAACGGGTAGGTCGGGTTGTTTTGGGCAGCCAGCTCAGCTTATCCGTGTTACTGTTATATACTGAAAGCTTGACTTTGGATGATATTACACTATTACCCTTTATGAATGATAATCATGTTTGATTAAACAAGTTCTATGTTTTGTTGTTTAGCGCTTAGATAGAATGGGTCGTCATCGGGCGAACAGAAGATCATTCTATTAGTTACTTACGAAACAAGAATTGTGGTTCACAACCTAGATGGAAATGACAACCCCATCCGAACGGTTGTAGTGTCAACAGTACAATTAGTCTTGACTGATTAGTTGCACTAGTACATTTATGTATTGAACAGGATCCCAAAGAGGAAAAGTTTATTTTATGCTGATCGTCGTAAACGAACTAGGCCTTGGTTATGTACTGCGTTCTCTTAACCCGTAAGATATTAAACAAGCATATATTTGTGATACCCCACATGTAACACCATTATCTGAATTGTGCTAATTTTATGATTTATTAGTATTAAACAATATTTCCTTGAGTAATTTTATTTTACTTTATTTATTTTTCTTTTTCATGGTATTATTAGATAATAATAATAAATGAAATACATATCTCTATTTTCCCTATATTATTAACATTTGTTTACAAATTTCTAGAGTATTTTACTAACCATTAATATCTTAGAGAAAACAAATAATGTAGTTGGTTTGGATAGATAAAACTATTATCCTCCATTTAAATACATACATATTTATATAAACTAGTACGAATCCCGTGCGATGCATGGGTAAGAGATATTAATTAATATTTATAAATTAAAAATTCTCATTAAATAATATTTATAAATTAGAAACATGGAATCATTATGCAATACAATGTACCCATATAATTTATTGAAAATATTATATAAATTTAAATTTTGCAAAGTTACATAAAAATGTCTATTTAAAATTAGTACACATCCCGTGCGTTGCATGTAATTGATAAAAATGTATATCTCGTGCGATGCACGGAGGAGCTCATATTTTAAACCTTTATTTAGACTTTATTTTAAATATAATTATTTATATTTTTCACATCTCGTCTATTATGAAAATAAAATAAATTCAAACAATGAAAAATATATATTATTAAACACTTCTCTTCATACAATATTTTTATTTAAGGAATATTGTTAAACCTTACGGTTTTGATTTTTTTTTTTAAATCAATTATCCAATATATGATTGTTAACGTACAAAAAATAATAGAAATAATCCAGACTTTAAAGTAAAGCTATTTTTTATTATTTTACAAATAAGAATGATCCAAATTTTCTTAATTTCAAAATATTTGGCAAGTTCGTTAATGAGTTAAATCAAGTTATACAAATGAATAGATAGTTAAAATATTATATTAATTATATTTTAAGAAATCTGATTATATAAATGTGGGTAAAAAAATATTATACTAATTAGCTTGTTAGGATTGTGATTATATGGAAGTTAAGATAAAATGAAATGTAACCAAAAAATCTGTTTGTGGTCTTTTCCTTTAAATGTTTGAATTTAAAAATTTAATAACCAAATTTAGATTATATCACATAAGGAAAAAATATATAATAATATTTATGAATATGTTTAAAAAATTAATTTTGAATTTCAAATAGAGTAGAAGACGGAATAATTCAAATTTGTTAATAATCTTACTATTTTAATTTCAAAAATTTTGGCAAGTTTGTTAATAAGATAAATTCGATTAGGCTAAAAATTAATTATTTAAAATATTATATTAATTATATTTTAAAAATTTCAGTTAGATAATTGTAGTTGTATTAATTAGTTTGTTAGGAATGTGATTATATGGAAGTAAAGATAAAATGAAATATACCCAAAGATCTGCTTGTGATCTTTTGTTTTAAATGTTTGAATTTAAAAATCTAAATAACCAAATTTAGATTATATCGCGTAAGGAAAAAATAAATAACAAACATTTATTAAAGAGATAAATCAACAATATTTATCACTTAGATAATAAATACTAAGCATTTACACGTAAGAAAAAATAAACAATAATATATTTAAAAATAAAACTTAGAATCTCAAATAAAGTAAAAGGAGGGATAACTCATTTTTTTAAAAAAGTTTCTAAATGTTTAAGTATCTCCATAAAAATAATCATACCATTTAATTTAAAAAAAAAAATGAAAAGTTTGTTAGAGAGATAATTCTGGTTAGATAAATAATTAATTAGTTAAGATGTTATATTAATTATATCATAAAAAAATCAGTTAGATAATGTAGATAAAAATATAATATTAATTAGTTTGTTATGAATGTGATTGTATGAAAATCAAGATAAAATAAAATTTACCCAAAAAATCTGCTTGTGATCTTTGTTGACGGGCGTTTCCGGTCAACGGTTAAAGAAACAAGTAATGGAAATATGAGATGAGAAAATGACAGAGAGATACCGTTTAATTATGGTTTTATTATCAGATCACTGGGTCGGCCTCTCGCACGAGGTCGGCACTTGTGATATCCTTACAAATTCTTTTAGAGATTTATTACAAGTTTAGAGAGAGAAAGTAGAGAGAGAGTCTGAAAGTTGGAGATTCAACAACCCAAAAATAAATGAGGTGGACTGCTATTTATAGTGGCCTTAAATGTGGCACTGTTCAGGTACTGTTCACCGGTCTTGTCGTACAGTACTCCGGCTGAGCAGTTCGACGTCTTTCTTACAGGCATTAAATGTGATTTGAGGTTTTCCTCATCATTGCCTGGCAGGCATTTAATGCACACATGGGGGTCATTTAATGCAGGCAGGCTTTATGTCTTGGCTAGTGGATGTAGACCTGCAGGCTACGGCGCCCTGTCCAATCACCATTGATTGCTCTCCAAGTGGCATTATTATATTATCATCGGGCTCGGCATCCGTCTATGGGAGGAGCGTCCTGGAACCTCAGGCCGGCTCCCGATCTCGTTTCGTTCTTCTGACCCTCCAGAACCTTACTTCAGCCCGTCACCTGCTTTAGGTCGGCATCGGTGTCTGAACAGCACAAACGCCGGGCTCGCGTACGGGCCCGCGGAGATGTTTGGACTAACTAGATCTGGAATTCAGCTCGGCACTTGCACTTGACCGGGTCTTCGGTTCGGCTTTCGGGAGGTACCTATTGTCCCTCTCATCTTCGGGGCGAACTCGGATGTCAACATACAGGCCTCCGAGCTCGGAGGGGATGTCCTTGGTATCCCCTGTGAGGTCGTCGTTTCATAGTTCGTCCGAGTTCGCAAGTTCTGGTCGCAGCTCGATGGTATGCGAGTTCGGCACGCGCACTTAATTTTGACGAGGATTTTCCTTCTGTCGTCGTGCGCGTCCTCCTCAGATCTGAAGCGACGGGCCATTTAATGCGACTTGCCCGTTACGCTTCCTGTCGGTCATGAAAAGTCGCGCCTTTTCAGAGCCTTTCCACGTGGCGTCTGCGGATTCGTCTGCGTCAAACGGCGTGTCGCTTCGGATGTTGGCGGTCATTGTGGGCGCGTGACACCCACGCTGTCTTTCCAGAGTCGTTGGATCGCGTTTATCCCAACCGTTAGATCGAGCTTTTATTTTTTAATTTCAAACGCTGCGCCACGTGTCAAGTGAGGATTGGTCGACGGCTTATATATATATTCATCATCGTCTTCCTCGAGAAGTTTTCTACTTCTGCACTTTTTGAGCGACTGAATCTCCGAGCGACCGAGTTTCCGAACAGAAATTCAAGGCAATTTTTTCGAGATTCTCCGAACTTCTTCAACGACTTTCACATCGGTAATTCCATCTTTCTCAGAACCTTTTCTTCTTATTTTTCGATTATGTCGAGTTCTTCTGGTAACGCGACGAACCTCCTCACCGGAGATGGCGGTTTCACGGCGGAGGAGACCGGGGAGTTGGTGGTTTACTCCCTCCCGGCGACGGAGGCGACACAGCTGCTCAGAGTCACGCCGATTTCGGCCGTCCGCGTGACGTCGGCGGTGGCGGCAGCGGGCCCGCGCTGAGAGGATCACCCGGACTTCCCTACAGTCGAGATTATTGACCTCAGCTCCGATCGGTCCGACGGCGACGAGGTTGAGAAAGAGACCGGCGTCGCTTCCTCCGAGGATTCCGTTGTCGACGCCGGACTGGTCGATGAGACGCTTCAGGGCGACACCCGCGGGCGAGAGCGGGTTCCCATGGGTCGCGAGGACGCCGAGATCGATGCCGCGGTCGAGGCCGGGACTACGGCTCTCTCTGGTGTTGGTGCCACCCTTCCCGGGTGTGGCCATCCACCGCTTCGGCAACCGCCTGGACAACCCCGTCGGTGCTGAAGGACCTTGACCTGGCCAAACTTAGGGGAAAGGCTTGCTTCGGTGCCGGGGTGAGGATTTTTGCCCCTTACGTGGGTGAGCGCATCCATTGTCCCCCGCCGGGCTGCATCGGCGTCTATCGAGCGAGCATCTTGCTCGGCTTTAGGTTTCCGTTGCCGGGGGCTTTGAACAATATCCGCAGCGACCTCGGCATTGGTATTAGTCAGCTCGTGCCGACAGTTTTCGCTCGGCTGGCCAGCCTCATCATCTTGTTCCGTCAGCAAGGGTGGGTCGACCCGACTAGTGACGACGTGGGAGCCCTGTTCGTCTTCAAGAAATCCGGGGAGACCGGCAACTACTACAATTCGGTCGCCCCGGGCGTGGACAAATCCTTAATTCATAGAGTCCCCGAGTTTCTGCACGGTTACATGCCGGAGTGGTTCTGGGTTGGCGGTGAGTGGAAGACGCCCAACGCAGCTCGGCACCCGTCCGCTGAATTCATCTCCGGCCCTTGTGAGTTGCTTATTTTATTCGCTTTCGCTCTTCTGATTAATTGTCTTTCCGTGCTAACAGGTCGGTGTTTGCATTTCAGTCCACAATCCTCGCGTTGAACCGAGTGACGAGCCAGTTGCGAAGGTTGAAACCTTGCTGGGTCTCGCCGAAGGGAAGCGATACTACAAAGACCTCGTCGCGGAGGAGAGTTTGGTCCAGCACGGTCTTTGTCAACAGCAAGTCTTTCGAGCCCAGTATTTCTCTTTTCCTTGGGCCTTTTTATGTGTGCACATACATATATGTTATCATACTTGTCTTCACCCCGTCTTCTGCTCTCCTTGGACAGTATATTATCCCCTCCTTTGCGAGTGCGGGTTCAGCTCGGTTAAGGAGGCAAACAAGCACGCGCGCGCCCACCCCAACTCACTGAAAGAGTGGAAGATGGCGAGCCGCATGGATTTTCTGACGAGGCAAGGCAAAAAGAAGACCTCAGGGTCAAGCTCGGCGGGGACTGCTGCGCCCGCGCCACCGAACCGGGTAGCCGAGAACGTTCTTTCTCGGGAAATCGAGGTTCTCTCTAACCCGGTGCCGGTTGCCCCAAATTCTGCACGTGGAGGCCGGGATGGAGGTCGCGGCGGCCGGACCGGTGTTCGTGAGGCCGGCGCCGGTCGTGGCCACGGCACTACCGACCAGGGCGTTTCTTCGCGGCAGAAGAAGCGTCGGCTCCTCGTGGACGAGCCGGAGGAGGCGGAAGTCGAGAGGCAGAATGAGGTTCCGCCGCCTCCGAAGAAAAACAAGGCCGCCGAGGTCGAGAGAGCGTCTCTTGCTGGCGAGTCGTCCGCCTTTGTGCATCAGGCCGGGTCCTCCACCTATATACTTGTGAACCCGAGCCGCAAGGCCAGCCTCAGCAAGAGCCTTGAACGGTTTCCCGATCAATGGTTCATCGATGCGAGGTCGACAGTCCCACTTGACTTGCTCAACCCCTATCACCTTCTTGGGGAGGTACTGTCGGCTGCGCGGGCCGTGATGACCGCCTGGACCCCGGTTGCTGAGACGGTGGTGACCATGCTCTCCCCTACGCAGCTTGTTCAGCACTCGCTGGCGACTGTGGGCCGGGCTATGATGGAGATGATGCACACTGTCGGAGTCATGCAGAGGGAGGTCGCCGCCCGCAACAAAGTCGAGGTCCACCTCTAAGGGCCGGATCAGCGAGCTGAAGGACGAGACCAAGAGGGTTTCAGTGCTCGAGAACGAGCTCGTCCTTCAGCAAGGGGCGACCGCCAAGGCAGAGAAAGCCGCCGCTGATGCTGTCGAGGGCCTGGCCCGGGAGAAGACTGTGTGGGCCGAGAAGATGGCCGAGCTGGAGAAGCTGAGGGCTGTCGAACTCCACGCCGCCGAGGTTGCCGCGCTCCAAAAGAAACACGAGGAGCAAGTCTCCGAACTGGCGGACTACGGCAAGAGGTTAACCTCTCAGGTCTGCCTCTTGAAAGAGGCCGCGAAGCAGATAGACGGTGAGCCCATTGCTCTCCCTCCGCCGGCGACTTTCGCCGAGGTCCAAGCTCAGTATTTCGAGGAGATAAGGGAATGTATGGACATGGCGGCAGCCTACAACCTCTACTGGTTGTTCCAGCGGCTCGACGCCGGGGTGCTATCCCTCGAGGACTTCAGGGCCATACTCTCCGAGAAGGCGGGCCGGCATGACCTGGACTTCGAGGGCCAAGTTTTCGAGGTTGACGTCGATGAGGCCGTGGTGGTCCGGAAGCTCCGGGGTTGGGCCGACGACGTTGTCGTCGGCTTCAAGAAGTTCGGCGCCATCCCTTCTTCGGAGACGTGTGGGGAGCTTCTTCCGGACTATGAGTCGTTTATGCCCGAGGCTGACCCGGACCCCGATTTCTAGTCGAGGCGCGGCGCCGTGCTTACGGTGGTCGCCGAGATGGAGGAGGCGGAGGAGGCTGCGACGGCGGCAGATGCCGGTGTGGGGGCCGGGACCTTTGGGACCAAGGAGACCGACGTGCTGGGTGCCGAGGATGCGACCAGTACCTCCGGCGCCGAGGTGGCTGTCGAGGGCCCTGACCTCGTCTCTTGAGTTCCCTTGCCTTTGTTTTTGCCAGCCTGCGTGCCATGGAGTTGACCGCATGTGGTCTTTCTTGTTTTGGACGAACGATATGTTTGCTTCTTATGTTCGATGGATTTTTATCTTATCTTAAATGAACGATGTTGAACGGGTTTTTATGCTTTTTATTTTTACTTACGCGCATGTTTGCAATTTTGAGTGCCGGGTTGAGCGCTTATCATTTGGACGGCCGAGCCCCGTGGTTGGGCTCGGCGCCTTTTATTTACTCGGCTGAGCCTCGAGATCGGGCTCGGCTCTCTTTATTTACTTGGCCGAGCCTCGAGATCAGGCTCGGCACTTTTTATTTACTTGGCCGAGCCTCGAGATCGGGCTCAGCTCTTTATTTACTCGGCCGAGCCTCGAGATCAGGCTTGGCGCTTTTTATTTATTCGGCCGAGCCTCGAGATCGGGCTCGGCACTTTTTATTTACTTGGCCGATCCTCGAGATCGGGCTCGGCTCTTTATTTACTCGACCGAGCCTCGAGATCGGGCTCGGCGCTTTTTATTCATTCGGCCGAGCCTCGAGATTGGGCTCGACACTTTTTATTTACTTGGCCGATTACCTGTCTGATTCATTCGTTGGATCGGGCGATGGTTTGGCTGTATCGAGCTTCGCGTTCGAGCCCGTCGTTTATTCCTTACATTGGCGACCGTGGCCTTACCGGGCAACTTTGCCGAGCCCAGCTCGTGCCGGCCGGCCATTGTACTGACCCGACCTGCACATAATTATGTGGCAGCTTACCAGACCGGTCTCGCGTTCGGACTCGGTGGTACTATTGGCCTGACTGGGCTTCCTAGTTGAGCCCAGCTAGTGCCGACTAGGTCATCGTACTGATCCTAGCCAACAATTCGTTCCTTACGTTAATTACACCGCTTTGACTCGATCTATACTTACCAAAAATAAATGCAAACAAGTAAAAACTACATACTTTTATAGAGTTAGACAAATTTCTTGACAAAACATCGTTACAAAAGACCACCCTAAACCTACTAGTAGAACTTCTTCAAAAATGCCGAATTCCATGGGTATTGGTGGGGGGTGCCGTCCAGGTGTTCAAGACGGTAGGCCCCGTGGGGAAGGACCTCGCTGATCCTGTAGGGCCCTTCCCACTTCGGCTTGAGGGGTCCAGGATCAGGCCCCGTAACCCTTTTTAATACCAAGTCGCCAACCTGGTAGGAGCGCGATTTAACTTGGGAATTGATGTACCTCTCACTTCGCCTCTTGTACGCCGCGTTCCTGAGCTCGGCTTGCGACCGGTGCTCGTCTATCAGGTTGAGGTGTGCTCTCAGCGACTCGAAGTTGGATTCTTCTTCAAAGTGGGTTACTCGGAAAGTCCGGGCGCCAAGCTCGACAGGTATCATTGCCTCAGCCCCATACGCCAGGGAGAACGGCGTTTCTCCGGTGGATGACCTGGCTGTGGTGCGATATGACCAGAGCACGCTTGGGAGCTCCTCTGGCCAAGTCCCTTTCGCGGCTTCAAGTCGGACCTTGAGCCCTTGCTTGATTATCTTGTTCACAGCTTCGACTTGGCCGTTAGATTGGGGATGATACGGTGTCGAGAAGAAGTGTTTGATACTGTGCTCTTCGCAAAATACCTCCAGCTTCTTCCCCTCGAACTGTCTTCTGTTGTCAGTGATTATCGAGTTCGGCACCCCGAAGCGGCATATGATGGATTTCCAAAGGAAGTCGATCATTTTCTGCTCGGCGATAGTAGCAAGGGGCTCGGCTTCTGCCCATTTTGTGAAGTAATCCACTGCGACAATAGCGTACTTCACTCTGCCCTTTCCGGTGGGTAAAGAGCCAATCAGGTCGACGCCCCATTTCGCGAACGGCCACAGGCTGAATATCGACTTCAGGGGCTGGGACGGTTGGATGATGTTCGGCACGAAGGTCTGGCATTTTGCGCACCTTCGGGCCATGTCCATGGCGTCCTTTTTCAGGCTAGGCCAGTAGTACCCTTGCCTGAGGACTTTGTGGGCGAGGGCGTATCCGCCGGAGTGGTTTTCGCATACACCCTCGTGAACCTCTTTGAGAATGTACTCGGCACCCTTCTCGTCCACGCATTTGAGCAAAGGCGCTGAGTATCCCCTCTTGAATAGTTCCCCGGCCACGATCGTAAATCGAGCTGCCCGGGTACGGAGCTGTCTGGCCTCCTTTGGGTCAGACGGAAATGCACCGATCTCGAGATACGATCGGATCGGGACCATCCAGCTCGGTTCCTTGTCTGCGGAGGCATGGCCGGCACTCAGGACAGAAATGCCGAGCATCGAGGGTTGTTCTTTGTGATAGACTTGGACATATTCGACACTTTCCATACCGGCACTTGAGCGAGGCGGGCCAAGGCGTCGGCCTACACGTTCTCTGTCCAGGAAATGTGTTCTATCCTAGTCCGGAGCTTGGTCAATCTCTTCTTCACCATTCCCAAGTATGGGACCAGCCTTGGTTCCTTGACCTCGAACTCCCCGGAGACTTGCTTGACCATTAGCATCGAGTCGGAGTATATGATGAGGTCGGTTAAACTCATGGCTTTGGCCAGGGCGAGCCCGGACAGCAATGACTCGTATTCGGCCTCGTTGTTGGTCTTCGGGAAGAGGTACTGGATTGAATGGAAAAAGAGTTTCTTTTGGGGATCCACGAGGACGACCCCCCCGCCTGCTCGTCCGGCAGTGGAGGACCCATCGACATACATCACCCAAGGCTCCTCGCCGTTCGTCTCTTCGATTCCCGGCGTGAATTCGGCTATGAAGTCCGATAGTACCTCCCCCTTCGTTGCTGTTCGGGGTCGGTAATGGATGTCGTATTGTCCTCGTTCCACCGCCCATTTCACCAGCCGACCTGAAGTGTCATGTCGGTGCAGGATTTGTCTGAGTAGGTAGGCTGTGAGGACAGTGACCGAGTATTCCAGGAAGTACGGCCTCAACTTCCGGGCTGCTGTCACCAGGGCGAAGACCAGCTTCTCCATGGGCGGGTACCGCAGCTTGGCATCGTGAAGCGCCTTGCTCACATAGTAGATCGGGAACTGGCTCGAGTCCTCCTCCCGGATCGGAGGGGCACTCACAGCCACGTTGGAAAATCCCAGATACAGATAAAGCATCTCACCTGGGCGGGGCTTCTGCATTGTCGGAGCCTGGCTGAGAATCACCTTGATCGCCTCTAACGCTCTCTGGCAGTTCAGCGTCCACTCGAACTTGTGATTTTTCTTGATGGTGTCGAAGAAGGGTTTGCAATGGTCGGTGGACTTTGAGATGAACCTGCTCAGGGCTGCGAGTTTGCCGGTCAGGCTCTGAACTCCCTTGATCGACGTCGGCGGTCTAAGGTCTTGTACAACCTTGATCTTCTCAGGGTTTGCGTCGATGCCGCGCTGACTGACTATGTACCCCAAGAATTTTCCCGAACCGACACCAAAAGTACATTTTTTCGGATTTAACTTCATCGAATAATCACGCAAAATAAAGAACATTTTATTGAGATTGTTTACATGGTCGGATGCGTACACAGATTTGACTAACATGTCATCTACATACACTTCCATACACACACCTATCAGACTAACAAACATCTTATTCACTAAGCGTTGGTAGGTGGCCCCGACGTTCTTCAGTCCAAACGGCATCATCGTGTACCAGTATAGCCCGCACGCCGAGTAGAAGGAGGTATGTTCTTCATCGTCCGGATGCATGGGGATCTGGTTGTAGTCGGAGTATGCATCCATGAAACTCATCAGCTCGTGTCCCGAGGTAGCGTCGACCATGTAATCGATGTGGGGGAGAGGGTAGCTGTCTTTGGGGCGCGCCTTGTTCAGATCAAAGAAATCGATGCACAGGCGCCACGCTCCGCTGCTCTTCTTCACAAGTACCGAGTTGGCCACCCAGGTCGGGTACCAGACTTCGCGGATGTATTCGTTATCCTTGAGCTTGATCACCTCTTCCTCCAAGGCTTGCTGTCGGTCTGGGCCGAGCCTTCTTTGTTTTTGCACGATCGGTTTGACCGTGGGGTCGACCAGGAGCCGGTGGCAGGTGACCCGCGGGTCGATGCCGACCATGTCTTCGTGGGTCCACGCGAAGACGTCTGCATTCTCTCGGAGGAACTTGGTCAGCTCGGCTTTAAGCGGCCCCGGTAATTTGCTCCCGATCCGGAGTTGCTTTTGGCAAGTTTCCTCGTCGACGAAGATGATCTCAACTTCGTCCATGGGCTCGGCCCTCTTTGTCCCTCGTTTCTCTTCGTATTGGGTCCGGGGGTCGAGGTTGTCTTCTTCGATGACCGGGTCTTTGCCGACCCTTCTCCCCCTGTCCAGGTCCAGGTCGACCCCGGGCTCTTCCTTGGTTTGTCCGGCATCAACCCCAACCGAGGGGAGCGGACCTATCTGGTTTCCCAGCATGCGGTCGTCCCTCCGCCTGGGACCATCTGGCCCGGCACCCGGGTTGGACATCACCGTCTCTAGTCCTGTTCCGGCTGGGGAGGCACTCAAAGTGGTCAAAGGGTGCGAGCCTATCTGGTTTCCCAGCATGCGGTTGCCCCTAGGACCACCGCGTACCGGCTCGACATCTGTCACTTCGGCGAGAGGGTCTGCCGCATTTATCTCGGCGCGCGGGATGGTCAGGACGCACTCCCGCGCCTCTCTTTGGTCCCCGCGGTGAGTACCTTCTCCATCCGAGGTCGGGAACTTCATAGAATAGTGGAATATGGAGACGGCGGCCTTCAGCTTGTACAGGGCCGTCCTGCCCAGGATGGCGTTATATTCGCTTGGGCAGTCCACGATTTTAAAGGTTTCTAGAATCGTCTTCGTGGGCTGCCCCTTCTCCCCAAACCGGATTGGTAGCGTGACTTGGCTGACGGGGGCGGTCGTTTGCCCGTTAAAGCCTTGGATCCGTTCGCGGCAGGGCTGCACCTCTTTCCCGTCGATTCCCATTTTCTTGAAAGTATCATAGTAGAGTATGCTCACGTAGGCCCCGGTGTCGACCATGATGCGATGGATCTTTATCGCCATGATCGGCGCCGTGATCAACAGGGCGTCGAAGTGAGGGTGGTCGAATAGGAAAGCGTCCTCATCGGTGAAGGAGATTTTGTTCGGCGTTGGCTCAGCTGCCGGCCTGCCGTTGGCGTGCATCACCATCTGCCCGGCGTAATAGGCTTGCCGGGCATAGGCCTTAGTTTGCCTCCTGGAGGGGAGAGACTCGCCTCGGCTCGTGTTGACGCGCCGGGTCAGGTAGTCGATCTGGTCGGTCCCGGGGGGTGGGGACCGGTCTCTTCTCTTGCCCCTAGAGGTGTCGGCCTCGTTTTGGTTGGCAGTGTGGAAGGTCATGATCTCGTGGGGACCGCCCTGCTGGGGTTTCTTCCTCCTCGGATTCACGTCGGCGTCGTCATCACTGTCGAGGCCTTCCTCGAAACGTCCTCCCTTCTTTCTCTTCTCCCCGGAGTGGGTGAATCTTTTCATCTGTGGGTCGTCGATCAGCTTGAGCAGTGCCGAGATCAGATTTCGGCACTGGTCGGTATTGTGTCCGTACGCCTTGTGGTAGGTGCAGTAGCGGGTTTTGTCCACCTTGTCCTTGTCAGTGAACATCGGCTTCGGGTCCGGCAGCAGCCCCTTCGCCTTAATCTCCTCGTAAATCGCGGCGGCTCCCACCGAGAAGACGCTCTGATAGCTTTCTTTCAGCTCTTCAGCTCTTTGTCTCCGCTGAGCTCGGACTTCAGCGAATGATTTGCTCGGCTTCCCAGGTTTCTCCTCCTTCGCCTTCGCCTTTGCCGGCGCCGACATGGTGTCAAACATCGGGATTGACGAGGACTCCTCCGCCATTATGTAGTCCTGAGCTCGGGAAAGGAACTCCTGGTAAGTAGTTGGCTTGTTCTAGCACAGGGACCATTTAAACAGCGTTTTTGGTCTCAGGCCGCCCTGAGCGGTGATCAGCAGGGCGTCAGGGTGGCACCGGTCCATGTTTTGGACTCGGTCGTTGAACCGAGTGATGTAGTCCTTCAAGCTCTCGTTCTCGCCCTGAACAATGTTGGCGATGGACTCCTTGGGGGCGAGGTTGACCTGCGATCCGATGAAGTGTGACCAGAACGCCGACCTGAGCTGCCCCCAGGTGGAGATAGAATGGGGGTAGAGAGAGTGATACCACCTCTGCGCCTTCGGCCCCAGTGTCAAGGAGAACATGCGGCAGCGTAGGGCGTCAGAGGCACCGTGAAGGTCCATCCAGGAGGTGTAGAGGTCAATGTGGGAATCGGGGTCCGAACTCCCGTCATAGAAGCCGAGCTGGGGCACCTTTATCTTCTTCGAAACGGCCTCCTGCAAGATGTCCGGCGACAGTGGCAAAGCGTGATCCACGACCTGGGGAGTTGATCGTGCATAGAGGCGAGGGGGCGGCACCTCCTGGACGGAGTGCCGTCCTTCTAGTTCGGCGATCCTGCGCTTAAGAGCCGCGACCTCGTCAGAATCGCGGCCGACGGCTTTCCCTCATTCGATGACCTCCCTCAGGTCGCGATTAGCTTGACTTTTGTCCCCTAAGCGCTGGTGAACGGGCTGGCAGAGGATTCGCATGATCTGGTCTGGCTGGCTTTCGCCAGTCTGTTCGGTAGGTGCAGGGCCATTTTCGCGGCGGTTTCGGGCTTCTAGATTGGGAGACTGTGTTGTTGTCTTGGACTTGGCCGGGTTCGTCCTCTCTCCCTCGGCCCCCTTTTCGGGGGTATGAAGCAGGGTGTTGCCGGGGTTATCCGTGGGCACCACGGTGTTTCCCCCGGCCGCCTGGCCGGCGAGCGCCCTTGCGAAGACCCCTTCTAGAGCTTTGAGGACTGCTGGGTTAACTCATTGTAGCCGAATGAAGGCATTTTGATTAGTTTTCGGAAGTGAAAAGTAGGAAAAAGATGGGTGTGATGTGGAGTTCCACAAGATCGAAAAATTGACACCAAGTAACTTATGGACCCTCCTTCTAGCGCCAAACTGTTGATGGGCGTTTCCGGTCAACGGTTAAAGAAACAAGTAATGGAAATATGGGATGAGAAAATGACAAAGAGATACCGTTTAATTATGATTTTATTATCAGATCACTGGGTCGGCCTCTCGCACGAGGTCGACACTTGTGATATCCTTACAAATTCTTTCAGAGATTTATTACAAGTCTAGAGAGAGAAAGTAGAGAGAGAGTCTGAAAGTTGGAGATTCAACAACCAAGAAATAAATGAGGTGGGCTGTTATTTATAGTGGCCTTAAATGTGGCACTGTTCAGGTACTGTTCACCGGTCTTGTCGTACAGTACTCCGGCTGAGCACTTCGGTGTCTTTCTGACAGGCATTAAGCGTGATTTGAGGTTTTCTTCATCATTGCCTGGCAGGCATTTAATGCACACATGGGGGTCATTTAATGCTGGCAGGGTGCTGTAGCCTGCAGGTCTACATCNGACTGCTATTTATAGTGCCCTTAAATGTGGCACTGTTCAAATGCTATCCACTGGTCTTGTCGAACAGTATTCTGGCAGAGCAGTCCGGTGTCTTCCTGACAAATATTAAAGGCGATTTGAGGTTTTCCTAATCATTGCCTGTCAGGCATTTAATGCGCACATGGGGGTCATTTAATGCTGGCAGAATTTATGTCTTAGCTAGTGGATGTAGACTTGCAGGCTACGACGCCCTGTCCAATCGCCAATGATTATTCTCCANTTATATTATTATCGGACCCTGCGTCTGTCTGCGGGACAACTGCTCTGAGGCTTCAGGTCGGCTCCCGAGCTCATTCTACCCTTCTGGCCCTTTGGAGTCTTATTTCAGCCCGCCATCTATTTGAGGTCGGCACCGGCACTTGAACGGCGTAAATGCCGGACTCGGGAACGGACCCACGGAGACGTGACAGTCAATTTAATCCGGGATTCAGATCGACACTTTCACACTTGAACGGGCCTCCGGTTCGGCTTTTGGAGTTGCCTTTTGTCCGGTTCCCTTTTGAGGCGAACTCGGATGTCAACATACAGGCCCACGATGTAACGCCCCGTTTCATTTTAAAGAATTTATCGAATTAATTAATAAAAATCAGAGTTTTTTTTTAAATTTTAAATTAAAAACATTTAACGAGAAACTGGCGCTACTTGCTAATGACATCAGATAAACACATCCATCAAACAAAAGAACCTACACATGCTCGGACTACCGATATAAAATTATCCCTTAAATTCATAAGTCTCAAAACATTCAAATAGGGCTAGCATAAAACAAGGTTCAACCAAACTTAAACATAATTCGAAAGCGGAAGCAAGAATTAATCCAAAGTATGAAAGCAAATAATTAAGTAACAAGTTCATGCATAACACATAACCAGTATACAAAATCAAAGCAGGGATATA
>BKCP01012315.1:0-12362 GCA_008636005.1 Striga asiatica
TTTGGAGGAGCATGAGCAGCATCTGAGGGTTGTTCTCGGAACCCTTAGGCGAGAAAAGTTGTACGCCAAGTTCTCCAAGTATGAATTTTGGCTGAAGCGAGTGGCATTTCTAGGCCACATCATCACTGAGAGAGGCATAGAGGTTGATCCGGCAAAGATTGCCGCAGTTCGGAACTGGTCAGCACCCAGAAGTCCCACCGAGGTTCGCAGTTTTCTCGGTCTAGCAGGGTACTATCGCAAATTTATCTAGGGATTTTCCAAGATTGCCCTCCCCTTGTCTAAGTTGACGAGCAAATCTCTGAAGTTTGAGTGGACGAGTCGTTGTGAGGAGAGCTTTCAGGAGCTCAAGAAGAGGCTTACGACAGCTCCAGTGCTGACTATTCCGGATCCTACTCGAGGTTTCACCATCTTTAGTGATGCCTTAAAACAGGGTTGTTGATAACCGACTTAATTATACGATTAAGAATGGTGATTAATTGTGCCATTGGAGTAAATCCGCCAAGAAAAAGACAAACTTAAGGTAAGTCGGTATTTGTTGAAGTATACCGACTTCCGAGATTACCAAAGAGAGAAAGAACCGATGACCGACTCTGCCAATAAGATGGTTAGTCATATCAAAGTTTCTCTATTCAAACCGACTACCACAAAGTTCAAATATCCAAACGTAAAACAAGCTGAAAGCACTTGATTGGACCATCAAAACAAAAGAGCAATCATTGATGTTTCCCACCGCTTAAAGTGAAGCAGCTCAACGTTAAATACGTTCTTATCCATTTAAAACAAGAAGACAAAAACTACCGTACTATAAATAGCAGAATTTATGATAGTACGAGGATCTTTTTTCTTTTTGGCAACACATTGTACATGAGCTTAAGATGATCTCGGTTAAGAATAAAAACTGACTCCTGTACTTTTGTAAATTAATCAATAAAATCAAATTTCCTTTTAATCGTTGTTTAAACACACTCAGCTGTTTGTAATTTTAAGTTGTTAATTTCATACAACAATAGTTTGGCGCTAGAGGAAGGGTAGGGCCGCCGCCGCAGCTGTTCTTCTTAATCTTAGATCAATTGTACGTGAATAAAATTAATATTTACAAACACGCATAACTTATGATGTCGGGTTTTGGGCGACAAGAACGAAATCCAGAAGCTGGAACTAATCGCCACCCTGCGCGAACAACTGAAAATTCGACGGTGCCATCTATGCCGATAGATTACTCTGTTTTATTTCAAGATCTGGAGTTTCTCAGAAATTTATCGAATTTTATGGCACAGACAAGAGCAGGACCAACGGTGACGATTCCAAATCAAGTCCCTGCTTCAAATTTTCCAATAAGGCAGCAGGCGTCGTTTGTTCAACGACATGATATTCCCGCTGCATCACATGCAACTTCTCATCCACGAGAACCTGAATCACAACGAAATACTACCACTCAAAATCGTGGAGTAGTTCCTGTTCAGAATCATGCTCCTGAAGCAGTTCAACAAGAAGTAACTGCTGAAAGTCATTCCGGACGTCACCAACACCAGTTGGCACGTTCATCACCAGAAACTTCACAGTACGACCAACAATCTGATTTGCGTCGTACGATTGAACGAAATCGATTTCGACGTGAGAACAATGAATTGCGTCATACAATTGAAAGGAATCGTTTAAGACGTGAGTCAGAAGAATTAGAAATGTTGAGGAAAAGAATTGCAGAGTTGGAGACTCGGCATGATATTCCTGAAGAATTCCAACGAAGGGACTCTGTCCTGGAAAATGTTTATTTGGAAGCCGAAACTCCCTTAGCTCCTCATTTGCCAATAGAGCCACTTCCTTCCAAAGTAAAAGTCCCTCAGATTGGTCTTTATGATGGTACCTCAGATCCAGATGCACATCTTGGTCAATATACCTCGTGGATGGATCTTCATGGGGCAACCGACGCGCTCAGATGTCGGATGTTTTCTCTAACTTTGGGGCCACGTGCTCAAAAATGGTACCATTCTTTACCTCGACATTCAATATCAAAGTGGCAACAATTGAGAACAGCTTTCCGATCTCATTTTATTGGAGCTCGGGTCTCCTTAATCCCAAAAGAATCCATTGCTAATATCGTTCAAAAGGACAACGAGAGCGTCAAAGATTATATTGCTCGGTTTAATTAACGAATACAAAATATGGAGCAATGTCATCCTGAAACGCTGCTGGTCACGGCCATAGCGGGATTGAAGCTGAACACTTTGTTTCGTTGGAGTATATATCAAAATAAACCGACTTCGTTTCAAGACTTCTTGGCACGGGCTCAACAACACATTATAGCTGAAGAGTCGATGTCGGTACCAACTTTTGACCTTTTTCCAAACAAGTCAGAAGTAGAATAAGAGTCAAAAAAGAAGATGACCAAGTTCTTTAAATCAAACCAATCTCGGTTCGGGAATTCTAAAAAACCTGAAGTACAAGAAGCTAGAGCCAAATATCTCAATGAGGTTAAATCAAGCTATCAGACAGTTTTCTCAGCTGGGGCCGCTGTAATATTTGAGGAATTGAAAGGAAAGGGAATTCTTCCAGACCCCCGACCTGTGAGAACTCCAGAAGAGAAACTTGACAAAACGAAATATTGTTCATATCACAAGTCGGCGGGACATGATACAGATGAATGATTGGGTTTACTCTCTGCCTTATTACGGCTTATTGGACATCCACAAGTCCAATGGTTTTCTAAGAATACAGACCATAAGCGAAAGGGTAAAATACCAGAACCCCAAGATGACAATGAAGATGATGATCGTCCAATCAATCCAAAACGTATTAGACAAGGCGATAAAGAAGTCTACATGATGGACTCGAAGGAGAATGGATCTTCATCCACAACAAAAACCAAAGAAACTCCACGAAAGAGTTGTTCTAAACCTCTTGGGTTTTGCGATGTTCCCCGAGTTAATAATAGTAAGGGCAAAACTTTCGAGTCACGTCGACAAATAAAAGCTTATGCTCGAAAAGCTTACAACTCGGGAAAAACTGTTATAACAACCGATCTCCGAGACAGAATCAACGTCCGAAATAATTGTCCGATTACTTTCAATGTAGACGATGCTATTTATTTCGCTCATCCACATTCCGATCCCCTTGTGATCACGGCACCAATTTGTGGAATACCAGTGCATCGGATAATGGTCGATATAGGGGCATATTCAAGCATTTTAATGCTTCGAACGTTTGAACAAATGGGAATTGATCCAACTGAGTTGAAGCCCTGTAAAGATCAAGTACAAGGCTTTAATGGAACAATTACACCAACTCTCGGAGAAATAACCATGCCAATCAGATTTGGGACTCCCGGACAGTCCTCCAAAGTTATCATGGAGACGTTCAAGGTCATGGATCTTAAAAATGAATATAATGCCATTGTGGGAAGGACGACTTTGTATAAACTTCGAGCAGCTGTCTCAATTTTTCATTATGCCCTAAAATTTCCCACAAACCATGGAGAAGGAACTCATTACGGAGATCAATACGAAGCTCGTGGGACGGTATGGGTCAAACCTTGGCAAGAATCGCGTTCTTTGATACATATGACAGAGAGTGTCCATGACAAACAGGAAAAATTTTCAACTCCGGAGAACTCGATATCTTCAATTACCGAGATGGAAATCGAACAATTCGAGAAGTCGGAAGATTCAAATATCAAATTCTATAATGATTTGACTCGAGATCGTGGAAGACGTCCAGGGAAAGAACTAATCCGTGAAGAAGATGAACTTGATCCTCGTGCCCAATTTAAAGAAAAAAAGTAAACTTGATCGAGCTGAACCATCGGAAGAAGTTGAAATAATTTTTGTTGATGATCCTGTCTGCGACAAGTCGCTTCGAATTGGGGCTAATTTAGAAGAACCAATACAAACTCAACTTATTCAGTTCTTAAAGGCCAATTCAGACGTGTTTGCCTGGAAACATGAAGATATGAAGCGAATTAACCCCAATGTAGCCTCACACCGACTTAATCTCGATCCGACTATTAAACCTGTTGTTCAGAAGCGACGTAAACTCGGTCCAGATCGACAAAAGGCCCTTGAAGAAAAAATCCAAAAATTGATCGACATTAAATTTATTCAAGAAACAAAATATCCGACTTGGGTATCTAACCCGGTTCTGGTAAAGAAGAGTTCTGGAGCCCAGTTATCAGCTATTCAATCTCAGCTATTAATTCCAGTCCATTTATTTTTAGTAATGGATTTTATTCAGATGGAATTAATTATTCAAGTTGAAGAATAATCAAAACCGAGTATGTTTCGATAAATCGTCCAAGTCTAGCCGTGTCCGGAACCGAGTCGTTCGGTCACGACTATCGCGCCTAGTTCGCGCCTAGCCATTTCTCGAGCCCTAGTAGTCCCGAGTCTTGTTCGAGCCCTAGCCGTGCTCATAGCCTTACTTAGAATATTTTCTAAGTATGAGTCGATCTTTTATCGAGCCCTAAATAAGTCCCTCGGGCAAAGGAAACCGCACCTAGCATTGTGCGCGACCCCAAGATTTCTCGTGCCAAGGGTTCACGAGTCGAGCCATGCCGAGAGGGTCTAAGTGTAGCCGGGAGTTTATGGGATTTTTCTAAGTATTTTGGAGCTCTTAAGCCAGCCCTAAGGATGTGCAATACACGGCCCAAGGACCATGTGCACCGAGCCCAAGAATTGTGCGCGCCTTGCCCGAGTGCGAGTGCCCAAGTCGTGCCGAGATGGCCCTAGTCATGGCCAAGTTTCATAAAATTTTTCTAATTATTTTTGGGCTCATTAACCAGCCATCATTAAGCCTTGGAGAGTTAGCAATGCTTGGCCCAAGATGTGGTGCATTTTCAGCCCGCACCCAGGGCAAGGGCCGCGCAGCCCAGTAGTGCCGCGCCAGTCCAGGGCCGCGTGCAGCCCAGCGCGCCCAGGCCTAGCGCCAGCAGCGGCAGGTCCACTTCTTGAGCCCAATTCTTGATGTTTCGGCCCACTTTCCTCAAGACTCAAATTCTGTGGTTATTAAGGACTTAATGAGGATTAGTTTGAGCTAATATGGCCCTAAGAAACTATTAAGAATAATCAATAGTCCTTAGCCTAAGTTAGTGGTGTGCACATGTGATTATTTTAATCTAATGTGTAAGGGATTGTCTCCCACTCATGACCAGACCTGACCTGACTTATTCCCTCAGCATTTGTGTCCTGAGAAGCTCTCCAAAAACCGAGCAAGATGCTGCCCATCAGCTCCCAAGTCCCTATGTGCATGTGGAGTGGAAAAATGCACTCATTTTGGTCTCCCACCATTCCACCTAGCTAACTCCGCCCCTCAGCCTATAAAAGGGTCACTCTCCAGCCCCTTTGCAGCTCTTGGACTCATAAACACTCGGACATATTAAGAGAAATCAAAGGAAAAGTCGAACTCAACTCACCTTGGTCGTCCGCATGCGCGCGAGCCCGGGAAAGGGAGCCACCGAGGTCCAACCACTTACAGCCATTTTCTCTCGAGGCTTAGCACTTTCTAAGTGTTTCTTAGATTTTTCTAAGTCTTTTGAGACCATCAAAGCTCAGCATTTTAGCCCAAAAGTCGAGGCCAAGTCCCAAGGGCCGCGAGTTAGCCCGTGTAGTAGCCTTATCACCATTTCGTTCTTGGTGAAAGGTAAACTTGTGTTTATCATTTTTCCTAGCTTAATAATGATAAAATAGGTATTATCATGTTGAAAAGTGATGCCATGCACGTTCATAATATGGAGTTCCAAATTTTTGAAATTTAGCCCCTTAAATTTGAATTTTATGATGCACGCATGAGTTGGCCGAGATTAGTAGCTTAAAAATCCTCAAAAATCATGAGAATAGCATTCGTAAAAGATTGGCATGCTTTGAGTTCATATGTTCGGTCAAGTTGCTAAGTGAAATTGAACCATTTTCACCTCCGAACCAAGTCTATGTGCATGCATGTTTTGACCAATGGTCTAGCCTCCCTAGCCATGGTTTTTGATGATTAGTATTCCGCCCTAAGTCCTATTGCATGTTGAGTATGTTCATTTTCGTGCCCTAGTGTGGCCTCGTGCCTAATCGGCCCCATAAGCCCATCTCCAATTCCAACCGAGGTCTCATAGTTATTCTTGGCATTTTTATGTGTCATTTATCATGTTGAGTTGATTTGGGTTGGTTGTCACCGGATTAGTTGCCGGAAGTTCGGCGAAGGACCGGCTAGGGTCACTAGCTGCGCTAGTCGCGCGTGCCGTGCCCGTGTGATGAGGATGTAGTCATCGACCCATCCGAGCCCAAGAACGAGGCGCGCATAAGCCGAGAAAGGAAGCGCGCAAGAGCCTGGGATGAGTACCAAGACCGTGCTAAAAGGGCCCGAAGAGGTTACAAGGCGAGTGATACGCGTACGGCAAAGTATTGGGCCGATGATGAGAGCAAAAGGATTGAGCCCGGAGGAGTGGGTGAATGGTGTAGGGCTTGCACAAGAGACCGGCGCAAGCAACGCATGCGCGCTAAGGCCGGAGGAGCACGAGGGGTGGATGAAGGGTGGACAGCGTGCGCATGGGGCAGCTGCAGTGGCGCAGACGCGAGAGTGGGTCGGAACGATGCGAAGGGCTCGACAAGCGGGTACGAGCGGGCTGCGATAACGAGAGTCACGCACAAGGCGCTGGTCGAGCGGAGATATGATGGCGATGGCGCGGACGCGCTAAAGGAGTGGGTCGACGAGGTCGACAAGGGCGAAGCGGTCGACAAGGTCGATGAGGTGAGCGTGCGCAACAACCGCGCGAGGCGCGACGCACGAAATACGTGGGAGCTGACAAGCGCGAGTCCTCGAAGGACTAAGTGTAGTGCACCGACTAAAGGGAATCCGCGCGACGTGGGGCGACCAAGCCGAGACCTTGCAGGACAAGGACTAGCGCGCGATGGCTAGGGTTCGGGTGAAGTACCGCGCAAGCAAGAAAACCCGCGATCCTTCTAGAAGGCCTAAGGGCCGATTTCCCTTAGTAGCTTAGGAATAATAGTTTGGTTAGGATTTGGAATAAAAGGCATGTGCCTAAGTAGTTTAGGTAAGTCTATATTTACTTTCCTTAGGACTTAATTTGTTTACTTGTATTAGGAGTTCTTCTTAGACTAGGATTAGATCTAATTGGTATCTATAAATACCACCCATATGTCTTTCAAAATATATGATTAAGAATTAATGGAAAATCGTTCGTGAGAACAAAACCGTGTGTTTAGAATTCGTGAGAGTTTTATCATACAAATCGAGTTGGCTAGGCTAAGACACGAACCATCTCAAAATCATGAGAAGATAAGGCTAATAACTGAGTCGTCCACACCTATCATCGAAGGACAAGCCGTGGCAAAGCTTGGTTCGAGACAATCGAGTTGGGAAAACACATGATCCTTCATCATTGGTGCTTTCATTGAGAGGTGTTGATCGTGTGTTTTGTTTAACTTTTTCTATCTTCTTCTTTTTCCAATTTTCCCTTTTTCTTTTCGTTAGGGTCGAGTGTTACCCCAAAAAAAAAATATATATATATTTTACATAGTGTGTGTGAGTTTTGTTCGAGAGTTATCAAAAAAAAAAAAAAAGAGAGAGAAACCATGACAAACCGAGAGAGATTCGAGATCCCTTGGTGATGGACAACATGCTGCCAACGAGAATTTTGCGAAGCTGGAGCTCATGGTGCACGATCTTGCGGCACGACTTGCTCGAGCTACACGACGACCGCGAGGAAGTCATAGGTTGTGTTCGACCACAGCTCGATCGAGCAGCTCCGAGTCTGACCACGAGGACCATGATCGACGATCGAGGAGGACACGAGTGTCTGGTCGACGCGAGGACAGAAAGGTCGAGAAGCCGAGGTTAACCATGCCAACATTCACGGGGACCGACCCGGATGCGTGGTTGAGTCGAGCTACTCAATATTTCGAGATCAATGACGTGCCCAAATCTGATCGAGTCAAAATCGCCGCCTACTATCTCGATGGTGAGGCGAATGTATGGTGGCAATGGATCTCGCACGTCTACAAAGGCAAAGGTATGCGGGTACATTTGAGAGATTTCGAGAAATAGATCATTACGCGCTTTGGATCGAGCCAATACCATGTCTATGACGAGACACTCACTCGTATACGTCAAGGTGGTAGTCTACGTGATTACCAAAAAGAGTTCGAGCGCATTGCTAGTCGAGTGCGCGAGTGGCCCGAGAGTGCATTGGTTGGAGCATTTGTGGGTGGGCTCAAGCCCGAGCTGGTTGCCGAGGTACGATTAGATCGACCGAGGTCAATGCGAGCTGCCATGGAGTCGGCACGAATGCGAGAGGACCATCTGATTGCGATTCGAAAGACGAGTCGAGGTGACGGACGCGTCGAGACACGGCGCACGAGTACGGTCGCGGACCCACCGCCGCTGATCGAGGACGCAAAAGTGATCGAGGTGGTTCGACCACCGAATTACATGCGGCTTGTAAGTTCCGAAGAGATGCAAAGGAGGCGCGAGAAGGGTCTATGCTACTCGTGCAATGAACCGTTCACGCCCGGGCATAGGTGCAAGGGTAAAGAGGTTTACCTACTCGACACATGTGAACCCTAGGAAGCACACGGTGAAGGAGGGCACTTGTACTTGAATCCACAATTGGAGATGCTGCACATGGTCAAAGCCGAAAAAGGACCTAAGATGATGAGGTTCGAGGCCGAGATTTTGGGACGAAAGGTCAATGTGTTGGTCGACAGTGGGTCAACACTCAATTTTGTTAGCTTGGACTTCACCACAAAGCTCGAGATACCAATGACCGGAGTTGTACCATTTGGGGTACGAGTGGCAAACGACGAAGAGCTTTGGAGTTCAGAGCTATACAAAGATGTCCCGATACAAGTGCAAGGAGAAGAGCTGAAAGTGGGTTTGTTTGCGCTAGATCTTGGAGGACCCGATGTAATAGCCCAGCTCTGTATTAATAAAAATGACAGTTTTTAGTTCCCATTTGAACTATTTCTTTTTATTAATACTGCTCGTCTTGAGTTTCGAGTCCAGTTATCAGCAAATTCTCGAGCCCTAGTTGTCTCGAGTCTTGTTCGAGCCCTAGCCATGCTCATAGCCTTACTTAGAATATTTTCTAAGTATGAGATCACTCTATCCAGCCTCGGACAAGTCACTCGGTCGAGAGTAACCCCCGCACCGAGCTCGTGCACGGGTCCGAGTCCTCGCGCCCAAGTGTCGCGTGCCTCGCCAAGCCGCGAGTGCCCAAGTCATGGTTAGTAATGTGGCATAATTTTTCTAAGTGATTTGGTTCCCTAGACGATCCACGAGTTCAGCCATAGGCAAAGGTTAGCCTCGGTCCTAGTGTATGCCGAGCCCAAGCCAATGTCGCGCCCTAGTACCCGCGCCTTAGTCCTCGCGCGTGCTTGCATGAGCCCAAGTGTCACAGGGTCTAGAAAGAGGCTAAATTTTTCGCGCCCTTAACACCCTATGCGGCCTGATTTCCCACAAAACCAGTCAGCCTTCACCGTACCTTGATCCTTCGCTCGCCCATACAAGTATAAATCAAGGTTATGCAAACAAGTCGCTCACACACATGCGGAAGCAATAAAATAAAACAGCGACATGCAATATTACGGGCTCACGCCCAACCAATGCACTTTTATAACACTAAGTACAATGGAGACCCTACAGCTTGCATACACGGTTCAACACATACACTCTTGTGCACGTAGGCACATATACATGCATACTAATACCGGCCTTACAGAGATTGGCCTTACACATGCACGCTATATCACTTGGCGTATGCCAACTCTCGCACCTACTAGTACACAATACAGACTTGTTCACACCCTAGTTCACTCGTCTGTTTGCCTTGCCTTGCACCCTCGTGTTTAGCACTCAATGCTCTTTCCGAGTTCTTATAGAGTGTATCGTGGTCACTCGCTTGATCACGCTCTCGAGTTCGCTATCTTGCACTCGATCTCTCTCGTGTGTTGTATATATCCCGCGCATATGCCCTCAGCGGCCTACTTATAGACCTCGGGTACAGCAGTCCCCCAACCGCTTGGTAACCGACAAGCAGTTATGCACAACTGCTCCTTGCCACGTGCCCGCATCAACCTGATGCCAACCTAGCCCATGCAACAACGGTCGGCAACCGTCATGCACATATGTCCCACGCGCGGGTCAATAACCGTCGTGCCACGTGTCCCTTAGAACCGCCAAGACACGTGTCATCCCGCTGCACTCAGTTGGCCATGCACTCAAAGGAATCCCGCATAGGCCACGTGATACTAGCAATAACCGACTAGTACACGTGCAGCCCAACTGCCCATTTCAAATTCCAACCGTTCCCGCCAACGGCTTTAGACGCGGCGCCAACACTCGCGCGCGCCCTATCAAGCTGCATCATCTGAAGCACTCTCGTGCCCGAACTCGCCTAAGTCCGACCATGTCTTGGTTAATTAGCCAACACCCTCGTCCGAGTTTATCGGTGCACTTGGACGTCGCCCTTGTCCGCGCCTTACCCGACAAATATGCGAAGCACCGCGCTGCTCCGCACCCTACCGTCCCAAGTTATCCCGCATACCCGCAAGGCCATGCACAACCCGCGGTAATCCTCGTCCGACTGAGCCCTCGACTTAATCAACCAACATGATCCGACCAATACTTGGACAAATATGGCTAAGTATCGCACATCTGTCTTCGTCGCCCCACGAAGACCCGACTGAACCAACAATCCAGCCATAAGAACGCGTCCAGCTCGCGTCCTTCCCTTAGTCGACGCCTCGCACCTTTGTGCTCGGGTCACTTGGACCTTGACATGCTAAGGGATCATGCCAAGTTCCGAGTCTCAATGTTACCCCTGTAACACCAAGTCTTGGCCATGTTTTTCCTAGTATTTTTCTAAGTGTTTTGAACACTTAAGTTCAGCCTAGCATGGGGATAGTACTTGGGCCAAGTAATTCTCACACGCAGCCCAGGACAGCAGTTCCCGCGCCCAGCTCGCGCCCAGGCCCCGTGCCGCGACAGCCCAGACAGCGCCCAGGGCCCAGCAGCGCCCAGGCCCAGCGCGGGCAGCGCACCAGCCCACTTCTTGGGCCCAATTCCATTAATTCCGGCCCACTTTCCTCATGACCCAAAAGTGGCGAGTAATTAGGACATAATAAGGGTTTAATTAAGCTTAATTAACCCTAATGAAGTTTAAGCCTTAAGCATTTTCAAGTGAGTCCAAATGTGGACATGTGCATGGAATATTTTAATGCATGTGTTGTTGGATTTGTCCCCCACTACCTCATGCATGGGACAAGGCCTGACCCAAGGCATATTTTAGTCCAAGATGCTCTGCAAGATGCTCCCAGAAACCGTGCCATACCTGTCCCCAAGGCTCCTCCATGTCACGCCAAGCCCTCACCCTCATGCATGCGCTTGTGATGTTTGGTGTTCCCCTTGGGCACCTTGTAACCTCCGTCCATTTGCACTACTTAAGGGATGTCCCCATCATTTCCCCAACTCTTGGACACCTTAAACACATAAGAGATAGTGAAGGAAAAGTTGAGAAACCGAGAGCAAGCCCAACCCTTTGCCGCGCGCGCGTGTGAGCCCGGGTGGAGGAGTTTGATAGGTGCACCTTGTTCCAGCCATTTTCTCTCGGGGCTCAGCCACTCCATAGTGTTTTTTTGTATTTTTAGGAGTTCTCAGAATCCATCATTTGCAGCCAATAGTCATTGGAACAAGTCAAAGCTCGAGGAGCCGCGTGTAGGCACTAGTGGCGGGCATCACCACCATTTTCGAGTTTGAAGGAGGTTAGCTCGTGACATTCATTTTTCCTAGCTTATTCATGATAAAATAAGATTTATCATGTACAAAAATGATGCCATGCATGAGAAGAATATCGAGATTTAGATTTTTGAAGATTTAAGCCCTAATTTCGTAAGTTATGGTACATGCATGATATGGCCGAGATTAGTATCTTAAAAATCCTCAAAATTCATGAGTATGTCATGGTCAAAACAGTTTCATGCTTTGAGTTCATTTGTTCGGTCAATTTGTTAAGTGAAATCGAGATATTTTCACCCCCGAACCTAAGTATATGTGCATGCATGTATTGACCAATGTTCTAGCCTCATTAGCCATGATTTTTGATGTATATCATTCGGCCCTAGGTCAATTTTCATGTTGAGCATGTTCATTTTTGTTCCCTAGGGTGGCCTCGTGCCTAATCGACCCTATAAGCCCACCACCAAATCCAACCGAGGTCACTCAGTGACTTTTGGCATTTTTGAGCATTTTATGTCATATTAGGCTGATTTGGTTCAGTAGTCCCCGGCAAAGTTGCCGGAAGTTTGGCAAAGGACCGGCTAGGGTCACCAGCCGCGCCAGTCGCGCGTGCCGTGCCCGTGCCGCGTCGC